>JBAMNC010000268.1:0-501519 GCA_037902135.1 Cetoscarus ocellatus | reverse complement strand
AACCTTAATAAAGGTGCACAGAATCTTGGATTGAGATCTGGTGACTGTGGAGGCCACTGGAGTACAGCGAACTGGAGCTGCAGGAAGTCTCCATCAGAAGATGGTCCACTGTGGTCACAAAGAGATGGACATGGTCAGTAACAATCCTCAGGTAGACTGTGGGGTTTGAACCATGCTCAGGTGGGACTAAAGGGCCACCAGCAGCAGCCTGAACCGCTGATCCAAGGCAGGATGGATCCATGCTTTATGATGTTCACACCAAACTCTGAGCCTACCATTTGAATGTGGAGCAGGAATCCAGACTCATTAGACCAGGGACACTTTTACAATCTTCTGTTGTCCAGTTTTGGAGAGTCAGACCCTCAGTTTCTGTTCTTAGCTGACAGGAGAGGCACCTGTTGTGGACTTCTGATGCTGTAGCCCATCTGCTTCAGGATTGGACATGTTGTTTGTTCAGAAACGGTTGCAGACCTCGGTTGTAATAAGTGGCGTTTTTGAGATTTGCCTTTCTATCATTTCCATCCTTTGCCGCTCACTGGATATTTTCTCCTTTTAGACCATTCTGAAAACCCTGAAGATGGATGCAGGACAATCTCGGTAGATCAGCAGTTTGTGACAGATCAGCCAATCAGGATAGATCAATGTAGGAGCATCTTGTTTTTTGCAAATACTTTGATTTTCTTCATCCCTGGTTGATCAGTTTCTTCACCTGCTGTCTCTCCTTTTATTGAATCTGTTTTATCCCTCTAAAGCTAAAGCCCCCTCTCTTTTCCTTCCCCCATCAGAATGATGTCTTCCATGAGAGCTACGCCTCCCTTCCACCCACCCTCCGAGGAAGAGGAAGCGATGGGCCAGGACATCAACGCCTGGCCTGCCGACAAGCGGGAGGACCTGAAGGAGACCCCGTCCCCGCCCTCGTTGCACGACCAACCGCACCCAGACGAGCTGCAGCCAGTCAGAGAGACGCTAGCGGACGCTGAGTGGGAGAGCGCGGTGCCTTCGGCGGCGATGGTGAGTTACGCTCGGCCCGTTCCTTATGTCGAGACGTGTCGCCATAAGTCAGTAAAACAAACGTGTGTACATACTGAGGGTGCAGCTCTCATAAAACACTCAGGAAATACATGCTGCAGCACACACTCTGCACATTCTCATGCATAATGATGACTGTGCACACACACACACACACACACACACCCCCACACAGCAGTGGTCTGCTCCGTGTGTGTGCTGCAGGCAGTGCTGTAGGCAGCCCTCTGAGGGTCCTCCTCCAGAGACTCACAGCCCCTGGTTCTTCTCATCTCTGCAGCCCAAGTGTGTGAGTGTGTGTGTGTGGAGGTGTTGGTTACTTGGCTTCAGGTTCTGCTGGTCCCTAATGGACGAGGTGTGTTTGACTTTGGCCTCTGAGCACGGAGTAAAGTTCTGAGGCTAAAGTTTCCTCCAGTATCAGGGCTGCGGCCAGATAGGTTTGACATTTACACCTAAAGGGCTTTTCTTTTGGTTTGAGGTTTGAAGGAGTGGGCTGTTTCTTCTTTGTTTTTACATATCACTGAATAAAGCTCTGCAGGAACAATTTGATTTTGTAGGTCAGCCCGACCAACCCACTGCTCAGGTCTTGTTGTCAGCGTGCTCGTGGATTTTTTTTATCAGCTAACAGATTACTGCTCAAAATCAGCTCTGTGGGGGAAAAGAGATTTACACTTGATCATGGGGGAAATCTTAGTTAAGCTTAGTTTATTGCTCTTAACCCTAGAACACTGACGTTAAAGTTAGTAACACCATCACTAATGCTGGGTATATTTAACCCGATATACTGTCCCCCCCAAATAAAACTTCAGCAAAAAACATTAAAGTACAACAATACATGGAAAACTGAACCAATAATCCTTTATTTCCCCTCATACAACATCTCATGAAACGTCCGTGATTAACTTCAGACTGCAGTGAGCAGTCTGAAGTTTATCACGGACCCAGGTAACTAAGACAACAGCAACACCATGAAAATCACATGATCACAGTTGTGTGGGTGAAAATCACCCAGTGTTAATGTTCTAGGGTTAAAAAAACATACAGAATGTTAAAAAAAACATTTAAAACATCATGCAAGGGAGGTTAGAAGCTCCGAAGGGCTTATAAAATACCCCCCCTCAGACAAATACTGACAAAGAATCATAACAGTTTCAAGACCCAGGATTTTTTTTTGTTTTGTAAACTGAATGACCTCTTTAAATGCTTTTTGAATGATCATAATGTAGGTGCTGATTGTAGGGATGTAGCTTATCCCACAGAGATGGTGGTCTGTATTTAATTTGATTTGACTGAGGGAAGGTAAATGTCCTCCCAGTTACTCGTATGATATGAATGAATATCAGAAAAAGACCTCAAAAGATTGTGAAAACTGCTGGGTAGGTGTTGGATTAAGTGCACATATTTACACATGAAGACAGAGGTTTGATAGGTGTTCAAATTTATTCTGATCAAAGTTTGGTCTTTTTTTTTTTTTTAGAAAAAGAGCAGCAGAGTCACTTTTTAGTAAAACTGATCATTTTAAGAAACCTCCTCTGGACAGACAAAAGAATCTTCCCAAACCAGCTCCATCCGTTATGCTCATCTGCATGTTTTCATATTGGTCAGCATGATGTCCTAAGAGATGGACAAGAGGATCAGTTTGACACCTGCAGTGCTGCCGACTCTGTACCGGACTGTTGTGGTAAAGAGGGAGTGAAGCCAGAGGGACAAACTCTCAGTTTACATCTCCATCTTCACTCCAACCCTCACCTTTGGTCCTGAAACCAACACGCCAGATAGACTGTTCAGTATATCTCACTGGTCCACGTGGGCAACAGCCCATAGAAAGTGTTTGGGAATGGGCAGAACCTTCAGGTGATTGGACAATCGTCATGTCAGTCACATTCATTACGAGCCAAACAGATAATTCAGTAGATCTGATAAAACTGTACTGAAGCTGTTAGCATCTATGCTAATCTCAGTCACTTCTCCTGTCATCACGCTTGTAACTCCCTTACATTCCTGCTCTAAAGGACTCTGATTGGGCCATGCCGCTTTGGGCCACCCACATTCATTGTAGATGGATCTTGGCAAGATGAATCTGTCAGAGCACAGACTATCAGTCTGGAGGATCCAGCTGCACTGCAAGGTTAATGGTCATGACCTCTGGGCAGTGGTGGACAAAGTACTCACCTCCATTATTGTGAAAGTATAGATACTCCTGGTCAAGTATTACTCCAATACAAGTGAAAGTTGTTCAGTCAAATTTTTACTTTTAATGGAGTACCTGCTTTTGAAAATACTTAAATATTAAAAGTACATTTATGTTTTAATGTTAGCGTGTTGACCTAATGACTGAAACAACCTACTGAATGCATTGACCTGCTTATAGAACCTGTGGAGTGAAAAGCTTGTAAAGTATGCTATGAAGCCTATGGAAATGTCTATTGAAACACCATTAAATCGACAGAAGGACAGCCATTGCTGTTTTCATTTTTTATTTTGTCCTCTGTATCTGCTGTAGCCATCATTACTTCCAAGATGAGCCGTTTTCTGAGCAAAGTTAGCAACAATATTTACCTGTCCGATCTGAGTAGCACATGCGCGTGGTACAGGTACGGCATCACCACTTGAACAAATTACATGCAGATCACATTTTGGAAGAGAAAAGAAATTTCATTTGCTGATGTTCGAGAAACAGGACCCTTCATAGATATGTAGTGGAGTTAAAGAACAGTTTTTGTCTTTCAAATGTACTGGAGTAAAAGTCATAAGTTTCCAAAAAAACTAATACTCAAGTAAAGTACAGATAATCAAAAAATGTACTTAAGTACAATACTTAAGTTCGTTAATCACTGAAACAAGGAGGCAGTTGAGCTGGTCTGGGCATATGGTTAGGAGGCCTCCTGGTCTCCTTCCTGTGGAGGTTTTCTGGGCATGCCCAACAGGGAGGAGACCCTGGGGCATACCCAAAACTCACTGGAGGGATTATATATCCCATCTGGCCTGGGAACGCCTCGGGATCCCTCAGAAGGACCTGGAAAATGTTGGGAGGGGGGGAGAGAGAAGGAAGTCTGGGCTGACCTGCTTGGCCTGGATAAGCAGATGATGATGGATGATGCTCTAAGACTGCCCTAAGAATCACTGTGTGCACTATAAGTATTCAGTAAATATTTAACCATCCTGTGTAATATTTTTCCATCTATACCCTGAAATATTTATTTTTAATTCTTAATATTTATCCTTTCTATCTTATATTTGTATAGAGTTTTTCAGTTGCACTGTCCTGTAGGACTTTATCTTGTATTTGTTTTGTACCTACACTTTTTACAACTATTTTATTCTTTACTTCTGTTTTTTTTTTACATAACTATCTATTGCTCTGAAAAAGGAGAAGCTCTCCAATCCGGTACATTTGATATGATAACAATAAAGGACATTCTGATTCTGATGATGTCCTGAGACTATTTCAGGCTTCAAGCCAAAAAGTCCTTTAAAAATCTTTTGGTCTTTGAGATTAAGAAGTGCTTAAGTATGAATTATGTTTGCATTTCAGGAGTTCTTCCTGCTCAGTTAAATAAGGATGAACGTAGTTATTTAGACTGAAATGTGATTAAATATGAACCATCTCAGAAGACAAGCATGACATCTTCTTGATGATCTCATTTCATCCCAATAAACCAGTGACTTCAGACTTAGTTTTAACTTCTAAAAAGAATCACATTAGCTTTTTATTTTGGTCCTGAGTGTCCCGAGCGCTTGTGTCCTCCTGCTGTTGACTCTGCAGGGTCAGAAGTCCAGCGAGAGGCACAAGGATCTATATTTACAGCCAGGATAAACCCTCCAAGACGTCCACATTGTCCCACACAACAGACACTTCAGCACAGGTGTTCTAACACTGGGCTATTCCTGGACGCTTTCTCCTCCCCTTACAGAGAGGGGGATCTCCGAGAACTTTAGAGGGCTTATGTTTCAAAGACAAGGGGCTTTGGCTAACAGCGGGATCTTAAGACGCCCTTGAAACGGCTCCAGCAGGCCTGTTGTGCACTTTGTCTCTAAGCGGAGATGCCTCCATAATGAGGATTAGGAGATAGTGTGTCGCTCATGGATGGTTCAGGTGTGTTTTCTCGGCTTCCTTTAATGCCGCTCAGGAGTTACACAAGCCGTGTGATGCAGGCGGGATGGCCCGATGGTGGATCGTGTTATAAACCAAAAGGTCAAGCATTCATCATTCAGGAGACAATAAGTGTCCATGCCGGCCTCTCAGAGGGTGACAGTCGACCATGAGCGAGGCACTAACGCCGATCGGGTCGCCCAGGGGTCACCCTGGATACTGTGGCATTATGCTTTAGAGGAATGGTCCCCAACTGGTGGGTCACGGTCCAGAAGCAGGTCACAAAGCTCTCTTTTCAGAGGGTCATTTTCAGTAGGCTGACAATGACCGCAGGCTGGCCATGAGAGATAATTGACAATAAACACAAAAAACACAATCATTTTTGAAATAGGGATGCGTATAAACCTTCTGTTTAAGCCCTTCTTAAAACACATTTTGTCTTGCCCTAAAATCTGCTAAGATATTGGGTTTTGGCATGCCAATAAACCCCTATGTTTCAGCCCTGCCTTAAACAGGCTGTTTTGGTGTCAGTGGCTTTAAATGCTCTTTATCAGCTATACACAAGTCCCAGATAGTCCTGAAACATATCCTAAAAGATTCTCGCCTAAAAATAAACTCCAATACTGCATTTTGGCATGCCTATAAACCTGTCTGTTTCAGCCCTGCTTGGAACAGGATATTTTGACTCACAATAGAGTTAACACTGGTCCCAGATATTCCCATATATCCTCAAGGCTTCTTGCTGTAAAATCCCCACAGATATTGGTCTCTGAAGTGTTTTAACCCCTGTATTTCAGCCCTGCTTTGAATGAACTGTTTTGGTGTCTGGATTTTTTGGATTTTGATTTGCATATAAACCCCTCTTTTCAGCCCTGCTAAGAAAAGGCTGTTTGGCTCATAATAAAGGTTTATACTGGTCCCAGATGTCCCAAGTACATAACTTGCGGTTTCTCACCTAAAAATCATTATATATTTTTTAGTTTGACATGCCTATAAACCCTCTTGTTCCAGCCCAGCTAAGAACAGACTAACTTGGTGTCTGTGGCTTCATGTGCTCATAATCGGGTTAATACTGGTTCTAATAATACTCCAAGATGTCCCATAAAAATATTTGGCTATTTCTTGCCAAAAATCCTCATATTTATTGTAATTGGGCCTGCCTAAAAGCCCTTTGTTTCAGCCCTGCTTGGAACAGGCTGTTTTGACTCATGCAGATTTACACCACTCCTAGATATCCTTGGATATTTTATGGTTCTTGCCAAATATTTTCATTTAGATATTTCATTTTGGCGTGCCAACAAACCCTTATGTTTCAGCCCTGCTTAGAACAAGCTGTTTTGGTGTTTCTGTCCTTACGTGCTAATACCCAGGTTTATACTGGCTGCAGTTGTTCTTAAGGTTGACATGCATGTAAACCCCTCTTTTTCAGCCCTGGTTAGACCAGGATTCTTGAATTATGTGGCTTTAAGGGCTTGTGTGATTTCTAAGCTCTATGCCAAGCTCCTCCAAAAGAGGTGTATGTCACTTTGGCTTCTCACACTGTGCTCGAATGTTTATAATTGTCGCTCAGACATTTCTGAAAGCAGAGCTGCTTCTATTTGACCTCCTGTTTTCCAGATAAAGAGGCTCATGCATGGAAAAATCAGTCCAAAGTAAATAGTTAGCACAAATGTATACACTCAGAAACTCTTTGTGTGTACTGTTATATAAACAAACTGCCCTCTGGTCTTTGGAGCCTTAGGTTTAGGGAGTAGAAGAAGACTGAGCAGCACTCCCAAAGGTACACCAAGATAACTGCCACTTTTGGTTTCCAACATAAAACACAAGTGTCAGCATGATGGGTTTCAAACTCATGACGTCCTACAGGGCACTGTTGTGTATGTACATCGCGGCTGCTTTAGTAAACATTGTCCAGCCCCAGTGGCGACCTGGGGAACTGCAGCTCTTGGTCCCTCTGTGTTAGCTTAACTACTTGACCTGTAGCGTTGCCTGCATTTGGCTCACATGTAAGGCTTCCAGTTAAACCATCACCAGCTCTGACTTTCTCTTTCTCACCAGTTCTTCTTCTTCTCGTCTCTCTCCAGGACAATGAGAGCAGTAAAGGCTGCTCAGTCTACTCTTACCGGACTAACTCTACCTCTCCACCAAAGCCAGAGGAGTGCTCCAGAGAACGCGGGGAGCCATTGATCGGCCTCACTTTTGGGACACCAGAGCGCCGCAAAGGAAGCCTGGCAGACGTGGTGGACACACTGAAGCAGAAGAAACTCGGGGAGCTGACCAAGACGGAACAAGACGGTAGGTCCTCAGCTTCATGTTTGATGGCGTCTCTAAGAACTGAATTTCAGTTTTCCGAGAGGCAGAGGGGTTTTGTGTCCTTTCTGGAAGGAGTGATGGTTCAGTAGTTGTCCTCGTGCACAGCTGGAACGACTGCTGCAGCTGTTTGAAGATGTTTGGAGCACAGCTGAAAGTCATTACTGAACTGGTGTTGGACCTACAATAGAGACAGCAGAGAGACAACAACAGTGCTCGACACATCATCGCTGCTGTGACAAAAAACAAATCAATTTGGGATGTTCCACAGTAAATGATCATTTTAATCAGGCCAGTCCAGTGTTAAGGAAACAGATTGTAAACAGTCAAGCTGAGCAATAGTCACCACAAAAGTCTAAAAATGCTTGTCTTGTGCTGCAGGTGCCAGATTAGAGGGGGTGGTAGTCCAGGGATGAAACAGGTATGAACACATTAAGAAGCATTGAGCCTCTGACCAAGCTGACATAACTTAAGGATTCCAGAGGGAGAGTATTTACCTTACAAAGCATCTTGATTCACCAAATATCATGTTTGTCCTCGGGCAGATCCATCGTGCAAAACTTCAAGCTGAAGTGACTGCTCCCGGTCAAAAAATGACTGGGCTTCTCAGGGACAAAGAGGGAGGAGTTAGGGGTGTGAGTTAGGTCTGTGCTCAAAATATCGATACTGCAAAATATTGTCATGCACTCTTTGCCGATTCGTGTATCGATACTGATTCTACAGAATCAATACGGCCTCAAATGCTGTGACAGCTTTGGGTGATGTTTTCAACGGCACAGTTCAAAATCCAAGACAAACTTGATGAATGAATCACAAGTTCAAAATTTTAATATAGGTCTTAAATCTTTGAGGACCTACATTTAAGTGTCTTGAGTTGTAGATCAATCTTTTTCTTTTTGCAACGAGAAAACAAATTTATAGTGGTCAGGAATTCTGATAAAGGCGTAGTAAATGTCCATCATTTACGCTTATCTGGATACGCATCGTATCATAGCCTCAGTATCGGGATACATATCGTATCATGAGATTGCATGAAATACCCAGCCCTAGTGTGAGTTATTTGAACTGAAAGCAAGGAGTTACTACAAGCATCTCACAGGCCCGTAATGAATGTGACTGATGGGAACTTTTTTTATCACCCCCTAGTTTTTCCAGAATGGTTCGGCCCACGCTCTATGTGATGTTTCAGAAGGTCCCATGTTCATTTACATTATGTGTTGGGTGTTTATTATAATAAAAAAATAAAATACTTCGTCTCTGTGGAGGATCAGCTCTCCTCTTCGAATAGCCTCTGACCTGAGGGGGTGGAGCTACAGGAGGCTATGATAATGAACTCTGTGCTGATTGGCCGTACAAATGATGTCTGATGAGAGGGGATAGGTAGGGCTACAGGCTGAGTAGCTGACTTTCAAAACGGTCATGATGTCTGCCTGTGATGAGTAGAAAACACACATGTAGGTGGAAACTGTATAGCTATGACATCATAAACCCCAGGAAGTAAAAACAGGGCGTTTTAAGAGGCATAGAGCATTTCTCTGTGAACTGAGAGTTTAGTTAAAGGTGTCATGATCTTCTGCTCCACAAGAACCTTCAACATTAACAGCAAAGATGAATCATGCAGGAAATTTGAGAAGAAACTAAAGGTCTGACCACCAGAAGCTGCTCCAAAGTCAGTTTTAATGAGGATTATCAGCAGAAATGTGATGTTTCTGGTCCAAAAGAAATGTAAATATTGTGTGTCAACCCCCCTATATTTAATATTTTGGGGATGTGCGTATTTTCCCTGCTGTATGAAACTTTCAGATATTTCCATGGATATGTTAAACAGTCTAAAGTCGGCCCAAAGGAACAAAATGTGCATGTTGGAAAAAAAGGTGAACAGTTATGTTTCAGAAGTGGTCGAGAGGTAGGGATGGGAATTGATCAGATTTTATCGATACCAATGCCATAAACCATTCTGATTATCAATCGGATTCCCTTATCAATTCCTGTTGATTTTCTGTGTGGCCTGTAGGTTTTTCAGAGGCTTCAGTATCAAACCCATGACACTCCTGGTTCAATGCTGTCCTGATTAGATGCTTCTGCAAGTCCCTCATGTGTCCACTTACTGAAAGATGTGCAGTAAGTGTCTTTTTGTCAAAAATTCAGCCACAGTTCTTACCACTTCTGACCCCCGTCATTGGAGGGAATTGATTAGGGAATCGATAAGCAAAAAGACTAAAGATATTGATTCTTCAGGGAGTTGTTATTGATTCATAACCTGAATTGTTTTTTTGATTCCCAGCCCTACCCAGAGAGCATTAAACTTGTTTGATAAGGTTCATTTTTACCAGTCAAAGTCAACGTTATTGTGATCTGAAACTCAAATAAGTGTTGGACCATCGTCAGAGCATTAATTCATGTATGAAGTTGTGCATTAGATGGTGTTTTTAGATATTTCATCATTAAAACAGACCTCCATCCACGAGGACTTGTTGACTTCTATCTAAATAATCACCATCTTTCTGACATGATGGCTAAGCAGCTTCACATCAGTTTATTCCCCTGTGTTTGATTGATGTGCTGCCGTTGTGTCTCTCCATTCTCACATAAAGATGCCTCACCTTTACCTGTAGTTTGTTTTCTCTGAGTGCTTCCTCCCCTCCATCTTTGAACATCTAAAATTACACCTGACGGATCCCTCTCTCGTCAGATCACAATATCAATCAGTGAAAACACCGGTTTCCCTTTCTGCCTCGCTCGTCTGATCTAAACCACTAACACAGGAAGGACTCTCAGCATGCCTCAGCCTGCCCCTTCACACCCCACAGCAGGCAGATCTGAGAGCAGCTAACAGCCCTGCTTACTGCTCCGTGCACATAGTAATCATGATGATATCAGAGCAGCGCTTGATCTCTCTCTCATTTACTTTGTTATTGATACAGTAAAGTGTGGAGCGGGCCAGAGAGGGAGCGCCAGGGGCCAAACGCTGCGCTCCGAGTCTCTAGTTGAAAGATGGGAGGCTCTGCCTCTTATCTGCTGTGGAGACAGTGTGTGTGTGAGAGGGTGTGTGTTCAGGAGTGCTGTGACATCCTGCTGTCAAATCAAAGAGGACCAGGGTGGAAAAAGATGCTGGGGGACAACTTCAAGTATGTCTCTTCTTCTCTGGTGTTGGTTTCTTCCTGTCCAGTCCAGTCTGGAGCTTTTTAATCCAGAGGCTCTGTATATTTAAAGACAATCAAATGTTCCTTCATGTCTCATTCTTACAGCACACCTCAGTTACAGTAAGCTGCTTCTCTGTGATACTTAGAGTCTGTTAAGGCACCTTAAAAATCTGTCTGTCCCTCTGTCCATCAATCCATCCATCCGTACATTAGTCTGTCCATCCATCTCTTGATGTATGAATACACTGACTGGTCATCTGCCATCTGTTTGACCAGCTTTCCATCATCCATCTGTGTGATATTTATCCATCCATCCATCTTTTTGTTTAATCATTCATCCATCCATCCATCCATCTATCTGTTTGTGAAACCTCCCATCCATCCATCTTTTGATCCTTTCAACCATTTATCCATCCATTTATCTATCCATCTGTGCATTCATTCATCCATCCATTCATCCAGCCATCTTTATGTAATGTTTATCCATCCATCCATCTTTTGATCTGTTTGCCCATCCATCCATTCACCCTTCCATCCCTTCTTTTCTTCATCTAAATTCCCCTCTTCCCTGTCTGTCATCCATCTGTTTGCACACTCATCCATTAATCTGTCTTTTTGCCTTTCCTTCATCAGTCTTTTGATCTTTTCAACCATTTTTCCATTCATTAACCATATGATTGTTTAACCTTTCATCTATTCAAGCATTCATCCATCCATCTATTCAAGCATTCATCCATCCATCCTTCCAACTATTTATCCATCCATCCATTCATTTGTGCATTTATCCATCCATTCATTCTTCTGCCTGAGAGTCACTCTGCCTTTGAGCTGATGAGTCTTTTTGGATAGATCATCCTAGTTCATGGTTTATTTGTTACAAGATGTACCAGAGTTTCATTTGAATGTGTAATGATCACTTATTGAGGCAGGTAGAAAAGCTTTCAAAAGGTAGCTCTCATGTCACACCGTCTGTCTGTATTGCTGGGTTAGGACACCCCGTCTGAGCACTGAAGGCTCTGCCTGCAACAAGCTGCACAACAGTGGTGGTGAGCTTCCAATAGCATGAAATGGTGTTTATGGTGTGATTGTGTCAGCTCTCTGTACAGGTATGATTGTCTCACTGGCGTATATGCTGCAGCCTCTATTTTGATGCATAAATATATTCAAAGTGCGCCTCATACACAAGATTTTGTGGTATACATGTAAGTGTCAGATGTTAATTTTAATGTGCAACACCATCAGATTCTTCTTCTTAAAATTGTAACATGAAAGTCACAAATTAAAGAAGAAAACAGCTCTTTCCTTTCAATCCTGCCATCCATTGTTCCTTCTAAACTCCTCTTTTCATTCATGAAGACAAACAGAACATTCAAGGATTTCACCTGCAGGAACATCAGCAGCACTTTTCTGTAAGTCCTGCCTTACACTTTTCACTAAAATGACAGCTTTTTGGTACTTTCTCTCCTCTGTTTGGAGACAAAAAGGCAGTATTGAGTTGGATTCCTCTTTTTGCTAATTTGTGTGGTAGCGATCCCTGAGGACTGGCGGCATTGATCACACTGCGATCACTTAGCAGAGACAAAAACCGATAGGCACAAGGCGGCACAGTGAATCATATACTGTTAGCATGAAAAATCACTCTTTCTTGGCCGTGTACATGCTCATGTGAATTGTTGCGGTCCTTGAAGATGCATTGTAAAAGTGCCTTTCACGCAGAGCTGTGCCAACGCCGTTCACTTCCAGACTAATGTTACCAGCATATGGAGATCGACAAGTACTCCTGCTTTTGTCCTCCCCTTAATGAGATGAGTTAAAATGAGACAAGGTGATCAATAAAGGGCTGAATGCTTCGTTAAGTGAGGTCTTCTCCTCTCACAAACACTCACATTCAGAGCTGTAGAGTGGTTTATCTCTCCACCCTTTCACCTCAGTCGTTGATTTATTGAAATCATGCTTCATTTTGCTAAAATGCTGTGTCCTTCAGTCACATGATGGGGTTTCTCTTCCCATCCTTCAGCCTGAGGAACCTCTATCACTCACTTTTGGCACTCTTCTGGAATCCCTCTTTAACCCACCACCTTACTGGCATCTCATTTCAAGCTTTGTTGTGTTTTACTGGTAGCTGCAAGCGTTCTAGATTTTGAAGCTGTTAAGTTTTTGTTTTTGTTCACGGAGTGTGAAGCAAACTGGAGTGCAAGGACGCCCCGGTAAACAGGCTAATGTTGCTTTTGTTTTGGGATGTTTTTGTTTTTAAAGAAGCGCAGCAGAGAGCTTATTCTGCATTTGCAACAAGTCCATTTTCCTGGCTCTTTAATGGCATTTATTCACTTAGGTTGGCAAAACACTTGATGATTTTAAGCCAGATTTGGACTCGGTAAGCCTCTCTAAACAATTGTGGGGTGTGACCAGATTCAAGGCTTGTAACAACCAATCATTGTCTGAATAATCCTCAAGTGTTTGGTGACTATTTTATCATTTTACTGCCTCTGATCAAATTGGGGCCCTGCAATCTGAAAGTGTAAATTTGCTTGAATCTGTAATTAACTCCCTCATCATTTTGAAAATAGCACATGGTACTGAAATGAAAGGATAGGCACTCAGTGAAGAGATCCCAAACCTCACTTATATCCCAAAACACCACTAAAGAGTCACAAAATCTACCACAGCATCACCACCTTCGACCCGGCTCAGCCCACTTGGTCTCTCACAGGCCTCCAACTCAACTAGTGGACTGATGAGCAGCCAGAGCCAGAACAGTGCTCAGGCGGGACCTCCCGTCTTAGGAGGTTTGTCCAATAGCCGTTTTTGAGTGGATGTCACAGTTACGTCACAGCAAAGGTGCACACATACTGCTGGCAGTAACATGGTGGAAATACATTTGTTTAATATACAGAAATTAATTTTAGATTATGAATAAAAAGGAAAAAGTTTATATGTGTGCTCCAAGATGTTGGTGTGAAAGTGTGAAAAATCATTTCTTTGGAGTAGGGATGGAGGATACTATCAGTGCGATATCAGTATTGGCAAATATTGAATTTTTTGCCGATATTTACAGCCATCACATTGAAAGCAGCAAGTTCATTTTTGTAAAGTAAAGATGTTATGCCTTTGCAAAAAATATTAATATCAACAATAATGAGTTCAGAAATATCAGCTTATCAGATATCTGCAAAAGTCCAATATTGTGCATCCCTGCTTTAGATGGCTTTCACCAACAACACTGCTTCAAACAAAAACAGACATGTGTCTGAGTCAGTGGTAGCGGTAGCTGGTGGTGATTTATGTTGTTGTAACATTAATGAAAAGATTAGACGATTAATAAAGAATTAATGCTCATGTTAGAGTCACTGGTCAGGTTTGGGAGCGCACTTCATTTGTAAGTGTTTATGTGCGGTGAGGTTTAAGGGAGCAAACTCTGGAGGCAAGAGATGCCAACCCCTCACCGCATCACCAACCAGGGTTAATTCAGTGCTTTTAATTCAATTTTAGTCATAGTTTTTTGTCTAAAATATCTTTTAGTTTTAGTCATAATTTAGTCATCTAAATTGTGTTAATTTAGTCTAGTTTTAGTCAATGAAATCTACTGTAAATTTAGTTGACTAAAATATGAAATGTAAAGGGTAAAGCATTTTTTTTGGCTTTTATGTTTGAATGCTAGTAAAGTTTGAATGTATAACTGAAGAGAAACAAATTGACCTTTTGTGTGAAATGCAGTCACCTTTATTTAGGCTACCTGGCAGAGCATCTCAGTTCCAATACCAGAACTGACAACAAACAGTGCAGCAGCTCTACATGAATATATCAATTCATAAAGAGAGTAGCTCTGATTGGATCACTCTCCAACGTATCCCATCACCACCAAGCTAAGGCAGCTGTGACTGGATGTCCCTCTTAACTCATCCAACCCTTCCACACAACCAAAGTAGCTGTGATTGGATATATTCCTAACTTGTCCCTACTTTCTACATGACCAAATTAGGTCTGATTGGATTAAGTCTCTGTCAAACATTTTAGACTATTTTTTATTTGTTGATGAAAATGTCAGTTAATTTAGTTTTAGTTTTTGTCCATGTGCACTTGTTTTTAATAGTTACTGTTTTCGTCAGGGGAAAAAAGGTTGTTGACAAGAACTATGACAAAAATAATTAGTCAGCAACATTAACACTGCCATCAACTGCTGTAACCAGACTGTCAGTATGTAGATCTTCATAATGGTTGACCTTTGACTTTTGCTCCATCCCATCCTTTTATACAGTCAGATTGGATCATGGACACAGAAATGGCGAGCACATTAAAGCCTCAGTGTTTTGGTCCATATTTGTCTTCAGCCCCCCCGCGGGAGCATGGCCTCATACGATCACCCTGAGAAGACCTTTTTAGCCACTGTGTGCTCACTTGTAGCCTGACATGGCCGACCTCTCTGTGCACTGCTGCCTTGACCTAAAGTGTTGATGATGACACTGTTAGCCTCCGCACGGCGCTCCCTCCCTGTCGACATGCTGTTAGCTGTCCGCCACTCAAAGCGGCCCTGAGTACCTGTGACGGTCCTAATGAATAGATGGGCCTCGCCATGCGAGATCTCCTCCTCCTTTCGCTGTGCTGCAGCCTCTAAAGCTTTTTCAAACAGCTGTCAGCTCGCTGTTTTATCACACAGCTGACACAGCTGGTCGCCGCAGACGCGGACTTTAACAGCGCTCGAGCTGACAGGGTGAAGGTTGCACATTTTCTTGACAGTTTTTGTGTTTATGTTGAGTGTATTGTGTGAAGGTTCAAGCATAAAGGCTGGCTGCATACAAAAGGCTCCTGCATACTGTTGGAGCACTTATGAAGCTGGTCGGCGGGCGACTGAAAGATGTATTCAAGGCCAGGCCGAGGGAACATCAGGAAGGAGAATGAAGCGCTGCAGCCTCTGTTAGTTAAATGAAGAGATGGAGAGGCTGAAATACACAGAAATGAGCCAAACAATGAGCCGTCTCTCAGCGCTGACACATGTAGCTTCAGCAGACATTAATCTGAGATCACCTCGTCTCCATGAACCTCCGTACAACAGCAGTTGAGACAGGATTTACATTTATCTGAAAACACAGCCTCCCGGTCTGCTGCCTGATGGACGTTAAACCAAAGTAAAGGCTGCCATCAGGCCGTGGGGTTTTGATGACTGAATTATCATCATCTGTATTGTTTTGGCTCCAGGGGCCGAGCCGCTGTTACTGGGGGCTTGGCACAGGCGCTGTATCCCCATGCCAACTTAGTCAGCCATCTAATGTGCCTAGAGCAGCTCTGGCGCCCGGCAAACACTTAACATCCCTCTAATCCCGGCTTAGGCCGGAGCCTGCTTGAATTACTGTACAATTCACGTGTTTCACTTGCAAATGAGTAAGCTCGATTAGGGCCATGCTGCGCCGCTGAGGAGAGGTTATAAACCTGACACTGTGAGAGGCTTTGATTTCACTGAGACTGGACCACATTTAGGACCAGAAGAAAACCCTCCCCTCTCTGCTGTGGGCCACAGAAGAACCTGTTGGAGAGATTGAGGAGCCTTTTTGAAAAAAGGCCACAAACTTTTGCTTTTAAGCTTTTATACAAGAAGTATTTCCATCAACACACCCCTTACTAAGGGGTGTAATCAGGGACAATTTATTCCAAAAATACTTAAGACATTTTGAAATAGTTAGCATTTTTCCCAGTCGTTTACTGAGTTGTAGGGCTGGGAAACTTGAATAAATTAAAAAAATGATTGTTTTAATGGCAGTACTTGAATGATATTAGAAAATACTGGCGTTGCTGTATTTTACTCCTTTTTACATTTTATTTTTTTAACAAATGACACTTTTGACTCATAGAAGCAGATGTTGCATGATGATGAAGTAAACCATTACAGCCAATAAACATTTATTGCCAATGTGTACAGTAAAAATACTAGCTGCAAATATGTGGGGTTGTGGAATATTTCTGGATATTTGAGTGCTTGCTGGAAAACCTTGCTAGTTTGATTTTGGTAAAAGTGACAGCCTTACCTCCAGCTTGAGTGAGGGCACAGACACACAGCCTCTGACTGCTGAGGTGATTAAAACAAATTAAAGCTGGCAGTTATTATTACAAATGTCGTGCACATCATGAACTGGTTTGAGTAAATACTAAAAAGTTCTTCAAGAGTTCTTCTTCTGTTTTCAAAATCTTAAACAGTATTTGTTACCCTTTAGCATCTGAAATATGAAGAAGTATCTTAAAAGTGTATTTCCCAGCAGTACCCAGTCATTTATCATAACATCACCTGATCAAATAAAAACCTGAGAGCAAATAAGAAGAGGAAAGACAGTGAAGCTTAATTCATAGATTTGATATTTTTATTACATTTAATTGTCTTTTGTCAGTCGCCAAAATCACACTCTGACATGCCGTGGCCGTGACCGTGCTGCTCTCGTGCCCGTGACTTTGTGGTTTTAAGTCTCACCAACACAAAGAGCATTTACTGAGAATTGTAAGGTGTCCTCTCCTAAATCCTCATTAAGATGACCAGCTTTATCTATTCTGGGGATCACCATGTGGGTGGTGACCTGCACATTTACACTGGATCTTGACTGGATCATCATCATCTCAAACTGGCACAGTTTTTCCCACGTCTTAAAATCATCACCTGAGTTTGTTTGGTTGTTTAGTTCATATCTTTGAGGAGACTAGGAAGAGTGAATGAGAGGAAATCTGTCAGCTGTGGTGAAGGGAGTGTAGAAATAACAGCTCCACATCAGACAAATTGGACAGGAAGTTTCTCATGTTTATTAATGATCTCTTAGCACGCAGGGCGCGGTGTTGGCGGGACGTCAGACTGTGACACTTTGCCCTGAGGTGGCACTCACACAGAGGACTCTTATTTTGAAAGGAGATGATGTAATAAAAGAAATTATAAGATACAACAGGATATGGAGCAGTGGGTTACCACACAGGCACAGTACGATTCAATCTGATATAGTGTTGTACTTTGTGATTATATCATATTACCTTCCTGGTGGCTTTTCAAAGTAAAAGCCTGATCTGTTTATTTAATGAACAGACTAACGGTGTTTTTTTAACACCTTTCTTTCTCACCTTACCTTTCCCTTCATCTCTTCTGAACCTGCTTTTCAAAAAACGCAGGTTTTGAACGGAGTGGCATTTGTTCAGAGTGTTGAAATTGTTTTAAAAAATCAGATTATGGGCAATATTTATGAATATCAGCCCTGCTTCTCTGCCTCTCTTTCTGCTTTTCTCTGAATGAAGGTGTTTCTTTTTTTTATCAGTATATTTTATTGCAGTTGCTATCCAGAGACAGTGTGCATAGGATAAAGAAAAGTATATACACAAAGCAAATCAAATAAATGTCTGAAGATAGACTTCCATCCGTGCACAGGTATTCCTGTCACTGGAGAGTACAGAAAAAGAGAGACAAAAAAAGAAAATAGTCCTCCTTGTAAGTGCGGATAAATACAGTCATACATCAACACATGTATGTATGCATCCGTACATGTACAGAGAGGGAAATAGTAAGGTGAAGGTGTTTCTGTGCCTGTCTGTCAGTGAGGAACAGGATTTTAATGAGACAGAGTCTCTGAAAGCCTCTTAATAACTCAAACCGCCTCTAAATAACAGCCTGTACCGTGAGGGCTGATTGCCGTACTTGTGTGGAATCAGTCCTGCCGCCTAAACACGACTTTTAACGATGCTGAAGGAACCAAACTAAGGTCGTGTTTAAACTGCATCACACTGAAAAGACTTAGCCCAGGCAAAAGTTTGACTAATAGGAAGAAACCCTGCAACAGTCGCAGTGAGGGGGGGAAGTAGGCCGATCAGTGAGCCAACAAAGAGTTGGATAATAGAAGCTCCTTAAATCTTCACTCAAACCAAAGACACTGTTTAAATCAACCAGCACCACGGCCGCCCCGCCCGTCATCTGGAAATGGGAAACATCTCCGCTCCCCGTCCAGCATTAGTGACCGCATGGTGTGACGCTGCATCTCTGAGATCCAACAAACCCAGCTCCTTTTTCACAACTCATCATGACTGCCCTCAATCGATTCATTTCTGTGGAAACTCAAACTCATAATTAGGTGCAAAAAAGCGAGACGGTTTCCCCTTTAGTCTGTGCGGTGTCCGCTCTCAGCCGGAGACGTGCCGGCTTATGAAGCAGTGAATCACTACAGGCCGAGGTAACATGTTTTAGCAATTAGCTTCATCTGGTGAGGGACAGGACGAGGGCAAAATCTTCATTACAGTCAGAATCTGCTGCATTCTCTTCAGGAAATATCTCATTTTATTAAAGAGAAAAAGGAGGCAAACCTAAAAGGTGAGGATCTGCTATGATTGATTTTCAGAAATGTTAGAATTAAAATGAAATGAAAAGAAAAAAGTCAAAATAGAAAGACAAAATGTTTTCTCGATTAAAGCCTAGATGTCAACATTAAGGTCAAAATGCCAAGAGGAATGGAAGAGTCAGGAAAATGGGAAAATGTTGAGAATAAGATGTCAGAAAATCCTGAAAAATACAAGAGATATAATGAGTATATTGATAAAATAATAATAAAAAAACTTTCATAAAAATCAATGTCATCAGAAAATTTAAGAATGATGATGAATAATTCAAGATCGAAGCTGAGATGTCAAGAAAAAGTCAAAATGTCGACAGTCAGACAAGATGTCACCAACTTTTTTTATCAAGACAAAAAAACTCAAAAATAAATTTAAAATGTCAAGCATTAAGTCAAAATGTTAAACAGAAAGAAAATGTAACATTTTGAAAAAATAAGGTAAATTAAAATAAAAACTTAGGTCTTTAAGATTTAAGATTAAATTCAAGAAATATTTCGTAATGGTGAAAAAAGTGAAAATGAAAATGTTGGGAATAACTCTAAAGGTACCTTGAACATTTTGTGATGCAAATAGGTGAAAGGTATAAGAAATCCAAATCTTTTTGCAAAATCTTTCTTACATTGTGTATATATATACATACATATATATATATATATATATATATATATATATATATATATATATATATATGTATGTATATATATATATATATGTATATATATATATGTGTGTGTGTATATATATATATATATATATATATATATATATATATATATATATATATATATATATATATATATATATATATATATGTGTATATATATATATATATATATGTGTATATATATATATATATATATATATATATATAATTTTTCAGAAATATAACAAACACAAGGAAAAGGAAGACATAATGAAAAGGCCCAACAAAAATAAGCCTTCAAATTCAAGCCACAAATCAAGCAAGAATAAGTATGCGTAGGTCAACTAAGAAAAACAAAAAGGCTGCATCAATAACACTAAACATGATCACAATTTTGCAGCATAGGTGCAGGACATCAAAGCTCATTTTTATCATTAAAAAAGTTCAGCAAAGGTTCCCAGGTCTTATCAACCACGCTTCCTCTGTCCTGGTCATAGGGTATCGGTCATTTCACTCATCCAGAGATTGTAGGTGAGAACATGGTCCTTCATCTCATACTTTAAAGTTGTCAGGGAACAGGCTTGAACCTGTTTTGGGGCCTGGTAAAGATATCTTTCACCATCCAAAATCTTTTTAACAATTGAATTTTAAAGTGAATTTCATGGCTGATAAAATTAATAAACAGCGAGGGGAGAAAATATGACACTTTATGGACCGCATCCTCACACAGTCATGTGACCTCTCAGTCAGCGTGCAGCTCTTTTATGAGCCGTGCCCTTGTATCCCTGTGTTAAAACCCGGGCCGTCCGGTCCTGGAGAAGTCTGCTCCCTGTCCCAGCCTGGGACAGGGAGCAGATCTGGGCACCTAATCACCCATATAATGTCTTATCCAGCTGGAGGAGGGGTCAGAGCGAGGCCAGGGCCTCCTCTCTGACAACAGAGACTTTCTGCCTGGACTCACTTTGTTCTCCCGCTCTGCTGAAAGATCGTTTCAGCGTCTCTGCTGCCCCCGCCAATCAAACCAGGCGGAGTGAGTCCTCATCTGGAGCAGAGTTTTAATAAGGAGGTGGGCTTGGAGTGATGCGCAGCAGGTTAATGCACCATATGTGCGTTGGAGAGGATCATTTTAGGACCTATTGACAGTATTAAACAGAGTCAGCAGCCTGTCGGTGCACCCCCCTCCATGGGATAAGAGCAGATGCTGTGATTGGTTTGATTAAAGTTCATCTTTAGGAAACTCCTGATAGGGCTGCTCGATTATAAAAGTTCATCATCGTGATTGTTTTGATCGATATTAAAATCACGAGTACAAAACATGATCGGTCACTGGTTTTAAAACATATTATACACAAGCACAAGCAAAATATGTAAAACATTTCGTCTCCCAACATCGCGATTACAACACATCTGATACAAAAAGCTGAAATATTCTCTCTCTCCGCAAAACATTACCGCCAAACTTGTGTAATTCGTATTAAACTGACTGGTAAACTGTTCTAATCCAATATTTTGATCTTAATTAGTGAAATGATCGTGTAATTCTTAAGTGTTACAGTACTACTCGCATGTAAACACAGGACGCTGCCATCTTGTGAGCAAGGGGACCAAAACAGCTGCACTGTGATTGGTCAAAGACATTGGCATGTTGATAGCTGCTCTCTGATTGGTCGGTACCCTATGACTGAGCATCCTTGGACAGAAATCAAGTAATTACGCATGCCTGAAGCAAAAGATGTTTCCACATCTGGTTGAGAGAGAAAATCGTGTACAGTATTAGTTGTGAAAATACTGAAATTTCGTTGATTAAAACTTTGAATAAAGCTTATTTTTGAGTTGTCTGAGAGAGTAAGATTTGGGCAAAATGTGGGTGCATGTTATATTTGAGTACAGCCTTTTTCCTGGAAAAAAGCATGAAAAAATGGGGTGCGTGTTATAAACAAGGGCATGTTGTCATAGAGCAATTACGGTCAATTAGGGCCTTGAATGTAAAATATCAGCCAAATTCAACAGTGTTGGAGAAACAGTGATGCTCGTTGTGTCTCCCCTGAAATCCTGAGCTGTCAGTAAAAGAGTTCGGAGGTTCAATCCCTGTCAGGAGCTTCAGAGGTGAACTCTGAGCCGGACCTGCCTGTGGCTGTAAGTGTGTGTGTGAGAGTGTGCGAGGGCTTATGTATTCATACACCCAGGTGGAAGTAGTTGTGATGACAGCTTAACAGGCGAGTTGGGTCGGGCCCGAGAGTTAAGCTCATTGGCTAATTAACAAGCTCTTGGCTCTGGCACTATGTTTGCCTTCCTCTATGGGATTGGCAGCTTGAGCTGTGATTGTGTGCAGGTAAAGCTTTGTTTGTGTGCGTGTGTGTGTGTGTGCAGATTAGTATTTGGGACGCCGTTAACGGGCCGTATTTGGGGCAACAGGTCGTCACAGTGTGTGTGTGGAAAAGCTGTTTTTGTCCCAAACAAACTTCATTCCTCTGGTTGATCTTTTAATCTCCTTTTTCACATCGGCGTGTGTTCGGTGGCCAGCTCGCGCTGCCAGTCGGCCGTCTCCCTGCGGACTTTTTGTGCTTCTTTTTAATCTCTTCCGCTGTAATTGATAGGGATCTTTTTACTAATGATCAGCCGCAGCCTCGTCTATGATGGCGCTCGCCTGGTAGCCCTCTCCTCTCCTCTGCCGCTGCTTCTGGCTGCAGGCCAGGCAGCATATGGTGCGGGCGCACACGGTGCGGTTCGCCGGCACGGTCTTGAATGTCGTCCAAGAGAATCAGATTAAATAGTGATTTTATCAAGCACTCCTCCTTCGACTAGGATTTCAGAGAGATGCCAAATGCTTCACCTGATAATTTAACATCTGGTGAGAACGATTGGATGTAACTGTAATTAAAATTAACAAAGAGAAAAAATCTGTGCCAAAGACGAGAAGAGCTGAGGAAGAGCATTTGAGAGGCTGATGTGGTGACGCTGCTGACAAGAATATATGGAATTTCTGATTAACCCTTTAACTGTATTTATAAGAGTGATATTTGTTCACTTGTACATTTGGCTCTACATTTTTAAACTCAGAAAAAATAACAGTTATAAATAAAAACTAATAATACATGATGACATATATATTTGAAAATTAATTGAGCTGAGAAACTGTTTTAATAAACTTAAAAAGATTTTTTGCAAGCCTGCTTTGCTTTTTAAACCATTGCTGATGCAGAAAACTGTGGCCCAATTGGAGTTAAGAATATTTATCCAAATATTATAAATCTTTGTTCAAACAGCCATCCATTTGTCTTCTTCTTCTTCTTCTTTATTAAGATCCCCACTAGCACTAGCAAAAGCATTGGCTATTCTTCCTGGGGTCCAACACACACACAAGAACTGTGTATCCATCCTTTTGTTGGTTTGTTCATCTGTTCTTCCATCTAGTCCTGCATCTATTTATCCATCTCACCATTAGTCCTTTAATCAGTTGGTCCATCAGTCCATCTTTCTGTCCGTCCACTATGTCTATACACTTGTCTAACTCTCCATCCATCCATCCATCTGTTTTTTTTAATATTCATTCTTCATCCATCTGTCCATCCATTATTCATTTTCATTTCATCTAATTAACTGATTTATTGAATTAAAGATAATTTTCTTTGAGATATTTATCAGTCAGTTGAGAATAAAGATATGAATTGAATGTTAAAGGAGTGATTATTTATTGAATTAATTATTTTTAATTCAATAATTAATTAAAATTATTGAGTTTATGCAGCCGTGTTTGATTCACTTGGCTCTTGGTTCAGTCAGACGTTTGATAGCTGGCTACCCCCCTCCATCTCTGGTTTTGACCTAAAGATCTGGGTCCTCCCTCATCGTCTCCCCTGAGGGCCTGACCTAAAACAACGGGCCTATTGTGTCTGAACCACACACACCCTGCCTGTGTCACAGTGTGTGCGCGGTGCGGCGCGGCGTTTGGTTTCATATATCATCCCTAAAGTGGAACCAGAAGCTCAGGGGCTTGAACTGGTGTTTTGGAAGCGTGCGTTTGACAAAGGCAGTTTTATGCCCCCATCCCGAGTCTGCTCAGGGTGAGGGCCGGGAAATGTTTGGAGATTTAGACATATTCTTAAATAAAATATCAGATTTGACAATTTTACCAAGCTTGAAATTAATGTTGGTTTTTGGTGAAAAAACAGCGGCAGGACTAATGCTGAGTACAGCCACTGACAGAAATATTCTTACTAACCACAAAAGAATCTATTTGAATGTTAAGTCCAAATGGGAATAATACGAATATATATTATATATCTTCATTAAAGGGATGTTTGTACTTTTAGTAAGAATAAAACAGTGCTGATGTCTGTTTGATACCTCGGAGATAAAAGTAGGAGTCCTAAACATCCAGTTTGGGGTGAGGGGTGTCCTTGACCAAAGATGTCCACTGACAAATCTGATTAATCAAAATTTACAGCTGATTAACAGCTGATTCATAGTTGACCCAAAAGAAATGCACTGAACCACTTTCAGTGATTAAAACAAGGGACATAATAAGTTTAATCACTTTATTAATTTGCGTTATGTTTGTTGTTGTGAAGAAAGTTTATGAAAGGTTCACGTTTTTTAAGGGTTATTCTCTTGTTTTTTTTTCTTTATGGGGCATGAGAGAGATGGCTGATAGACTCAGGGACAGGACAGTGGGGGGGTCGTGCTGCACAGGGCTCAGAATGGGATTTGTACCCCCACACAGCGTTCTGCTCGCTGGCAAACTTCTCCGCTGTCAGAACCCTGAATTGTCAGTCATTGAATCATATGCCGTCACCCCTAAAGCCAATGCTTGATAAATTTTGTGTTTAATCTTTAAAAACTGGAGTCCTGGTCCTGTACGTTGTCTGATTTGCACAAATACATTGTCAGCAGTTTCAGTGATGAAGAGTTTCCTTTGCTCTTACAGTTCCTCCCATTTTTTCCAGTTTTGCTATATTTGCCAGATTCATATTTCCTTGATATGAATCTTGCAGTCATGTGCGTGATCCTGCTGAGGAAGACTCATTCACATGAGGTCTGGTGGTTTTGTAATAGATGAGGAGTGGGTCAGCTGCTTTGCACATAATCAACACACTGTGGAGCCCAAAGTGCTTCCACAAAGTGCTCTTCAGATGTTTCGGTGTTGTTATTGTCTGCTCCGAGTGGCTTGCCAGTCTATTCCTTGAGGTGTCTTCTTCTTCTGTTGATTTCTGCAGCAAAGGCGTATTGCTGCCCCCCACAGTTCATATTTTCTTGAAGTGTGCTGCCTGTGGTTGTGGTTGGATCAGGTGGTTCACTGCTGCAGAGCTGTATGTTTTATATTGGGCGTGATTAAAAAATGAATAACTCAATTATTTGTTCTTTAATCTATGATATTGGATTGGTTCTTAAATGTAGACCTCCAGAGGTGCTTTGGTGAAACATTACGGCACATTTGTTCATTTCTGTTGGTGTTTTGCCTCATATATGACACACATCAAAATCAGTTTGGAAAAAAGACACTTTTATGATATTGTCAAAAATCCAGTATTGGCCATCCTTTGTTATTTGTTCAGTAATCCAGACACATTGAGATTAAACCCGTATATCTCCCTTTAGCTGAAATATGAAGCTCTGTTTTTGGTCCGTGCAGCCCAGCCCAAGGTAAACTTGAAGAATTCAGCAGCTCCTGCAGCATTCTGACACTTGATCCTGTGTCCAACTTGATTGATTTACTTTTTCACCTTTATCCATCGTATTAAAAAAATCCTGAATATTTGGACCATTTAAACTCAAAGATCGTTTCACAAAATGGACTCTCTTTGTATTGAGAACACTTAAAACTTTGGTTTGAGAGCTGAAGGTAATTTCTTTTCATAAACGGTCCATTACGTTTACTTTATTTCCACAAAAGTGAATGAAAAAATGAAACCCTGAGAACTGAGCGAGGTGACAAAAAAGACATAAATATGAAAAAGCTGTCATTAACCACTGAATAGATGTTTTACTTTACATTTTTGAATTAATTAAATTCAAAGTGACCTTGCTCGTGCGCTTATACGCCCCAGCTCCAACTCTTTTCGCGCTCATCAGCGGCTGGTTTGTCTCCACCGCTCACACAAAGAGCCGAGCTGGAGGTGTCAGAAGTATCTGAGAAATGTTGGAGCTTTTATTCTGGAGTGAAATGAGTGACGGGCGAGGAGTGAAATCAGTCAGAAAAAAGACGTGTGATCCGTCTGTTTGAATGATTTTAACCTGCGGCTGCGTCGGCACCCTGAGGGTCACATTCTGGTCCCTCCTAGGTCTGAACTTTAGGGCTGGATCTGTTCATCGGTGTAACGTAGGACAGAAATCATCTCTGTGGTCACACTGCAGGGATTAACAGTCAGGCCTTCGTAGCACTAAGCTCACACCTCCACAGAAACACAACACTCGTTCTTATTGAGGACATCCCTCCACGAGGAGGAACGCTGTGAACACGGTAAGATCAGGAGTAGACCCATCAGGAGGAGCCTCGGGGCTCAGTGGAGAAAAACATAGAAAAAAATAATGATGACATAATTTTATGTCATTTCAATTAAATTTTCAAATTTGTATACAAACGTTTTTTTAAAATATAATATTTTGTTAAGTAGAGCCAAGTATTTCCTCTGTTTTCACTAATTGTTGCTTTTTCATTTTTTTCCCAAGTGAATTATTTAAATTCTCCATGTAACGCCTTTCCCAACTTTATTTTTCAAATGCAGACTGTTTTCTTTTTTCTTCAGCATTATAACATTAACAAAAAAAAAAAAAAAAAGGTTTTCAGTCTTTTACCTCCAAATATGTTTCCTTTCTTTCCACAAATTGGCGGCTTATCACAAATTTTTACTTAAAATTTTCTTCTTCAAAATTTGAATTATTTGCCAATATTATATTTTAATCATTTTACTTGATTTTCATTAACAAAATTGTGGACATATTCAGCCTCATAGTTTAGGTTAATATTATTTCTTAATTCTCAGACATGAGCCCAATTTCAACTAAAAATTAAAACTTAAAGCTTGAGTTTTACTTTTTTTCTAAACACTTTCATTTCATTCTTGAAAAAGTTAAAACTGCTCTTGAAATATTCACTTTTTCTCTACCTTTTATCTTCATGAACATTTTCTTCTTAAACTTTATTTTTGATTTTTTTTTCCTTTTTTAACACTTCATTTTCTTTATTGTTAAGCTTGTATTTTGATCTTTTGTGATATTTTGACTTGTTTGTTTTTATTTCAGATTTATTCACAGATTTGTCTCTTATTTAATGTGTTGTTTATTTATTTTTTTCTTCAAATGATTTAATTCCTCAATAAAATGCCCTTCTCCCTTTTACTAGTAAAATTCTAACTGTTTTCAACATTTTCAATATTTTGGAGTCATATTTCAAGGATATTCTCAGCTTTTCCTCATAGTTTAAAATGAAAAACAAAACATCTCGTTTTATTTTTCCAATGGTCTCTAATCCAGTTAATCCAACACAAATTAAACCATTACACCGGTGTGAGGGTTTAACTGGAGCCCTGGCTGGTGGGGCATCGTGCTCTGACATACCGTATCATTTTATTATTTTATTTATTAGAACAAGGAGTCCCTGCTACCCTCAGTGTCTTCATTATTACTGTTTTCTGACGTGCTGTGGGTTTAGTTTCATTTAAACTTCTGTCCTGGACTTTGGTATCATTCGTGTTTCTGATTTGAGGCTACATGCTAAGCTAACAGGTTCCTGCTCTGGTCAGGAGGTTCAGTGAAAAGCTGATGTCTGAGAGGAGGGTAACGCAGGGCAACTATCCCTCTGCCCCCCCTCCTCAGGCCGAGAGAGTCGGGGTGTCGTCTGACAGATGAAAATAGTGTGTGTGAACCGGACACCGTGCTAACACGCAGCCAGGCTAACCACTCTGCAGTTTAATGGTTTTACAGCACCCAGAGAGCGAGCAGGCGAGTGAGAGGGAGAGAGAGAGCTTGCTGTAAACTCTCGCTGCAATTAAGCGTCTGAGCAGAGCAGCGACGGCCTTTAATCGGTGTGTGTGGCGGCATGTACGTGGAGGAGCGCTCCTCAGATGAGTGTATGTGTGTGTTACCTCCTCTGGCCCGGCCCCTCATGTTTGGACATATGTTGAGTTTTATTTCACTGAGACATCAATCCTGCAGGCCAGCTGTTCGGACAGCTGCTCGCTCGCTCCCTCGCTCCTGCTCTCTCCCTCCACACTTTTGTTTCCCCACAAATTCACTGCAGAATGTCAGCGTTCTTTGAACTTTATTTAGTCTCAGAAAATGTAAATATGCATATGCCCCTGTAGACAAGTATCAGGAGTCAAAGGTCAAACGTTGGCACTGCTTATACAAAAAATAAAAATAAAAAACAGCAAAGGAAGTCGGGATGGATCTGAGAACGTCTTTTTAACTGGAAATGAGTTTTTGTAATCTAAATTATTTTCTTTTATTCCAAACAATCCTGCAATTTATGCCTTCCACTTATTTCTATGTACTGTTAAAAAAAATCACTTTATACTCAAGGGAGAGGCTCTCAGTGTGAAAAACATGGAGGGTGTGAGGGAAATAATCAGGAGAAACAACAGTGATATTTGGTCATTTTAACACCTACATCATTGGGAGCAGTGTTAATTTTGTTGACTAATTATTTTCGTCGTAGTTTTCGTCAACAGCCTTTTTCCCCTGACGAAAACTAGACAGTAACTAATAAAAACAAGTGCACATGGACGAAAACTAAAACTAAATTAACTGACATTTTCATCAACAAATAAAAACTAGACTAAAATGTTTGACAGAGACTTAATCCGATCAGACCTAATTTGGTCATGTAGAAAGTAAGGACAAGTTAGGAATATATCCAATCACAGCTACTTTGATTGTGTGGAAAGGTTGGATGAGTGAAGAGTGACATCCAATCACAGCTGCCTTAGCTTGACGGTGGTGGGATAAGTTGTGGAGCCATCCAATCAGAGCTACTCTCTTTATGAGTAGATATATTCATGTAGAGCAGGTTCACTGTTTGTTGTCAATTCTGGTATTGTAACTGAGATGCTCTGTCTGGTAGCCTAAATAAAGGTGACTGCATTTCACACAAAAGTTCAATTTGTTTCTGTTCATTTATACATTCAAACTTTACTAGCATTCAGTAAAGGGTTATTAGATGTTTCATTTAAACAAGTGTAAAACATGACTTCAGAAATTCAAGGAAGCATATAAAATGTCTTACACTTTGCACTTCATCTTTTAGTCGACTAAATTTACAGGAGATTTCATCGACTAAAATGTCAACTAAAACGAGACTAAAATTAAAACAATTTAGATGACTAAATTATGACTAAAACTGAAAGATATTTTAGGCAAAAGATTAAAACTAAATGAAAAAGTGCTGTTAAAATTTACATTGTTGGGAGAGCTGTTCAGACACAAGAGGGCGCTCCATGTTCTGCACGGTTTATTTGAATATATATGACACGACAGTTAGTCTCTGTTTTGGTACAAAGAACAGTACCAAGCTCGCCTGAGAGAGGTGGGCTCAGGTCACTTCCTGCGATCTTGGAGCAGTTCGTTTACAGCAAGGACACAAGCCACCCGCTGTAGTAGTTACCAGGTAACCAGGCTGAAAACAAACTGAATTGACAGTTTTTCTGCGAGCTCTTCTACAGGTGATATGGTTTAATAAGTTACCATGCTATCTGGTGTCCTCTGTGGTCCATTGTAGACACCAAAAAATGTTAAAAGCTCCTCTTCTTCCTGCACTGAGTTTGTTTGCATCCATAACCCAGAGTGTGTAAAACACCAATTAATATGTTCATCTGTTTAATCGTTCATTTTGATTTTTACGTAGCTTAGCTGCCTAGCTTCCTTACATAAAGCAGAGAGCATCTCGTAGCCACAGGCTAGCTGTGATGTGATGAGGGAAGAGGAACCCTGCCTTTGTGACCTGGCCCGCTTCACTGCTAACACTGCTGTGTTAACATGAAACGATCCAAAGAAAATGTGTGTGTTTTTTTTTTAATGAAATAGAACAAACAAGAAACCTCAGATAAAATCACACCACAGGATAACCAGATGAGATAATCTATGGGACCACCTGATAATCAGGCCTTTGCTGACTTTAGTCAGAAGAGGGAATTCAGGCCAGAAATCGGGCCAATAATCCCGTAGTGTGTGTCAGGGATGTCTTTGAATGGTACTCACATATTTATCCGTGACTTTTAAAAGATAAATTTGCTGTAATCCCCATCACTACACCCACCAGCCCTGATATGTTATTTCAAACAATATAAGGCTTAAAAATATTGTCTTAATGAAGTCTTTGAAAAAGCAAAGACCAGACTTGTTGAATCGTCGAGAATAAAACCAAATAAAACCTTGTCACGTCATCCACAGTGTGTAACTTCATACATGTTATGTCTGAAGTTCTGGTCCATTGTGGTTTGGGTCTTTAGTGAGATCCTCTCCCGGTGTTTGACGGCAGGAGAAAGTGTAAAAATGACTCCATAATTTAAATACACAAATGAACAATAACAGACTCTGGAGTGAAATTTTCCATTTGTGTCCTGATGCACTGTGGATCTCAGTCAGGAAGCCGTTTTGTTTGCTTTAAAGAAGTCGACTTAATTCACGTTTTATATTTGATGACATTACAAAAGTAGGCCTATAATTCACTTGACAGTTGTATGGAAACACAGTCTCTCTCACACACATGCTGGAGCGCCAAGGCTCAGGAACTCCTGAGTCTGCAGCCGGACGCCAAGATAAAGAGAGAGAAACATTAATCTGAAAAATTAGTTAATGTTAGAAATAACAAAAGGCCGGTGTTGGAGTGGGTGTCTGATGTTTGTGTAACACGTTGAGGGCTGAAAAAGATCGCCCAGTGCCTCGACTTTGCTACCGAGCGTGTGTAAATGGAAGCTGACAGCTACACTTTGCACGTCCAAATTTATGTCAGCGGAGCGACTTCGGCTGCAGACCCCACAGCATCGCAGAGAGAGAGAGAGAGAGAAAGAGAGAGAGAGAGAGAGAGAGAGAGAGAGAGAGGAAAAGATGATTAAACTGCAGAGACAGAGGGAGAAGAGCAGAGAGAGGGAGGCAGATATGGTTTCTAACTGGGATGCAAGATCATATCGGCACAACGTTGGTATCGACAGATAATAACTCAAAAAGTTGGACCTTGTAACCCTCCAGATTTGACCCCCCCCCACTGATAGGTTGAACGTCCTGCTGTGAAGACCTAGGGTCAACAAGATGATCAGGGGATGTTCTGGGAGGGTAACCCAGATATTTTATAGGAAATGTTAGTGTTGTGTTTGTGAAACAGTTAGAAAATCAAACTCACTCACAAACTGGTCTGTGAAATAATCTGGATCTCGAAGTCTTTTGAATGTTTGTGTTGAAGATATTCATCACCCAGAAGCTTTTCTCTCCTCCTGTGAGTCAGTTTGAGGCAGGGTCGTTGGTGTTGGTGCCTCTACATGTATAACAAATACATGCAGAGTTTAAACTGGACAATCTTAAGGGTTTTTCAACTCAAGGCCTTTAAAAAAGGGATGCTGTGCCCTTTTTGACACTCAAGAATGGCATATGTCCCTCAGTGGCTACTTTTGGATGGCAATATCTCTAAAAAGAGAGGATTTCTGGCTGAAATTTGCTTTCCATGATAGTTTGGGCCCAGGCTTTCAGATTCTGTTACCAAAAAAAGCCTACCTCTAGTTCTGAGCTATTGGTCTCCAAAGTGGTGAATATTTTAAACACAAAAATGGAAAAAATCTGAGGACAGGACTGTCTGCAGGAGGGAACCTGATTCTGCAACGTCTTCATCTAGAACCTATGGGACTCTAAAATGGTTCCAGACTAAAAACATACACAGTTTGAACAGTTTTTGACTGGCAAATTCGCCATGCGGGCAACTGATTGTTCATATCTTACAATCATGTGCATCAGCTTGTTTTCTCACCTCCTTGATATTTAATTTTTTTTTTTCAAATGTCGACCTCTTTGCCTGTGACCTGAACTGCGGGGAGTGAGACAGAAATCTCTGCTTGGTTCAGAGATATTGGCATCCAAAGTGGCCACGCAGGAGCGTACGCAAGTCAGGACTATGAAAAACAGGCACAGCAACCTTTTTTAAAGGCTTTAAGATTTCCCCCCTAAAACTTTGCATGTGTTGGTTATACATGTAGAGGCACCAACACAATTTTTAAGGCCAAATCTGAGTCTTAGACTGTGGGCGATTCCTGGATTTTGGTTGAGTTCATATAACTCGACCTGACAGTATTTTCAACATGGTGACATCCCTGACTGAGCTCAGAGGCCCAAACAGCTCTGTCCAGTGTTTCATTCTGTCTAAGGGAAACCTGGATGAATTTAGCCCATTTGGAGACAGATGTTTCCAAACAGACCAAACTTGCAGCCCCGTCTTTGTCTTCTCGCCTCTCTTTCGCTCCCTCACAAACACTGGCTGCTCAGTCTCTGCAGGCTGCAGCTCCCTGTGTTGTTGTTGGCAGAGTCTGTCTGCAGGCTCGATTCTTGCCTCTCACTCACTCAGTTGGGCTGTGAGTGTGTTGCCTGTGGCTCGTGTAAAACACCAGAAATGCTGTCTGTTGGCAGCTCGGCGTGAAGGAGGTGATAAAAGTTTGTTTACCCAAAACACTCGCTCACTGCCTGCTGCCACCACGCTGATTTATTACCCATCAGTTTTTATATCCTCTTATCTCCTGCAGCATCACTTTGTAACTCATTCACAGTTTATACTCAGGCTTTCCCTCCAACTTCATCCTCAAATCAACAATCCATCAGCTGCATAATGTGATCAGATCCTCTCCCCTTTTTTAAATACTTCTGTTACAGAAATCTGATCTTTTATTTTGATCATGCTGACTCTTTGTTAAATGGCTGCTGGAAATTAAGGCGTAGCTCAGTGATCAATCACAATCTTCTCAGGGAAGGGAGTTGATAAGATTTTATTGAAACCAATACCATTTTTGATTCTGCTAATCAATCCGATTCCCTCACTGATTCCTGGATTTTCTGTGAAAAGAAAAGTCCTGCACAGGTTTTCAGAGGAAACAGCATGAAAAACGTGACACTTCTGTTACTCAGTGCTGTGCTGCATACATAAATGCTTCTGCAGGTGCGCCTGTCTCCACTTATGAAAAGTTTTCAGTGAGCGTCTTTTAGTTGTAAGTAAACACACACTTCTGCCCTGTCTGCCGGATTCTTTGTTATATCTGCTGGCTGCCTCTGATGAGAGCGTGATGTCCTTGATTTGCCAAGCATGCAGAACAAAGCAGGCGGTATTGAGAGGAGAATTGACCAGCATGAGTGATTCCTTAAAGGAAATTGTTATTGATCTTTAACTGGTTTTCAAATCTCGTTCCTAAATCATCTGTGGTCTGATGGCAACATTTCACTGGTGCACAGACATTAATGAAACTGTTTCATGCCCAAGAATGTGTCAGTTGAAAAGTATTTTCCATTTCTGCAGTTACAACTGAACAGGCCATCGGGTTTCCTCCATCGCTGCCTTGTGCTCATGTGCACTTTTCCTGACGTGACCTTGAACACATCATTCTGACACCTCTGTGTTCTTTTATAGAGACCAAAACCTTCAATTGTCTTTTTATGACTAAATGATCAATAAAGTTTGTCTGACATCAGCCTCAGTTTCCAGAGAAGGTGTCACAGTGCGTGCAGAGTGTGTGTGTCCTCTGTTTATATGTTCTTATGCTGTAATAGTCGCGTCCTTCATCATTGTGAAAAGTGTGTTAGGGCTGGACAATTAATCGAAAAATAATCGAAACCGACATTTAGACCCTCTAATCGAAGTAATTTTACTCATGTCGATTATTTTGATTTTTTTCCTGTGTAAGTCACATGACCGCGTCCCCTCCAAACAGACTGCATTCACTTTCGCAAAGAGCGAAGGACACGCTGCCAACATGGAGGAGATGTTGGCAGAGGGCCTTGTAGCCTTGTAGCCAAGAAAAATGCCGTCTCCATTGTTTGGGCACATTTTGGATTCTGTGCAGGACATCGAGCAGAAAGAAGTTAAGTGTAAATACTGCAGGAAGACCGTTTCAACGACCGTCAGTAACACCACCAATTTGTTCCAGCATAGCATAAAAATAATTGTTCATTAATAAGCCAATCACTTCTCTAACCAAGGACATCATGCTTTCATGAGAGGCAGTCAGCAGATATTACAGCAAAGAAGTCAGAAATGTGATCATGGCCAATGGGCCAGAAGTGGTCGAAACTGTTGCTTAACTGTATGACTTCCAGTACAAGTTTGACGTTGACCTTTGTTCAACTTTTTCCCACAGGACTCAATAAGGGAATCGTTGAAGTATCAGATTTATAAGGTAAGAGCATCAAAGGGAAATCTGTGCTCACGTACAACGCCTAGCTAACATTGTGGATTTAACTGGAAGTTAAGCCCCTCCCTCATCTGCTCTCTGGAGCACGATAGGAGAGGAATCAAAGCATGAGGTGTAGATCGTCGAGAAACTTGCTTCTTAAGTAAATGTAAACAGAGATAAACAGGAAGCCACATCTGCCACAACAGGAAGTCCGTCCTCAAGCTTGTGCACAGAGTCTTTCTAGAGGGACCTAAAAACCCTTTAAATGGTCTTAAGTGGTCTTACATGGCCGATGTGGCTCTCCGGTGTGCTGGCTGTGAGATCACACTTCAGTGATCCAAAGCTGTGGTGATCAGGCCCGACTTTGGCTGAATCAGTGTGAGTGGACACTGTGAGTGAGGGACGCTCCTGCTGCTGGATCATTTTGTGAAAATGTGCGTAAATGTGATCAAATTAAAATCTCCCTCTCGCTCAGGCTCCTTGTTCCATTGTCTTCCCACGTCCCTCTCTGCTAAAGTCTCTGCTCCTCCACCCTCCTCCCCCTCCTCACCCCATCCATCCCCCTCTTCTTTAAACCGTCTGTCTCCTGCACTTCTCCACTTGATGAAGGAGTCGGTGTTCGGACGCCCAGGAATTTTTATCCACCCTCCAATCTAAACAGCACTTGATCCCCGACTCGGTCTCGGGGACAGACGGAGAGCCATCTAGGGTAAAACATCCTCCTCTCATCCCGCTCATCCCGCTCTTCCTCTCCTGCTCCATCCTGCTCACACTGCCCCCCCCCCCCCCACTGTCTCTGCGGCCCATGTTTATCAGTATGGGGGGTATAAATTGTGCAGCAAGTACACACTCGGGTGACTTACGCAGATGCATCTCAGAGTTACAGGTTGTATTTCCCTCCTTAAGTGCTCTCATAAATTGCCTTCCTTAATTTTGTTTTATATGCGGCCTGCAGAAGGAGCGCATGTCGGCGTCTTTAGGTCCTGTGATGAGAGAAAAACCTGCACCCTGACCCCCTCCTCCTCTGTTAGGGGCTGTAAATATCATCCATTGAACCAAATATACACAAAAACATATCGAGTGGAGCCACCAGTCCAATAAATCGGAGAAACGAGGGCAGATTCCTTTGTCCTGAGGGTGGGGAAATCAATTATCCTATTTTTCTGCATCTGTTTGGAATTTCCCCATGTTCTCACCAAATATGGAAAACCGCCGTCATGTATCCCTGCAGTTTGAACATGTCTTCGTCCTGTAGCCCCCTCCTCACCACCTATGTCCACCCTTTGTTTACACTGATCCCACGTGGCGCTGGCGGCCGCATTAGCTTATTTACAACAATCATAATCCGCCTGTAAACACGCTCGGCTTTAACAAGGAAGTGGTGTTCAACAAGTGGTCGGCGCGTCTTTACCACACAATGGCCGTATGCACAAACTCAACATTAAGCCATTCACAATAGGCCATGTGCTCTTATGAATGCCTGCAGCGCCTTTTGTCAGGATAAAGGCTCCACAAATGAGCTATTGTCTAACTCAACCATTCTAAATCAGGCCAGCCCTCAGGGGCATGTTTTCCACAGCGCCCAAGAATGTCTCCTTTTTCTGTGAGCATGTTTTTTTTGTTTTTTTTTTAATGTCCTTGGTCACTGAGGCTGCAACATGGGGGCCTGTGTGACCGTGACACCATCTGTGGCACGTCCACGTTCACAGGAAGTAAAGGTGCTTTTACCTGCAGGAGGATTATTAATGCTCAGGTTTACAGCTGGGATTATTCATATTCAGCGGTGTTTTTGTTCCTCTGCTGAAGAGAACAGGACAGAGGGTATCTCAGGAGAGGCCTGCAGGGGGGAGAGGACCCTCTGCATGAGGGATGCAACAATTCTCAGTAAAATATTGAACTGGTTCAATGTGCTTGTGTGAATTGCAGTATATTTGGTTTGAGTCCAAACAGGTTTCTTCATCTGAAATCCAGTCTGTCCCTATGAACATATCATCCTCCAACCGCACATGCACCTGTGCACTTTGTTTCTTGTTTTTTATCTTGTACATATTGTACGTATTCTATTCCTATTCCTTGCTTTAGTTTTAATTTTTATTTAAAAAGTTAACTTTCTGCTTTCCATTTTTCTGCTTCTGTTCTGTATCTACACTCTGTGTGTATCTAGTGTGTACTCAGAGAGTGAAGTGAACCGGCGTCTAATTCCGTGTAGGTCTAACATACCTGGCCAATAAAGCTGATTCTGATTCTGATTTGTGCCCTTTTCTCTTCATATTTGTGCTTCAGTATTTGAGCTCATGAGTCGAAAAGACAGAGCGAGTAAACTCCTGCCTCGAGAAGCAGCACGCTAACGCTGGGCCAAGGAACCACACGGCTGCCACTACTGAAGGGATTTCTTTTTTATCTTAGTGAAGTCAAAGAGTAAAAGCATTGAAGCAGTCTTTGGAAATAAGCTCAGTGAGAGTAAAATCTACTAAACATGCAGATATCTGCTCTCTCCTGCTGCTCAGGGATGTAAAATGTTCCCATTGTCGGAGTAAAGTTCACAGCAGGACTCCTGCTGAACAAATGAGACCTTATGAATCTTATGAGACCACGTGTCGCTGAAAACTATTATCCTGAGGCTACGAGACACATTGTGAGAGAAGACGGCTGAAAAACAAGAGCCGACTCAAACAATGCACACATTCTCATCTGGTCAGCAGAGACGGGATGAAACTGTTTCTTTCCTCTTGTTTTATCACTTCAATATAAAAGAGGGAGTTTTCTCTCCTAGTCCACTTACCTCTCTTGGTATCTTTATATTTCTGTGCTTTAATTTGTAAAAGAGGTTTTCTTCTTTCTTCCAGAGCCAACCTGCATGGAGAGGCTGCTCTCTAAAGACTGGAAGGAGCGTGTCGACCGCCTGAACGCCAACGAGCTGCTGGGGGAGGTTAAAGGTAAGAGCTTCTCTAAACTGTCCTGCCGTCCACACCTTGTAGAATTACAACAAAATCTATGCATTATATTCACTGAAATCTACATACTGACCACCAGAAACTCCACCTGACTGTGGGCCTCTTTAAGAAATGACTGAACAGCTTTTTATTGAACTGTGTGAGGGTTTGAAATAATATTAAAAGAGGAACAGGTGGACAGTTTGTGAAAAGATAAAGGGGGTTAAGAAGACTGAGGTAAGAACGCAACCTGCTGATATTTTTAATGCATTATTCAAAAAATGACACCAATGTGTTGGTCAGCAGAAACGACGACGACGAAGAGGTCAAAGGTGTTGTTACAGGAACTGAAGGGGTCAAACTGTTGTTTTATTTTCTCCAACAAGACGCTTCCTGCTCAAGGTTTATGGATCGAATCAGCAGAAACTTGCAGGCGTGCAGCAGGATATTACATGTGTTTGATGTTGCTGCCTCTGAAAAGCTTTTCAGACCAAAATTTGCTCGTTCAAACCCACAGGCATCGATAAGGGAATCGTTAGAGAATCGGATCAATAAGAGGACTCAATAATGGCAACAAAATCCCCATCCCTCAATGTGAAACAAGAAAAGCAACATTTTATCCTCTTAAAATGCTGATCTTTTATTGTGGCTGTAAAGTGATAATAAAGTGAATTTGTATGTTGCTAATAGCTGATATTAGGGTTATGAACAGCTGATATGTATAATGATATATAGGCTGGAAACTTCAGCTTCTGCAGAAACAGATATTCTACTTTTCTTTGCTATTATCTGCAGGTACAGATGTAGCATCCCTAATAAAAGACAAAAGTTAAAAGGCTGAAAAGTCATAAAATAGTCTCAAAAGAGGAAGAAAAAAAGAGTAAATACATATTTGACAAAAAGACACGAGAAATAAAGTTTGAAACAACTAAAAATAAAGAGGAGAAGGGTTGTAATGATAAAAAAGGAACAGATTTAGATTCGAAACGTTTCCATCTGAACCTTAGAAACCAGCCTGAAAACGAGGCTTTTATAAGGGCTGGGCAGACAGTGTGTGTCTGCACCTAAAGACAGATCTCCATTCAGACCTGCTGTAATTCTCACCCTCAGCATGTTTCTGCATATGAAAGCAGAAGAATAAACGGCGTGCAGGTCCGCCTGTCACCTCGGACGCAGCAGCGAGGGCCCGTTTACACAGCACACGATGTAATTGTAACTTTGATTAAAGGGTGTGTGTGAGCGGAGAGGCTGCAGGCTCAGATTGTATTTATGAGGCTATAAATCGCAGCGAGGCAAACGTGTGACAGCAGCGTTTTGGAGGATCTTATGTTAAAGAGTGTTCGTACAGACGAGGAGGAGGGAGTGAAAGAGCAGAAATGGGCCGTCAGCTCTGATTATATGAATCAAAAGACCTGAATCGTCTCCTGTCCGGACTGGTTTGTCTGTTTGGGCTGTTTGCAGTTTGTTTGGTTTGAGGCAGTGGCGTGGTGTCCACTTGAAAACAGGGAGTTTCATGTTAGTGAGGACCAGGTGGAAACACAGAAGTGTTGAAAACTGCAGTTCCTGGTGTGTCCACTAGAGGCTGTCTGCTGAAGCAGCAGAGCTCACATGCACACACCATATTAAAAAACACATTTTTACAGCAGGAGTTAAAATATTTGCAGCTTGGTTCAGAAAGTGGTTTTGGTCTGAAGAGTCAGGCTGCACACTGTGCAAGGAGTAAAAAGTTTTATATAATTGTCTATTTTGACCTTAATAAGGATTTGAGTTTTACACATCAAAGGCATATCTGAGATGAGTGCAAGTAAAATTCTGTCAGGAGTTGTGAAGAGATATTTTATATTCAAATGCCATTTTCAATCCTGTATATTGATCCAGTTCTTGGTCAAATTTCTTATTGATTTTTTAAAAAGATTTGAATTTGCTTTAAATGCGATAAGAGGAACAGAAACAGCCGGATAAATAAAGTATTTCTGATTCTGATTCTGAAACACTTGTATAATTTTTCATGTACAGTATTTATTAAATTATTGTGTATTTATGTTTGAGCACAGAGCCGGGCTGCCTCTGGCCAAAGTGAGGCCCTAATTGTGAGTTTTTATTCCACCAGGAAGTCTTTAACAATAAATAAAAGGACCTGAGAGTATTCAAGGTGCTGTGGGAAGCACTGCATCAACCTCTGCCTGATCACTCAGTCAGTCTTAATGCACCAGATAAAAACAGGCTCATAAAAGTCAAGATACCTGTTGAACCTCTGAGTTGAAAATATACTTCATATGTCATATTTTCATTTATAAGTAAATTAAAAAATCCAACGTATTGAGCGTTGAACCTTTGGATCAGTGTGTATGTCTGTGAAGTGGGATATCATTTCTTAATCCAGGTCAAGTACCGGCTCACCCTCCTCACAGACCTTCACAGCGTCGCCTTTTCATGGTTTTGTTGCACTTCTATGCATTCTCTGTGAGGTTTCTGAGATGGCATGTTGGCTCGTGCTGCGGAGTGAAAAAGAGAAAACTTCACTTGGTTGACCTCTGCCTCCATCTACATACTTCAGCCAGCAGAATTAGAGCACCAATCAGTCCTACACATTTCTGTCCCTGCTTTTCGTTGCAGTGTTTGTAGCCCACATGATCATTTTGGTACCCTTCAGTTCCTCTTAATAAATTGTATTCAGGTATTTCTGATGGTGCTTTGACACCTGAACATATGAAGGCAGCCGGAGTTCTTTAGCAGTTTGAGGTTTCTTTAAGACACAACAACTTCCTTCAATTTCTCAAGAATTTCTCAAGGCCATGTCATTTATTCCCACTTAATTTAATTTTTTTTTTAAATTTAACTTACAGTACATTAGTTTTCTCTTGTCACTGTAAAGGTTAAAATCAGAAGAGGGTGAAGGTAAAAAATATTCTTCATAAGAGCGTAAACTTTCAATTTGTCGTCTTTTGATTCGATTGTGGTTTTGATTCTTGGGGTCGCATCTTGAGTCAGAATCAGTTTGCATCTCAGACTGGTTGAAATTCACATTTTATTCCATTTTTTTTAATAATATGAACTTTTTTCAAGGGGCTGGAGAGCAGTGGGTCTGATGAAAGGGGCAGTAATCCTGCGATCCAGAGATGAACATGAGGCTCGGGACCTGACGTCCCTGAGACCTCCAATGCCTAATCAGGTCTTTAAGTCAGAGTGGACTTTTGTGCGAAGTTTGATAGAAATGACTAGGAACATTTTTGAGATTTTATGTTCACATGCTTGGATGAGCATGAGGCCCAAATATGTTGATCTAAGACCTTTGACCCTTATAGATGCAATAAGTTTAGCCTTGGGTCAGGGTGCATGGTTGTGCAATTTGGGCAAAATTCCCACAAATCATTCCTGAGAAGTCACTTTGGATGGACACAAGACCCAATGATGATTACATTTGACCTTTGACCTGTTATATTATACCAGATTTTCCTTGAGACAAAGCAGTGTTAATTCTGACAGCACTTTGTAATTCAGTTTCAGTTTTAGTCTTTTGCCTAAAATATCTTTCAGTTTTAGTCATAATTTAGTCATCCAAATTGTTTTAATTGTAGTCTAGTTTTAGTTGATGAAATGTCACAACATTTTAGTCAATGAAATCTACTGTAAATTTAGTCGACTAAAATATGAAGTGTGAATGGTAAGGCATTTTTAATGTTTCCTTGAATTTCTGAAGTCATGTTTTACACTTGGATAAAATGAAACATCTAATAACCCTTTATTGAATGCTAGTAAAGTTTGAATGTATAAATGAACAGAAACAAATTGAACTTTTGTGGGGAAATGCAGTCACCTTTATTTAGGCTACCTGGCACAGCATCTCAGTTACAATACCAGAATGGACAGCAAACAGTGAACCTGCTCTACATGACTATATCTATTCATAAAGAGAGTAGCTCTGATTGGATCGCTCCCAAACTTATCCCACCACCACCAAGCTAAGGCAGCTGTGATTGGATGTCCCTCTTAACTCATCCAACCTTTCAGCACAACCAAAGTGGCTGTGATTGGATATATTCCTAACAAAGCTGACATTCCACAAAGTTTGGAATGATCACCTCAAAGTATTCTCCAGATATCACCTTTAAAAACAAAGGATGAACTTGAGGACCAGAGATGAAAACTTTCATGTCCGTCCTTGATTCTGAGTTGACATCTGTACATTTAAGGAAATTCCTTTAAAGTGTTTTTTAAGGAGAAACCGGCAGCATGTGACACATGACCCTTGACCTTTGGACTCAAAAACCTTATCAGGTCATCCTCAAGTCAGGATAGGGACCTGCAGAAATTTTCATTTCCCTTCAGCATTTTTGAGACATTGTATTTCCATTACCAGGACCAATGGCTTCTAAAGTCTCATTATTGCAGGGTCAGAGTTGACATTTGCATTAGTTTGACAAAGTGAACTCAAAGTGTTCTTTCAATACAACATTCATGTGCAAGGGGTAAAAAATGAGGACAGATGATTTTAACCTTTCACCTGTGCCCTTCAAAATCTGTTAAGTTCATCCTTGACTCAGAATAAACATTAGAGCTAAATTCGAAGAAAATTCCTCAAACTGTTGTGGAGATATGGCGTTTATAAGCAGGGAATAAATATGAAGCCAACCGATGTGGACCACTGAATTACCTCCACCAAGGAGGTTATGATTTTGCCGGTGTTTGTTTGTTTGTTTGTTTGTTTGTTAGCAAGATCACACAAAAACTCCTGGGCGGATTTTGCTGAATTTCAGGAGATGTTGGTAATGGTCCAATTTAAAAATGAGTAGATTTTGGTGGTGATACGTATATTTGTCTGGATGCAAAAAATTCCCCAAATTTTCCAAAATCCCATAAGTTAACATGGGGAGGAATTTTTAAAAAAAATCATATCTCTGCCCTTTTTCAAGAGATTCGTATGGGGTCTGTGTCTCTATTGTCACGGTAAATTTCATCTGGATCTGATCCAGATTGACGTCACAAAAAAGATTGAACTTTATAATGGGAAATCCCATTGACGACATTCAATCATTCATATAAAATAAAAATATTAAGTGATGTTCCCAAAACTTGTTGGTGTCATACAGGATAACAGCCTCCATGTATGTGCTGAGTTTGGTCTGGATCCTGGCTCTGTTCTGGATCTGGTGATCCAGAATTGTATCTTTTGCAGGGGTTGTGGAAAAGCCACTGCTGAACTCAGCTGCTTGGAGGAGGTCTGCACTCTCTGAGTGCTTTTCTAGTTGAAGTTAATTACCTCTGACTTCCAAATCTTCTTTATTTTATCTTTGAAATTCGGGCGATTATTCGTGCACATTTTTAAAAAGTCTCATGAATCATTCTTAGATTTTTAAGTGTGGCTTGAGCTGGGATGTCCAGGCAGGGTAGACCTGAGCTCCTACCAGCCAAGGACAGTCCCCCCCGCACACACACACACACACACACACACAAAAACTACACAGAATACAATCAGAGAAACGAGTGAGGACACCGACAAAGAGGACAAAACAGCTGGGAAAACAAGAGGAGTGGACAGAAGGACTCAAGAGCTAACTCTGAACAAGGTGAAAGTCCAGGGGCCGGCAACGATGGAAGGAGTAAGCAGAGAAATATGCCAACTCAAGCACGCCATAGAGAACCACCTGAAGAGGAATTCAATACAGACTTCACTACCTTAAGGAGAAATTCACCAACGAGCTAACGGCTAACAACACCGAGATACAGAGTCACAGACGAAGAATCAACAAAGCTGAAGAATCATCGATGACCTCCAGACACTGAGCCTGGACGTGAAGGAAGCACCAGGAAAAGCAAGTCAACCACAGAAGAAGATGCAGAAGAAGAATGGATTTTTGGTGAGGAAGAGGAGGGGGACTTGGTCGCCAAGTATGTCTCCAACAAGTAGACAAGAAACCCAAAAACATGATGCTTTGTCCTCAGCTATGGTTGTAAAAAGGCCTAAAAATGGCGTCTGTTCAGTATAAAATGGTGGACATGTCCTCTGAGGCTCAGAGACTGTCCAAGGAGTCATCAGTGGACAATAATAGCAGCTGCCATTAAAGCCTCACATGTATGTGCATTAAAGAACATCTGATTATTTTTATTGTGCTGAATCAAAGCCTCACGCGTCTGTATTAATAAATGCATATCATCTCCAGCTGATGACTGATTACTGATCCGTGACATTATTTTTTCTTCTCCTTGCGTGACAGATAACCTTGTTATGAAGTCTGTAAAAACATTTGGAGCCCACAGAGCACAGTGTTTGTTTGTCCTCTCCATAAAGCTGGAATGTGCACATTATCAATTTATCCTGCGTTAGTTCAAGACGCTAATAAAAGGACGTAAATATAGCATGCTCCATTACATGCGTGCGAATAAATGAGCTCACACACGTCTCTGTGGCGGTCCAGCTGCGCAATGACCAGAGAATGGCTGAACTACGTCTGACCTAAATACACAAAACAACTGTCGCTCTGTGGTGCTCACACAAACACCTGAATCCGTTCAGTCAGTAATATTTAGGGGAAGGGGACTGATGACCTCCTTTTTATTCTTACTGGAGCCTTCATTAGTCTGCTCATTAACGTGCAACCAGAGTTGCCAGGTCTGCTTATTATAAGCGACTTTCAGTTTTTTTTTCTGAAAAGTTGCTTGTAAATACTGGCAGTTGCAGGTTGTGTTTTTTTGTTCTTGTTCTAAAAGTGCAGTTTCTCATTTGGGCTTGTGCCTCCAAACCAAGGAGGAATCTGATGCTCACTCTACTACCAATATAAACTCAGTTCAGAAGTTACACAAACTATTTTTTCCCACTCCAAACACAAAATGTTACTGTAAAAAGAGGCAAAATTATGTTTCCACCAAAAAGAAATCCTTATAGCCAGAATTAGATGTATTTCTAATGTAGCTGTTACTGTTTTCTCCATAATAAAGCTGTAGAGGATCAACATAAAACTTAGATAAAAGCCTGACCATGTCTGTTTGGTTACAAAAATCAAGGTTAGACAACTGTTTTGTGATAACAAAGTTATAAATAACAGTTATAATAACCCCCCCTTCACTTCTGTATAAAGAAAAGGATGTTGAAGAAGTAAATTAAGAGACAAATAAGAAAAAATGTCAGTGAGATTGAAATGTAATGTTGATGAAAATCAAAACATTTATGTGTTTCTCTCTTTAATAAAAAGGTAAAATCACATTAGAAATTAGGTTGAATGTTTTTTTTTTAGACCTGGTTGCTTATTTCAGTAGAAAAATCTGGCAACACTCATACAACAGTCTTTTTAGACTGCAGAGGGGTCTCCATCCTCCTCGCTGTCAGTTTACAGAAGGATATAAAGAGGTTAAAATGCAAATTCAAAAAGAACTGGAGCTTTTTGAAAAGTGCACTTATCAGTAAAAGGAAAACACACACTTTCTGCTCAGGAAATAGATTTAGAGAAAACAATGACCCAGAGGAAATGCCGTTCAGCTGTTTTTGTCTCTGGATTAAAATCCTCAGTGAACACTCAGGGAGGAAACCAGAACTGTGTGTGGACGTAGGTTTTTATCAAAAGCTGGATAAAATCCTCCCTCATTTATTCATTCATCTCCTCTGTGGCTTCAGGGCTTGTGTCCACAGCTTCAGCTTTTTGCGCTGCAGAGGGCCTCAGTGTCAAAGTAGGGATGCACGACGGTATGGGTCAGATATTTGAATCCACAGATAATTTCTCAATAAGCTAAATAGCATTTTGTAGAATTACTCCTGATGTTTTCTGCCCGTATCCTTATCCTAATAAACTGAATAAGCATGAACCTGGTGGACTCTGGCTGTGCTATAGAATATACTTTTTGCATATTTGCTTAAATTTGAAAGTATGAGATTAAAGTGGAGCTGTTTTTTTGTCAGTAGGTTCATAAATCAGAGATTGTAGCTGTGATTGAGCTTGATTTTATCATTATAATTATAAGTGCATTTACTTTTTATATGTTGGTATATTTGATATTTGCAAAAATCCAATTTTGTGCATCCCCTTTTCAAAGCTCTTCTCACTAACTCTAGTGTTGCTAGGCTTCAAGAGATGACCTCCACTCCTATGCTGCTATCCTTCAGGCTGTTTTCAGTCACTTTGTTAACTCGATGTTTCCTTTTATCTACTAGAACAGCTCCAGAACACATAAAAAACACATACCAAAGTCCAGGAGTCGTACCAAACCACTCAAAAGCAGACAAAATCCAAAAAAACCCACATCTGCTCACTTCTCCTCCATCATTACCGTTGACACCAGAAGTCCCACCCCTTCTTGATTTTGATTGGTCCGTGTGAGAGAAGTGGCACTAAGAACCTCAGCGCTGCGCCAAAAGTTAGACTGTTGATAGACTATCAGCGACATCAGGAGACAGTGATTTTTCAGGTATTTTTTAGATACAGGATTATTTTTTTATGTGATATACTGTTTTATTTTTTCTTAATTTGGATCTCCAGCTCATTTTCCAACAACAGTGAATGACAGAGAACCACAGACAGGAGGGAGGGCGTAATGTGCATTCTTTCATGAGCTTAAACAAAAGTAAATTTGTTCACTATAATTTCAACCATAGTTAAGCATTACTATATTAAAAGTTGACTCTGTATGAGCAGCCCTGTTATAAACCTCTAAAGCTCACAGTAAATACCTTTATTTAGGAGAGAAAATGTCCAAACAAATGTGTCTTTGTCTGCACTACCGACCCATACAAGTGTTTTTGTAGTTATTTTGAAATAGAAGCTAAAAACAGACCAAAGATCCACTGAAAGTCTCTGTTGAACTGGAGCACCGCTGAGTCTTGTCTGAGGCACTGTGTCTGTGCTGTGAGTCAGCCTCCTGGTCTGGTTTCAGTCAAACAGCATAAATATGCCACCATTAAGTCACATGACTGACATGTGACTATCGCACATGTGCACACAGCAGAAGTGATTTTTAAAGCATCATTTGTTCAGTGCAGCGCACATCACAGCTGCTGTGGACACAGGCCTCAGAGGTCAGAGTGCAGCGCTGCCTTGAGTCCACAGTTTTTTCTTTTAACTCGACATTTTGACTCAAACACTTCAAACAGTCGTGGATGCAGACACATACGTTTGCATTGTCCCTCTCTCCAGCTCCAAGTGTCCACATCGTGTTAGTTTGTCAGCAGAATCCAGAATGTTCTGCAGAAAGCTTATCACCTCATCTTCCTCTATGTCCATGAGGATCAGACTTTTATCACCCCCGAGGAGATCATGATTTGTGTTTTGACAAACGGAAGTGCTCGTGTTGGCCCCACGAGATGATAGGAAGTGAAGTGTTTGTTTTGTTTTGACACTGAGGAGGTTACATCACGCTGAGGCATGCTGGGAGTTTGACTGACAGAGCCGTCATGAAACACGAGGTGTCATCTTTCTGTCTCTCTTTATTCAGGATCACTGTGTATTTCATCAGGGCTGTGAGGAAAGACAGCGTCTGCTATTAAAAGATGGTTTATGTGGTGTATTGATACGATAGTATAGATTAATAACTTCATAAGTAGCCCTCATGTCCACGTTTAATGTGAAGATTGTAAAATACTCTTAAAATAAAGCAGTTTAATATGACCATACAACTCTGAATATCATCAATCATGTCAAATTTGCAGAATTAACTTTTTTGAATAAGACATTAAATCTTACTTTAAAATTGACAATTTTTAAGCATTATTGATAAATTGCCTCAAACCTTCATTAAGCAAAATGAAATAGATTTTAATCAATTTGACAAAAAAAAAAAAAAAAAAAAAAAAAAAAAATATATATATATATATATATATATATATATATATATATATATATATATATATATATATATATATATATTATATATATGAAAAAGAATATTAGAGGCAGGCATGACAAAGAAAAACTATTTTTTCTGCAATTTGAGGAAAACATGATACAACATCAATATTATAAAACCAAAATATTGAAAATGATACAAGAAAGAAATTAAAGAATAAAGTCAAACTGCAAATTTGTGAATTAATTTAAAATGTTAAGGGGAAAAAGTCAGAATGACAAATTAAGTTTTTAAAAAAATACATTTTCTGGATCCAGGGTAAACACTTTTAGGAATAAATATTATCATGTCACTAAAAAGTATACAGTTTCATTAATAAATTCAAAATACAATAATTTGAAGACTTTGGGACAGAAGTTGAAATTTACTTTAAATTTTGTGAATCAAATCAGAATGCTGAGGAAAATCTTACAATAAAAAAACTTTAAAATAAAAACAGTTCTGTGACAATTGAAATTAAAAAAAAAAAACTTTCAGAGTGAAGTGGAACTTTCTTTTACAACTTAATGAAAGGCAATATTTAGTGAGAAAAAGTCAAAACACAAATCCAAACTTCAAAAAAATGAGTGAAAATGCACAAATTAAGTTGATTATTAACATACAGCCTTTAGAAAAGGCAAGAGAATGAATGTTTATTTGTGCTTCAGCAATTTAATCATTCAATTAATCAATCAATCTTTATTACCTCCGCCAAGGAGGTTATGTTTTTGCCGGCGTTTATCTGTCTGTCTGTCTGTTTGTCTCTTTGTTTGTTTGTGTTCAAAATAACTTGAAAATTTGTGAGCGGATTTGGATGAAATTTTCTGGAATTGTCGGAAATGGGATATGGAAGATCTGATTAAATTTTGGGAGTGACCCAGATCACCGTCTGGATCCAGGATTTTTTTAAAGGATTCTTTAACATTGTCAGATAGGCCCGTTTTCGCCAAAGTGGACCGTAGCTGCTTGGCGGAGGTCTGCGCTCTCTGAGTGCTTTTCTAGTTTTTACAGCATCAAATCATCACATGTTGTCTCAAGATGCTTAATAAAAGGAGGTTGGTGTTTTTTTTTAATATAATCTCATTTTAATTCATGATAAAATGTTTAACTGGAAACACTTTAGAAGTAAAACAGACTTTGGAACTTACTTATTACCTTTATGTTAAGATAGGCCACAAATGTAATAAAAAGTAGAAATATTTATTAAAAAACCACCTGAAAAATTAATAGGAAGTTGAGAGAAAAAGTCAACGTTTGAATTATATTAATATTTTCCCAGGTATTATCAGTGTTTTTTAAATCATTATTTTAATTTTTTTATTAAAACCTTTTTCTTGAGGTGCATGACAAAACAATCTTCCGCTCTGTTAGAGTCTAGTTCATTGATCAGATTGCTCAGTCGGATTTACTTGTATAATAACTATGATGTAGGAGAGTCCGCGGACGTGTAGATGATTTCTGTGAATCTGTGCTTGATTAGTCTCCCTTACGAGCACAGATTACGTAATGGTCGTGCCACTCTGGATTGAAATTGAATTGTAAAACTGAATCTGAATTTTGTGAATTAAAATTGAATTCTGTGTTTTTGAATGTAAGGTATAAAAAGAGTTGAATTTTCATAGGTAAAATACAATTTCAAAACAAATAAATTCAATTTCAAAACATTAAATTCGATTACCGATCATGCCTTTCAAATTCAATATTTTAATTAAAATTCAGTTTCTAGTGGCACAAATCTTACCTCATACTGCTAATATTATACTTTTTTTGTCTGCCTTGCTCCGATGCTCTTTAAACTGAATTAATATCTTTCATTTTCAAAATAACAAACCCTTTTTTAATGTTGATGTTGCACTTTGTCCTGGGAGAATCAAATTCAGCTTCAGTGCCTTAAATCAAAATGATGTAATTTTTTAAAAAACACAGTCATCCTCCTGATTCACAGGCTGATCCCTCGTTCATGGAAACACAGAAAACAGTTAAAGTCTGCGAGTGTTTGGCCGCAGCTCTCAGCAGGTGCTGGGAATAATCCTGATGGATGGAAAACGGAAAATCATCTGCGATGATTATCAGTGCCAAGAAGGAATTCAGGAGCAGTAATCCTCAGAGATGAATCATGGAGGAGACGGCAGTTGTTGAATTACACAATAGGATTTACTTCTCTGAGAGGAATGTTCAGGCGGAGGAAGAGGAGGAGTGTGAGTGTGTTTGGGACGTGATGGCGTTCCAAAGTCTTCATCAGTGTTTTAAAACTGAATCTGTGAAAGAGACTGAGGACAGAGGAAGTAAGGACGAGAGGAAGGAGATGAAGAGGGGAGTCGAAGGAGAAGAGTGTGGAAAACCATGGAGGGAGAGGAAGAGGAGAGGGAACAGGAAGGACTGGAGAGAAGATGATGAGAGGAAACAGAGAGGAAGAGGAAAACAAGAGGAAGAACAGGAAGCTTAAAAATGTGTCCCATTGATAACAATCATGGTGATGAACAGTCAGCAATCACACGGGCTGAGCCCTCATTAGATAAGTGACAGTCAAGGAGTCAAAGCAAAGGAAAGGAAAGGAAGTAGAGAACAGGAAAGGAAAGGAAGAGAAATCGAGAGGATGGAAAGACAAGGAAATGGACGGTGAAAGGATGGATCAGGAAAAGGAAGGGACAGAATGAAAAATGTGTATATGGTTAAAAGGGAAGGAAAAAAGAAAAGGAAAGGAGATGGGGACAAAAGGGAACGATGGCAAAGGAAAGGAAGGACTAGAAGGCAGGTGAAGACTGTTAGGTAGGGGACATGTGAGGAAAGGAAATGACAGAACAGAAAAGAAAATAAGAGATAAAGGAAAGGAACAGGAACAAGAAAGGAAAAGAGCTGGAAGGACAGACAAGAACAGGACAGGAAAGAAAAGGGAAGGAGATGAAGAGAAGAGAAAACAGTGGCAAATGAAAGGAAAAGAAAGACGGTGAAGCAGAGCAAATGAAAAGACAGAACAAAGAAGGAAAGGAGAGGGAGGGAAAGTAAAGAAAGGCAGAGGAGAGAAGAAGAAACAAGGAAGAAGGAAAGGAAAGCTAGGAATGCAGGAGATAGGACAGAAGAGAACAGCAAAGAAAAAGAAGTTGAGGAAAGAAGAGGATCGGGAAGGAAATGGAAGCAAGGGATATAAAACAAAAGGAAAGGGGAGGAGGGAAGGAAAAAGGAGGAAGAAGGAAAAGGACATGAAAGTAAGAAAGAAAGATGAATAAATGTAGAGAGGACTTAAAAGGGCAGAAAAGGAGTGAAGGGGAGAGGAAAGGAGGCGCCGTGGGGAGTGTGTGTCCTGTGAAGTGCAGTAACTGATGGGGAGGTTGTTTTGGTGAAACCTTAAAAAAGAGCGAGAATGAAAGGCTGACGAGAAGAGACAAGGAGAGGAGAATGTTTCCTTTGATACCGGGGCGCTGAGGGTCATTTCTGTGTGTGTGAGTGTGTGTGGGTGTGTGTTGGTGTGTGCGGGGGCCAGTCTGGGGTACAATAGGGGCCTGACAGGACTACAATGGGGACTCTGTTAGTATGCAGGTAGTGTTGGGGCCACCCTGCAACTTCCCTACATGGCCCCAGGGCAAGACCTTACACACACTCAAACACACACATTTACACACATGTATGCACAGATACACACAAATACACACTCGCAAGAGCAAAAACTTCCAAACAAGATAAACTTTCGGGGAGATTTGTTCGATATTGGAGCTTTTTTAAACGCAAAACTCCCCAAACAAATAAAAACTAACTTTATGAGTTTCCTCGCATTAAATACACAGCATATAAAGCTCCTGGTGTGGGGGGGGGGGTTTGCTCCTTACTTAGATGGCTGGAGCTTCGTCCTCGATCCAGTAAACACTCTGATGGTGCTTCCTCACCTCAGGACATGGAGGTGATCTGTTCCTGCCTCTCGCCCTGTGGCTTTTTGTCCCAGTGAGAAGACGAGTTTTTTTTACAACACTTGAGGCAAAAGCTGGAAGATTTGGAGGCTTTATTACTCAGCGACATCACAGGAGCACGTCAGCTCCCAAAATGATTGGAACTGCTGTCCTGGTTTTCATAACAGGCCGACGCCACACTTTTCATCTACCCATGAGGCATGAGAACGAGCCCTGTTAAGTCATGATGCTGCAGACTTTTGTCTTGGGCATAGAAGTGATCAGTGGCATTAAACATACTAAAGGCAGAACTCAAAAAAGCCCTTAAAATATCCTCACCTGAAATAAGGGTCAGATTTGAATGATTTGTTTTCTGGTAGCAGAGAGACTGTAAAGTTTTGCTTTTGGTTTTTAATGCACCAAAAAAAATGAATTTGAACAAAACAGTTTCCTCCTGCGTTTATGTTTGACATCAGGAAACTCTTTTTTTTTTTTTACTGTGGGGCTGTGTCTGAAGGAAGCATTTTTTATCCACTGAAAGAACACACTAGAGCTGCTCAATTAGGACAGAAATCATAAATGTGATTATTGAAACAGATATTGAGATTACTCACTGATTTTAAAACACGCACCACATACTTTCATTGAACATATATGCTTCTGACACCAACATTTTGAACATTTAAGATTGGGAAATGTGTAGAAATATACTTGTAAAAATTCAAATACCTCAAAGCAATGCTAATGATAATAATCATCCTGTCGTGTGGCGCAGTGATCTTCTAATCTTGATAATCAGTTTTCATGATTGTGAAGACAGTGATTATTATTGAGATGGATTTCCAGCTCAATATCCTCCCACTAAAGAAGCTGAATACCTCGAGGAAGACGTCTTGTAAATAAGATTGAATTCAGCGAGGGAGAATTGACGGAAGCTTAAGTAACTGGGCAGAGATACTAGACAGTTGTGATGATTTGACAAAGCTGTGTGGTTTTGCATATTTTCTAAAAACTAAATTTGCAAACACTCTTCTGATCGCTAAGTTGTCGTTTCCTGGAGGGACGTTCGGAGCAACAGAGAATTTTGGGTCCCATCAAGGAAGAAGGAATATGTGCAGACCCTGTTGTGTAACCAGCTGTTTGCCTTCATTATATTTTGGATATAATTATATTCATTGGACACATAATAAGCTCACAGGGTGTAAGTTGTCCCTTTAACTTTTTTGAGAATTAATGACACATCGGAAAACAAATTATTCATTTGTTGTTGTTTTTTCAAAGTTGTAAAAGTCCAAACTTAAACAAAAGCTGTCTAAAACAGATCGATGTAAACCACGTTTGGAGAGCCTGTGACGCAGCAGCTCAGAGACGTAGGTTGTGAAATGACGGTGAGGTTGAGCTGATGACGAAGTAAAAGCCTCCCAAGAATGTTGAAATCATAAAGCTGACAAAGAGCCTGTAACAGGTACTTATTTCCAAAGGTGAGCTCTAAGTGTTTTTATTGTTCTGGGTGCAGACAGTAAGTGATAAACACAGATGGCACGCAGAGACAGACAGGAGATAATGAGGAGTGAGGTGTTACTACAGGTCTGAAGATTTATGGGAACCAACCAGGGGTGGGGGGTGGGGCTCTGAAGGGTTAATTTTGACAGTACTTTTTAATTTAGTTTTAGTTATAGTCTTTTGCCTAAAATATCTTTTAGTTTTAGTCATAATTTAGTCATCTAAATTGTTTTAATTTTAGTCTAGTTTTAGTTGATGAAATTTCACAACATTTTAGTCGATGAAATCTGCTGTAAATTTAGTCGACTAAAATATGAAGTGTAAAGGGTAAGGCATTTTTATGTTTCCTTGAATTTCTGAAGTCATGTTTGACACTTGGATAAAATGAAACATCTAATGACCCTTTGTTGAATGCTAGTAAAGTTTGAATGTATAAATGAACAGAAACAAATTGAACTTTTGTGTGAAATGCAGTCACCTGCATTTCACACAAAAACCTACTTAGGCTACCTGGCACAGCATCTCACTTACAATACCATAATTTACAACATACAGTGAACCTGCTCTACATGAATATATCAATTCATAAATCAATCAGTCTTTATTTGTGTAGTGCCAATTCATAGGAAGTGTTATCTCAAGACACTTGACATTAGAGCAGGCTGAAGACAAACTCTTCATTTTATATGCAAAGATACATATATACATTCATATATATGTATTCATATATGCATAGATACATATATACATATATAAAATACACATATACATATATATATCCAAATACATACATCCAACACCCAACATCCAACATGAATCCAATAACCAATCAGGAATCCCTCATCATGGCGGCAAGAAAAAAAAGATGAAAAAACTCTCCACACTATGCTGTGTTGGGTGTGTGGGTGAAGGAAGGGAGGTGGGCGGAGACAAGTGGACTAAAGTAAGAACTAAAGCTAGTAACAGATCTATGGACCAATCATAGACCTGTCTTCATCATATTTGTCTTTGCTGAGTACTTTATTAGAGGTTAGCCCCTTGAGATGCAGCATCTGGTTTTCAGGAGGGTCCTCATGTCTGTATGATTGTAGTTATAATTTTATAGAGGTATAATCAATAATAATCATGAACATTGAATTCAGATTCATTTAACACTGAATAATACAACAGCATCAAAATGAGAATTTATAGGTGATGTATTTTCAGCTGATAATGGACTGAAAATAAGAATTTATGGTAGTGACAGACTCATGGCCGCCCAGACCGAAAATCCGTCCCCACCACATTTGTCTCCGTTGAGTATAAATTCATTAAAGGTAGTCCTCTTGAGATGTGGCATCTCATTTTCAAGAGGGACCTCATGTCTATAACAGTGCCAGAGATAGTTACAATAACTGTATCGTCAACCATGGATAGAGAGATCATGCTAACGTCTACATTAACAGCTGTAATGATTATGAACTGGAATGGGGCTAAAGAAATGGCCAAATATGTGTTATGTATGTAACTGTAGTTATTGAGGCTTCATGACTCCACAGCAGCAGGCAGTCTACACCAAGGATCCCAGGCCACGTGCAAGACAAGAGCCAGAGACAAGAGTAGCTCTGTTTGGATCGTTCCCCAACTTATCCCACCACCAAGCTAAGGCAGCTGTGATTGGATGTCCCTCTTAATTCATCCAACCTTTCCACACAACCAAAGTAGCTGTGATTGGATATATTCCTAACTTGTCTTTACTTTCTACATGACCAAATTAGGTCTGAGTGGATTAAGTCTCTGTCAAACATTTTAGTGTAGTTTCTATTTGTTGATGAAAATGTCAGTTAATTTAGTTTTCGTTTTTGTCCATGTGTGCTTGTTTTTATTAGTTACTGTTTAGTTTTAGTCAGGGGAACAAAGGTTATTGATGAAGACTATGACAAAAATAATTTTAACAAAGTGAACACAGAGTCTCTGAAGGGTTTTCTGTGAAACCAGACAAATATGGTTTTTATGCCTTTTTTGTTTGAGGACAAAGAAAAGAAGAATTTATTTGGTAAAGCCAAGGAGGTGAACTGGGAGTTCTTTAAAAGCACATAAAACTATCACCCAGTTACTAAGAGACAGATGTACGTAAATAATCGAGGTGAACGTGTAAAACCTTCTAACATATGATTCTCCTGTAGCTATTTTAATATTAACAAGGTTCAAACTCGCCTCTTAAAGCTGACTTAAGGTGTAAATAGGTCTGTTTTAACTGGCTCTTCATGTCCAAGCTTCTCTTTTGCTTCTAACCCTTTCCTCTGTGTCCTGTCCAGGTACACCTGAGTCTTTGGAGGAGAAGGAACGCCAGCTCTCCACCATGATCGGTCAGCTGATCAGCCTGAGGGAGCAGCTCCTCTCAGCTCATGATGAACAGAAAAAGATGGCCGCCTCACAGCTGGAGAAGCAGAGACAACAGATGGAGCTGGCCAGGCAGCAGCAGGAACAGGTACACTGAGTTTAATTAGGAGACAAGACATAGTTTTTCCTCCGCTGAGCTTCAGCGTGAACAGACGGACTGTGAGTTTATTAAAGCCTCACTCACAGTCCAGTTTTCAGACCAGAACCATTAAAACACTTGAAACCCCTGTGAGTGTTTGAATTTTAATATTGCGTTTTCGAGGTTTGGAAAGGGCTTGACTTTGGGACAAGGAGCTTAAAAGTGCTTGAATTTTTAACCGTATACACTAGTCATACATATCAGACTAAAAGTTTGCACATGAGGGCTGATGAGAAATAAAAAGAGGTAGCCAGAAAAATAACTGCTGCATCCTTCTGTGGACTGTGATTTAAAAACAGGGCATTTTGTGTAAGCTAAATATTATCTATTCTTTTATTTCTGATCAGGTGGTGGGATTATCATCCTGATTTTTCAAGGATTTATATTTGAATAAGTTTAATCATGTACCAAAGCAGTGGGGTGCTTGAAATGTTTTGAATGGCACCTTAAAAGTGCTTGAGTTTTACCCTGAACCAGTTGTGAGATGATAAAACGTGGATTAAACAGCAGAGGGTGTCTGCATGTGTGAAACACAGGGTGACAGAAATAAGATTTGAGACAACAGTATAGAGCAATAAAAAAACCATGAATATGTGATAATAAAACACTAGATTAAGACCCCCCCCCCCCAATTATGGCATCATTATAGTGGACAGTAACATAAACTATAGCGTCTATTAACAGAGATGGCTTTGTTACATTGAGATGAAGCACTTGAACAGATTTATGGGCTTGTTTTTGATAATACTTATAAATATACAGTTTAATTCACTTTCTTTAAAGCTACCTGACTTTCATATTTAGTTGTTTCGTGTTGGGCATTCCTATTTTAAACTGGACATAAATGCAGCGGTTTTATGCCTCTTCTGAACCTGACATGTGACTGGTTGCAAAAGTTGTCCAAGTTTCAGCCTGATCTGGTGCTGTTTGTTGTGCAGTCTGCTGAAGGAAATGACCACAGCTTAGAGCTCGATCAGCTGCTTCTGAAGGTCAGGTAGATCTCTCCATGTTTGATATTTTTGGTCATATTCCTGCATTCGCTTGCACTGTGAGAGCAGAGCCAAGAACTGATTCTCCAACTTCAAGGCTTCTTTTGCAAGAAAGTGCCGTTTGATGGAGGAGGAACATGGAGAGACTCAGAGAGGGGGCAAGAGCACAGGGGTAGACAGAAAGAAGCCACAGGCAGGAATCAGACTCACGCTGCCCACGTTACCCTCAGTGTACGGGAATACAAGGCTGTTTTGGAATCAGTAAGGTAAGCTATGGACGGAGCTGAAACACCAACAGGGCTCCAGCTGACGGGGATTATGTTCCTGATTTAGCTGCTAGTCCTTTTTGCTGTTGTTGTGCTGTTCCAAGGACATTTTTGTCATTGTTTGTTAGGGCTGGGAAATATATTGATTAAATCGATTAATTAGAATAAAATTCTGCAGAAGATTTAAAAATTAAAAATCAAGATTTTTTTTGTTGTTGACTTACTTCAACTAAGTTCTTGCAATGTTTGAAAATATAATATTGAAAATTTACAGTTTTCATGTCAGTGCCCTGTCAGGTTCAGCACAAGCACATGTTTAGGCTTTTATTTGTTTTATAAATGAGATTAAATACTGTTTAGAGAGTTCCACGTTATTTTACTGTGAAAATAGCTCAGCTTTCATTGTTTATGTAGGCAGGCCTGCCAACTACATGATCAACATTTTATGACATGTACTTTAACTATATTAGGGTAATTCTGTTAAGTTTTGAAAAAAACAAAAAAACAGTTGAATTCGTAAATTGAGTTCTGTGGAAAAAAAATCTGGAATTTTAATTTTAGGCCAAATCGCCCAGCCCTACTGTTTGTGTTAAGTCTGCTCAAATGAAACCTCTAGAATGCAGTCAGATATGGCCGTGTGGGCTGGGACTGCCGTTTGCCATGTCCTGGGGCTCTTGCCTCATGCGGGCGGCCCGGGGTGGTACCCACCCACGGCCCATTTTTTCCCGACTCTTCCCATCACCTCAGAACATCCCTAATGCCATCGTGTAGGTAATGGAGGTAAAAACTTCCACATTAACACCCAACCTGTAAACAAAAACAACATTTTAGAAGAATGTGTAATTGTTGGGGGTGTCAGGTGTCTGATATGGAATAATTACAGAGTTTGACAGAGCAGAACGGCCGTGAGGAGCTAGAGTGTTCAGGTGAGCCGCTCTTTGTTTTTCTGTTTTCTGACACGTTACTGTAGGTCGACGTGCGACAGGCTCTGTTTAGACAAGTCCACACCTCCCATCACAACACATTCCACCTCTCACGGCTCCACAAAGGAGCTGCGAGGACAGAGAGAGTGAAAAGAAAGACAGATTCCAATATCAGCCCTTCATTTGGCTGTTGAGACTTGATAGGATAATGCCCTGCAGACAAACTCGGAGAAATCTGCCTTTAATGAAATATGACATGTGTGCAAATGGGGCGCCGCCTCCCATTCAGCAGCCTGTAATTACATTTCAGAATAAATATACTAAACGACTCCTCTAGAAAAAAGAGACGCAGCTGCTTTACTTCTCTGACTCAGAGGGGGCGGGGCTAATTGTTGACGTGCTGGCCCTTTAAGGGTCTTAACCTCAAGGTCCTGGCTCGGGTTTGTCCCTTTAACTCCTGATTTCAGATGTTTCTTATTTGAACATCAGAACAACACAAAACAATCGCCCTTCCTGTCAATGAGCGGCGATGCTTCATGTCGGGGGGCTCCGGATGCATGCTGGGTATTCCTGGTTGAGCGAGTAAACATGTCAATCACGCAGACTCAGTGTCAGAGAGGAGACTTGTTCAGGAACTGTTCCTGCTGTTGATTTGTTGTAGCATCCGTCAGAGCGAGGTGAGGCTCTTTGAGATAAAATCAGAGGTCAAGCAGACACCTAACTCACAGCTACTGCCCCCCCACTCCTGTCTGCTGCACAGCCATCCACAGCTCTCCTTTATGACCTATATTCAGCTTTTTCTCAGGCTCTGCTCCTCAACTTCTCCCTTCAGGGGTCAAATACTTCCTCAGCTTGATTTTGAATGAGGCATAACTTTAACAACTTTCAAACAGAAGCGACATAACAGTTTGTTTTTTCTTCTTCCTTCTTTTTTCTTAATTAATCTGAAGACTTGAGGCAGGAGATACTTAGCGTTTAGTCCACATGTCATCAGCTGAAACTTATTTTACTCTGATTAAACATCCCAAAAGCATGAAAATGATCTTTTCATGAAGCATTAAGGTCTATCTTGTGTCCTCAGCTGCTGTTTTTTGTGTTGGTTGCTCTTCAATAGAAAAACCAAAGTGCTTGAGCTTTAGGTCTCAGCAATAGGAGTAGAAAAGCTCTCTTAGTTAAAAACAGCTCAACTTTTGGACCAGTGCTGTCTTTAGGTGTCCATAGCCTTGTGGGTTTATGGTCTCACACTTTATCTTCTGAGGCTCATGCCCGGGTTTACCTTGAGCCTGTGGCCTCTCTCCTGCCCTCTCACCAACTTTTTTGCTGTGAGGCACGTGCACTACCTGCTGCGCCACTGTGCCGCCTCCTGTGCAAATCAGTGTTGCTTTTTCCTCACAGGCCAGTCGTATCTAAAGACGAGCCTCGAAACTCTGTGTGAGGGTTGAAGGAACGACTGGGCGAGGAATTTCAGAGTGCTTAATTTTCTACCAGAAAGCCTGTGTTTGGCACTATTTCACAATGCAGCAAATGGCTTTGTGTTCTTCTGCTTGATTCTGCAGATCTGCTGTTTCGCTCGTCATACAGCCGAAGAAATTCTTCTGAGCGAGATTCAGCGGGCTGAATTAATGCACAAAGGTGGAGGAACACATGGCTGCTTGCTGCATTAGAAAGTAGTGCCAAACTTCTTGGAGGAAAAAATGAAGCGCTCTGGTATTTTATGCCAAACCATACATTCGACCCAACATAGTTCTGTGGCTCATTTTTACATAAAACTCACACAACTACACAAAATAACAGAGGTGGACCTGACCAGCAGTCTGAGCTGGACCCTCAGCCTCTTCACTGACTGTTGTCAAGCTCCTGATACCACAGAATGCTAAAATCTCACTAAAATGAGGGGACACCACTCCAGGGCAAAAAACAGATTGAACTGTTTTTCACTTTGGGTCTAAAGAAGTCCAGACTCTGATCTGGGTGTGTGGGAGTGTGATGAATCTCTTTCTTGACTTCGCTTCATCTTCTGAATCCTGAAATCCGTGGTATCAACACATATTATTGATTTATTGTTTCAACATGTTGTCTCTCTTGTGCTCTCTCAGATTGCCAGACAGCAGCAGCAGCTCCTGCAGCAGCAGCACAAGATCAACATCCTCCAGCAGCAGATCCAGGTTAGTGGGTCGATGCACCTCCTTCTCCAAACACACACTTTTCATTCATTCCTCACGTGTTTGGGCTGACTCCCTCTGCCCTCTGCAGCCTCTGTCTTCTTCTGCATCGTTCATTTCTGCTCTTTAGTCTTTGTTGTGTTTTTCCTTCCTCTTCCCTTTTTATTGAGTTTGTTCTGATTGTAAAACAACAAAAACAGGAGAGGTCGTGACCCCGTCTTTATTTTTTGTCTGCTATTGAGAGGTTTCGATGGTTACATCGCGCAGGTCTCACTCTGACACTGAGGCTTGCAGATGCTCCGAGCAGGGACGCCGTAATTGGCCCTGTTAGGGTCGGATCATTTACTGCTGTATCGACTGAACAGAGATCGATATCCCAGAGTCCTCCCGCCGTCCTCCCCCTCTCTCTCTTTCTTTGGTCGTCCATTTATCAACACGTGTTTCCTCTCTGCAGCCCAGCATGCTCTCGTCTCCGTCTGCTTCAGTCAAGTGTTTTATGACATCTTTACACTGAAGCTCCAGCTCCGCTGCTCCTCCTCTTAACCTCTTTGATGCTCTCGTGAAGCAGCGAGAGAAGAACAGTTCAAGGTTTCAAAGAAAAGCAGATGAATAAGTTTCCCTGGCTGCTCCTTGTTTGAGCTTCTCCTTCTGCTTGTTTTGCCACCATGTCCACGATGCCACAGCAGGAGACTCTGGCTTAAAGTCGTTAATCTGTCTGAACTCTTGATGAATATCTTGATGGATTTCCACAAACTTGGCACAAATGTTGGATCTTACGGAGGCAGTGGTCCTCAAATGGAGAGGCGGGGCACTCAGGTTTGGCTTTAGGCAAGTCCAGGTGTGCCGTCAAAATGTACTTCCAAAAGTGATTATTACAAATGACTCTTTTTAGGTGAACTATTTTCAAAGCTGCAAACCCTGAACCCTTTAGGGTAGAACAGAGTTGTAACTTCTCTATCCTGTTTAACAAGTCTTTCAGATTCTGTCAAATGTACCAAATTTACCAAGTTTTAATGGAATTTCTTCACATTTTTTGGTAAATATTTTAAAAGTAAAACAGCTTCCTGTGTGATTATATTAGACTTTAGACTTACATAAACTTGCTCACGCTACTAAGATATCACAGCACAAGCTAAAGGGGCCATTTTGCATTGTTATTAATTTAGTGTGCCATGAGTTATGGGCTTGATTTAAGGTGTACCTTGTGCAAAAATGTTAGAAGACCCCTGAAGCAAGAGATAAACAGATTGGCTTTTGGAGGTCACAGGTCAAATATAGAGGGTATTGCTCCTCATAAACATCCTTTACTTGTGAAGTTAACACCTCTGGAACACTCCAGACTTTGTACTAATGTCCACCCAGCAGTCAAGGTTTGGGTCAACTGGCCTTTTGTTTTTCATGACGAGAAATTTGTTTCTCAGGAAAACTTTGATGATTTTTTTTAAACTTTGCACAAATGTTTACCATAAAGGTCACTAGATTTCCTGCTAATCCGTTGCTTGTCAGTGCAATATCTCTTCAGCACTTAGACGCATTTCCGTTAAACTTTACACAAATATCTAATTTGATTTAAGAGAAGAATCTAATTTGGGAGTCATAATTAAAAAGTCAAGGTCACTGAGTCTCATGTGAAAGCCACATCTCTAGAGAGTTCATAGTTCATAAATTAATACACCTTTAGCTCTTGTATCCCTTCATTGTGAATGTAATATCAGAAGGCGTCTAGAAGAATGTCCTCTATGATTCAAGGATATATTAATCACATTTTGGAGGGCAAAGGTTATCATGGTTGACACTGGTCTATAAATGCAATGATTCACGAACACTTCAAGACATTTTCTTCAAACTTTGTCTGAAGGTTTCCTGATTTATGACTGCGTTTATTAGAAATTGGCGGTCAATCATGGCTTACTCCTTAATGCATATCTCAAAAATGCTTTGGGGAATTTTCTTCAAACTTTGCTCAATGTCCACATTGATTTGAGGATTTATTAAGTTTATTTTTGGGTATATTACCAAAGTCAAGGTCAGAGTGTCTTAAAAATCTTTTGTGGGATTTTCGACTCAATGAAGAATTGGTTAAAGTTTAAGGCCATCGGGCCTCATGTCCATTTCTAGCTTGGAAAGATGATGTCTCATGAGAAAAGTACACTCTGACTGAAGGATAAACTTGTTTGATTTTTGGAGTCACATGTTAGGATCATTGGTTCATTTCTTCACCCCTCTTTTGCAGCCAGAACATCTCACGAGGTTGATTTTCTTCAGACTTGGCACAGATATTCTCTCCGAATTCTCGGGAATGAAATAATTTAATTTTGAAGGTCAAGGCCACTGAGACCTCAGATCTTGTGAGTGCAATATTTCAAGAATATGTTGAGGATTTTTTGTCAAATTTGATAGAAACCTCTGCTTGACCCTAAGGGGGGGAACCCGTTGGACTTTGGAAGGTAAATAATGACTGTAACTTCACTTATGATTGATAAATTTCATGCATCAATTTAAACTCTTGACCTGGCCTGCAGTCCAAAGTGAAAATAAAAAGTCATCTTCATTAATAAAGAAATAAGACTTCCACGTCCCGCGGCCCTTCCTCTTGACCCACCATTGTGAGCTTGTATAACAGGAGGCTGTAAATCCATCAGGCTTTGGCTCTAGTTTCTCCTTCTTCCCCCTTCTGCATCTTTGTTACTTTAACGACATATGCTCTGTTTTCAAATACATATTCACCGAGAAATTACCACCAGCTGCGAGCCAGTGCTGCTAAATTTGCACGCTGTGGCAGATGTGGGAAGTGAGCCAGCTTGTGTTTCATTGGTTTTTGTTTTTAAGTGGTCGAATTGAAGCTGAATAAAATCTTCTGTGAGACAATCTGAATCCACTTGCAGCCTCATGCTGGCCTCTTTTTTACTCCTCACCCCCCGTGGGGTCGAGGCTTTGGATCTCCCTGTGCTCCGGAGGTGAGATCTAGTTAACGAGGGCTTGTTTTCTCCCCCTCTTCTTCTTCTCCTCTCTTTACGACGAGGCCCCACCCTTGGATCTTAATAAAGCTCGGATCGGACTTCATTAGGGCCTCGGAGCCCCAGGGGAGAGCGAGCCCATAAAAACCTCCTGCTCGTACTCGGATCCTCTTCCACGCTGTGAAGCATGGATCCTGTGTCATGTTTGGTTTTGAGGATGAAGGGATAGGCAGAAAATAACTCCTGAGAGCAGCGTGTTATCATGTAAAGCTTCTCAAGCATCTGCTGTAAATTCAGGTGTGTATCTCCTGTTTCACGCTCATTTTCTGTGTGAATTCAATTTAACATGCACTGGATGACTTGGCTGTGCCATTTAGTGAAGGTGCAGGCGTTGATCAGCAGAAGAAAGCAAACAAGGACCACACTTTGATTTCATGTGGCGTTCAAAACAGCTGGGCGAGCAACAACTTCTCCTTATTTCCCAAACAAAAGCTTTTCTCGCAGCTTAGTTTGGAGCATATGGTCCATCCACTGTGCTGAGGTTCAGAATGATTATGGCTAAGCTCCAGGGCTTAGTCGCAGGGGTACGGCCTGTTTACGCTGTGTCGGATGTGTGTTGGCTTTAAACACACACGCAGCGCTGCACCGGTCTGTTTCCACTTATCAAATCCAGACCGGGGCTCCTCTCAGGCCAATACTCAGAGGAGCAGACCAAATGCTACTGTTTCAGACCAGAAGAATAGGCCTCAGTGTGGTGAGGCCGCTCTTTAAAGAGGGCCTGTTGTTACTCAGATCTTAATTTAGACACTTAACTTTGTCCAGATGGAAAAATAAGAAAGAAAATGAAAGTTTTTGCTGGAGAAGTGGAACAACTTCAACTTCAACTCCGTGTCAGGATACCCCAGGGTTTCTCCGCACTGTTCGTGATTAAGGCAGCTCGAGTGTCTGATTTTGTGGCTGCTTGTTTAAAAATTGCAGCAGAAGTTGTGATGTTCAGAGACAGAAAAGTTTTATTAACATCATGGGGACGAGTCAGATTGGAAATCAAACCTTATTGGTTTCTTCCAGATGATGTGAGGTCAGTGTGGAGAGCTCCAGATGGGGGGCAGGGGACCATCTGCCACAATCCCAAAGTTTAGTGTCATGCAAACTAGGGCTGAAAGATTTATCATTTTGGATCAAAATCACAATTTCAGACAACACAATCATGTGATGACCAAAGCTGCAGTTTTTTGCAGCGCTCCTGACTGACCCAGGTTCTGTTGTGTCAACTACTTTACACAAAATATTTTACAAAGTTACAGGTAATTTGCATTTATGGAAGTGCTGGTAAGCAGGTCAACAACACAAAGCCTCTGTTTAGGAGAAGAAGTTGGAGTATCCCTTTAATAATGATAACAGATTATTTATCATCAGTATTAGATTATGAATAATGTGTTATGTGCTTTTGATCCTTGATTTCCTTTTTACTGTTGTCTATGCTGTAAACATAGTGAATTTTGCACTGAAGCTTGATTAGAAGAAAATCATGAATCGAATTGAAATCACAATATCTGCCAGAAAAATCGTAATAAGATGTTTTCCTGAAATCATTCAGCCCTAATACCGATCAGTTTGGAAGAAAGATAAGAGATACTATTCAGTCCTGACAGTATTGATATGAAGATGAAAAGATGATTTGATTGACTGAGAAACGGCAGCACAGAAGGCTCACAAAGCTCCGTCTTGAAACAGCAGGAAAAGTTCACTCTGACCCTTGATTTCCACACAGTCCACCTGTGGAGCCTATACAATCAGATCAATTACCAGAACTGTCAATTCCTAATCATGACAGGAAATGTATCACGATACGCACAGATACACAAAAGCAGCAATGACAAGGTTTAAAGGATCTCACAGCTGAAGACACTTTTATTTCAGGTCTTCGGAACTTTAAGACATAGTTACTAAATTTGAACATGTGTTGCATCATGTAGTTTGGCTTCTGCTGCCACCCTTCAGGATTTCCTGTGAACTTAAGTTTTGGCGATTTGACCAAAGGTGTGTTTTACAAACTGCTGTCACTCCTTGCTTATCTGTGTGTCGATTAAGAGTTTACAGAATCAATACGTGACAGCAGTTAATGAAAATAAATGCACATATTACATGGATGTACAGTCATTGTGTTTAATAATCAAGATCTTGATTTTAATCACAGTAAATGCATTTGCAATTATTGTCATAAATGTGCAACCCTAAGCACTTATTTAAAGTAAGACTAAAATCATTTAGCTGCTTATCTTAGTACAGGACAAACGTAACATACAGTGGAGTTAGGCTTGTTCTCCAACTTCATTCTGAATAAGACTCTGACTCTGGTACACCTTTGTTTGCTGAGCCATGTGGTCAGGGTAACCTGTGATACTGTCACCTCAAGCTACAGAAACTCTTCTGTGCAGGAACCATACTCAAAGTTTGTATGTTTAAATCTTACCTGCTGTGAGCGCAGAGCTTTATCAACAACAGGATGTCTTATTTCCTTTTTTCTGATTAATGATTCAATATAGTGAAAGCTCAGGTTAGAGCTAATTTTCTTGATCAGTTTCACATTGTCCTCGCTGATTCTCTCGTGACTCTCTCAGTATTGTGTGAGTGTTTGGTCGGCGAAGGTGTAGCGAGGGTTTACGGGGGGCAGAGTTCAAAGTGACCCTGGTTTCCTGTCATGTGGTTTTGAATGGTGTAGAGAGCCAGCAGGAGATGTCCACTGGTTAAAGGAACTCTCCCGAGGCCCCAGTCTGATAGATACAGTTACACAGGCTGCAAACATAAACAGGGGAGGAAATACACTGAAACACTGATTTTATAGGATTAGGACCTCACTTTTTTTCTGAGGGACATTTTCTGAGAGGAGCCTACATGAGGTTTATGACATGTCCTGTTGGAGGCCAGAGGTTTTGTTTGAGGGTCATTTTTGGATCGATAATCAATGATCAAATGGATTAAAAAAACTGACATGATAGAGATCCCCTACAGGGAGGTTCTGTTTTTGCTGGCATTTGTTCGTCTGTCCGTCTGTCTGTCTGTGAGCAAGATGACTCCAAAAGTTCTCAATGGATTTTGACAAAATTAGAAGTCTTGGTCATGCTATGAGGATGAAGTGATTCAATTTTAGTGATGATTCAAATAAGGATCCAGGAATTTTATAGAGTTTGTTAACATTATGAGACAATTTTCCATAATTTCACTAATTACTCGGTTGATGGTGTCAGCAATGCTCAGAAAAATGAATGCAGATGAACGTCATGCGGGTTCATAAAAAAACACAATGAAGTGGTCTGGATCGGGGGTACCTGCAGATTGAGTTCTAGTTTTTTGTGTCTTCTTTATAAACGTTATCATACCGTGAATTTTGTCGTGTTTGGGAAACAGTGGACTTAAATTTATTCATACAGCAGTCACAAACAGAATTTTAACCACCTCCACAGCAGGCAGAGAAGAGTAAGAATATTAAAACAATAGAAACATGATTTTAAGTCTCCAAACAAACTGCTGCTGTACAGGAGCTCAGCTAGCTCCATCAGTGACCTAACACAACAGAACATGTTTACAGCAGCTTCAGAGGAAACAGGCTCTTAAATCATCAAATATGTGCCTTTTTCTGCTGTAAAGAGTTTTTAAAATGAACATGAACCTGTTTAACAGCAGTTATCAGACAGACTTCAGTTTTAATGTTAAAGAAATTCATCTGTTCCTTAAATTAATTTCATCTGGTGCAGTTTTTGATAATCTTACGGAGAGGCTGATCTGATAATAACTCTCAGAGGAAAAGGTTCATTTTGATGCTTAAATGTGGAGGTTATTTCTTGAAAAGGCTCACGAGCACTCACATGTCCTGGCACAGAGCGGCCCGGCCCAGCCCAGCCCGGTGGCTGACAGGCATGTGTCTTTGTTAAGTCGGTCCCTGTAATGGCTCTCATATGTGGCCCATTTCCTTCAGGCCCACAAAGGCACCGGCCCTAACCGCACCGCCCGGGCCCAAGCTAACAGGCTAATTAATGACTGCAAAGCCGCACTCCTCCTCCTCCCTCGCTCTGTTCTTCGTTCATAACTCCTCCTTCACCCTCACTCCCTGAAGCATTTTATATTTGGGATTATTTTGTTGGATTCTCCAATCAGAGAGCCTCCAGAGGTGTTTGTTCTCGGTCCATCTGAGTCAAACTGAAGCTTTTCTCCTGTTTGTGAATTGCTGAGGTTAGCTTAGCCTCTAAACTGTGTGAAGACAAACACTCTGATACTGTATAAGATCTAATGGGGCAGGAAAATGGTCATTAGACGGACAGACAGCCCCGCCGTCAGCACATACGCTCAGACACAATGACTCGGAAAGCTGTGAGGGAACCATAATGTGGATTGGACTCACCATCTATGGAGAACAGCGACCTCCTGAACTTTAAACAGCCCAACTCTGCTTAAGTGTTAGCTTAAAGAAAATGCTCTAGGCGTACAGTAATTCAACCATCGAGTAAATCTACCCTCACTGTCTTTAATGTGCTCACAGGAGAGTGGATCAGATGTTGTATTTAAGTGTATTTTAGCTGCTTAAGAAGTTTAAACACATGAAAATAATTTGTGAAAAGGGTTAAATGTTTCTTACTTACATTTTCTAACTATTAAAGTTGTGGCTGGCTGAAGGTTTGTGCCTGAAATATCATTTCTTCAGCTGTTTAAGACCAGAGCACTGCAGAGATAATGAATATTAGGACGATTTTTTTTATTATTTACCTGTCATGTGTTTAGTCGCATTACATCAGAGTTCTCGTTTCAGAGGAGGTCTGATGAAGAGTGGCAGCTAAACACAGATTCCAGGGAATGTTGGTCTCAGCAAATGGGAAAAATGATTAGATTTTGGTTAGTCTGTTTCCTTGTCTGTGTGTCTGTCTTTGAGGGAGATAAGTCCAAAAGTTTGCTACAGATTTTGATGAAATTTCCAGGGCATGTTGGTCTTGGCAAAAAGAAGAAGAAGAAGAAGTGATTAGATGTTGGTCTTGATCCAAATCCAAATGTGAAACCAGGAATTTAGAAATATTTGTTACATGGAGTTATGGGGTATTTTTTTTTTTAATTTGCTGTTGCAGATCTTGATGGATTCTCCTCAAATTTGGCATAAATGTTGGTCATGGCACAAGGGAGAGGTGATCTGATTTTGGTAGTTATTAGGATGTGGATCCTCGACCTTTTAACAGGATTTGTTAACTTTGTGAGATGGAACAGAAAAACAAGTCTAACAGCGCATGCTAACTGAATGCAACGCACGCCAGTTCAACAGCAAAATCAGACAAATGAGCTGGAATCATATGCGAGTGTCCTAACTGCCCTCAAGTGATGCAGAGCAAAGCTGTGCGACAAGAGCGACGCCTAGTTTCTGTTTCCATCTCTGTCACGTGTGTCGATGTAGACGAGGAGTGAGGACAGAGAGATTGATGAGCTTAATCATTTGTTTAGCATTGTGGACACAGAGGAGCGTTTATGTAGCTCAAGTTAGATGTTTTTCTTTGACTTTCAACGAGGAAGGAACTCTAACTGGCTCACAGAGGGCTCTGTGTCTCTCCACGTCTGTTCTCCACCTGTGCGTTAAGAGCACCTGATGTTCTGTTTACAGGTGGATTAATAGAGTAAAGAATGTTTTTGATGGATGCAGTGTGAACAGCCAGCATGCAACCCTGCATGATGCTACCCAACATCTGATGTCAGAGGGCTGCAGCATGCAACAGAAGAACAAGTAGGCTTACGTCGTGTTCACAGGCCAGGAAGTGACCAGAGAAGGGGGCGGGGCCTGTCTCCTCGCCATAACAGCTTGTGTTCAGTGAGGTTCAGTAAAAACACATGAAATCACTGCTAAGCCAGAAAAACACTCCAGTATCAGGTCTCCGTTGTGCTGTCTGATTGGTTCACAGTCCAGTCCATGAAAAGTGTTTCATAAATCTGAGCTGAACTTCCCGGACACTCCAAACTCTTCAGAGACTTTCTCCCATGTCTCCTCTGAGTGGTTCAGTCTCTTCAAACTAAAATAACCATGTAGAGGAGCTGTAATGTTTATTTCCTCCTCTGTCTGTGATGTCATCCTCATCACCATTTACTCTTGTTGCTGATTGGCTGTTGCACCACAGAATTTGGAGCCATTTTATTCACTTTCAGTGTTGCATTTACATTGCCCTGCAAACTAAAATTCCCCTCTGGTAAGTGTTAATGTTGACAGTATTTTTGTAATTTAGTTTTAGTTTTAGTCTTTTGCCTTAAATATCTTTTAGTTTTAGTCATATTTTAGTCATCTGAATTGTTCTAATTTTAGTCTAGTTTTAGTTGATGAAATTTCACAACATTTTAGTCAATAATATCTACTGTAAACTTTGTCTACTAAAATATGAAGTGTAGAGTTGAAGGCATTTTTTATGTTTCCTTGAATTTCTGAAGGCATGTTTTACACTTGGAAAAAAAGAAACAACTAATAACCCTTTACTGAATGCTAGTAAAGTTTGAATGTATAAATGAACAGAAACAAATTGAACTTTAGTGTGAAATGCAGTCACCTTTATTTAGGCTACCTGGCAGAGCATCTCAGTTACAATACCACAACTGACAACAAACAGTGAACCTGCTCTACATGAATATATCAATTCATAAAGAGAGTAGCTCTGATTGGATTGCTCCACAACTTATCCCACCACCACCAAGCTAAGGCAGCTGTGATTGGATGTCCCTCTTAACTCATCCAACCTTTCCACACAACCAAAGTAGCTGTGATTGGATATATTCCTAACTTGTCTCTACTTTCTGCATGACCAAATTAGGTCTGACTGGATTTAGTCTCTGTCAACCATTTTAGTCTAGTTTTTATTTGTTGATGAAAATGTCAGTTAGTTTAGTTTTAGTTTTTGTCCATGTGCACATCTTTTTATTAGTTACTGTCTAGTTTTCATCAGGGGAAAAAAGGTTGTTGACGAACATTATGGCCAAAATAATTAGTCAACAAAATTAACACTGCATCTGATGTGAACACAGCTTTAGAGAAAGCATGTTAAAGATCAGGTTGAATTATTGCACATAGAAAGACATGTTTATTTGGATGTTTCCTTTAAAAATGAACATATATATATTGCAGGAGAGAAAACAAATATTGCAATGATATTATTCTCTGTATCGCTCGGCCCTGATGACTTATTAGTGATCTCAGAGAAATGTGTTTACCTGTGTGAACTCAGACTGTTACCTGTTAGCTGAACAAAAACGAGAGCGTGCTTTCTACCTGCTGACTGAACAACCAGACATTTCTTTCTTTCCTGTCCTCAAACACACACTCACACCACAGTCGGACCCGCTGCCCCCTCGCCCTCACAACAGAACCATTAATTGTGAGTGTGTGTGTGTGTGTGTCTGCAGGGCAGTTAGAGGAAGGGGCCTTGTGTTTTCTTAGGGTCTGAGCAGAGAGGGGCCCCACAGCACCACCTTCGCCCGTCCATTCATCGTGTGCCCCCCCCCCTCCTCTCGGTAAAAGAAGATCTTTGTGTGTTTGTGCTGGTGAAGCAGCCCCAGTCAGTCCCAGTGTTCCCAAAGGAGTACAATGAATGGGAGCATTTTGTCCCACTCTATAACATTCACCCCTTCCTCCCGCTCTCCTCTTCTTCTTCTTCTTCTTTTTTTTTTAGTAATTTGGACACAGACTCGTTTTTATTCTCTCCTCGTTCTCTTTCCTCAGTGTCACAAGACGTGGTTTTTGTTTCTTTGTGTGTGGGAATGTCTGAAAGTACCCTCAGCTCCAAACGTGTGTGTGTGTATGTATGTGGGGGTGTGTGTGTGTGTGTGTGTGTGACGGGGCTTCCCGAGCGCCCGTCCTGTTTCAGAGTGTGACCTAAACAATGTTACTGAGGAGGCGGTCAGGTGATGAACACATGTCGCTGCACACTCGCTGAACAGAGTGAGCGATAAAGACGTCTGACACCCTGTTGTTATGCAGTCAGGAGCCACCAAGCGGCAAACATGCAGTGCCTGCAGTTCCTCGAGTCCACTGGGAGCTCTCTGGAGAAGAAGCAGCAGTTGTCACCATTATCATAGTTTTTTGTTGTGTTTATAAAGGGATACTTCAGTGTTTTTGAAGTCGGGTTGTTTCAGGTTCTCGATCATTTGTGAAGTGGCTGCCCCTTTAAGGAGAGCGAGCCGACACCACCCATAAGGTGCGCTGTTGTTGGCGGGCACACTTATGTTATATAAATGCAGTGGTGGACAAAGTACTCACCTCCATTACTGTGAAAGTTTAGATACTCCTGGTCAAATATTACTCCAATACAAGTGAAAGTTGTTCAGTCAGATTTTTACTTTAAAGGAACAGTTCAGTTTTTTTGAAGTGGGGTTGTATGAGCTCCATATGGCCACTAAGTACAGTGGATGCAGTAGAGCGTTCTCTCTTCTCCCGGCTCTCGGCAGCACTGCGCAGAGGAATACGTGACGTGAGTTAGTTCCAGATAAACTTCATATTTCCGAAAAGTTAATGCACTTAAAAACACGCATAGGTAGTGCACTCTTAAACTGTGGTATTATTTTTTGATGGGATTTCTTGTAGGCGGAGAAAATACCCTTTGTGCTTGGTTCATTACTTCCCTGTTTGTGGCTAGTTCTGCGTAACAGACTCTTACAGACTGTGGCTTACTGAGGGAGAGGAGAGAACGCTCTACTGCATCTAATGTACTTAGTGGCCATATGGAGACCATACAACCCCACTTCAAAAATACTGAACTATCCTTTTAAGTACTGGAGTACCTGCTTTTGAAAATACTTAAGTATTAAAAGTACATTTTTGTTTTAATGTCAATGTGTTATTGTATTGTTGCCACAATGAATTTACAGAACTTAATGACTGAAACAACCTACTGAAGCATTGACTTGATCATAGAACCTGTAGAGTGAAAAGCTTGTAAAATATGCTACAAAGCCTATAGAAATGAATCAACAAAAGGACAACCATTGCTGTTTTCATTTTTTTATGTCACACCCAACCCCCCCACAAAACAGCAGTGCAGTGTTCTGACACAGCTCTGGCAGTATGTGTGTACCTCACCTTACCTCCGCATGCTTTCTTAAGGTGGATGACGACTTTTTGTAGGAGGTGAGGAAGTTTGTGCATGGCAAACATTTAAAACGATATGAATCAGTCTTCCTTTCGACAGTCTCAAACATGGACTTCAGTTATGGCCATGGGTGCTCTGGTCTGGAATCGTCGTCTGTATCTGCTGTAGCCATCATTGCTGCCAAGACGAACCGTTATTTGAACAATGTTTACCTGTTGATCTGAGTAGCACATGCGCGAGGTGCAGTTACGGCATCACCACTTCAAAACAAAATTATGAACAGATCACGCGCAGATCGCATTTTAGAAAAGAAAGAAATTTCATCCACTGACTTCAGAGCTATACTTAAAAGTAACGAGACCCTTCAAAGAAATGTAGTGGGGTTAAAAGTCATAGCTTTCCAAAAATATAATACCCAAGTAATGTACAGATACCCAAGAAATGTACTTAAGTACAGTGCTCAAGTAAATCTACTTCATTACTCTCCACCCCTGTGTAATTGTAAGTCTTACATAGAAACCAACCATAAAGCAACTATATGTTGAGTTAAATGGTTGAAAAATTTTGTAGTGCCTTCTGCGTTTGGCACTATTTTACAATGCAGCGAATGGCTCTGTGTTCTTCCGCCTGTGCTCATTCATGCCTTTCACTCAGTTTTGCTCTGAGGAATTTCTTCTGTTACTCCGATTCATAAAGGTGAGCCGGTGCATCCACAGGAAAGTTTCTAGAGCTTGAGAGAATTTTTTTTGCAAGAGTTCAGATTTTTAGAGTTGGGACTAAAGGTGCACCAGTTGCTGGGTGGATCCGTTCCCTGTTTTTGGTTTTGGTTTTGATTGGTGCACCTTCAGTTGGCTCTCTGGCAGTGTTGTCAGGTTTTTCTGCTAAAATTGATTGATTGATTAAAAAAAAATCATTACAAGCAACCTCCAGCTATTTTTTTTTCTAATGTGATACATAACTTTTTCTTTTTAATAGAAATCTACTTGAAGCGTGTTTTGAGTTTCATCTACATTACATTTCAATTTCACAGTGACATTTTTTCTTTTTTGTCTCTTAATTTACTTCTTCAACATCCTTTTGTTTGGAGGGTGGAACATCCTTTTCTTTATACAGAAGTGAAGGGAGGGGCTACTGTTATTTATGACTCTGTTATGTTTTGTAACCAAACAGACATAGTCAGGCTTTTATCTAAGTTTTATGTTGGCAGAAACAGTAACAGCTACATTAGACATAAATTTAATTCTGGCTATAAGGATTTCTTTTTTACATTTGTGTTTGGAGTGGGACAAAATAGTTTGTGTAACTTCTGAATTGAGTTTATATTGGTAGTGGAGTGAGCATCAGAGCCCGGCTGGGTTTGGGGGCACAACCAGCCCAAATGAGCAACTGCACTTTTGGAACAAACCCCAAAAAACACAACCTGCAACTGCAAATATTTACAAACACCTATTTTAAAAAAGGAAGCCCAAAGTCACTTATAATAAGCAGACCTGGCAACTATAGTTGTGTAATTTGTGAATCTGTCAGAAATTTGGATGTCCTATATGTTGTTGTCTGCAAGTGAAAGAAAGAGTCAGTGGCTACATTAACATGCAGTCATTAACCTTGTCATAACCGTAATATTAGCAATAATCTGGTTGCGCACAGCCATGTAAACACGAAAAACCCTTTTGAAAAAACGGAATATGCCCATATTAAGTCCAGAGATGTTTACTTTGACATATTTAATCCTCATATCGACGAGGTTAAAACCAGGAAATTTGTTTTACCTCCTTAATAGTTTACACGATTAATCAATTATCAAATTTGTGGTCCATTAATTTGGGTTGATCTTCCTTTCGATTGACTAACCGCTCCGGCTCTGAAGCAGAAACCCTCAAAGATCTTCTTGTTCGTCCCTCTCTCTCTCTTTAGTCATGCTCTTTGAACGTCCTCACACACACATTCAAACCCCAGAGGACCCTCATGTAATCCAACATCGTAGCGTAAATGCACAGAAACAGAGTAACCACACAACATGCTGATTGTGTGATTTGGGCTCTAATGATGAAGAGTCCCTGGAGGACGGTGTAGGGAGGGTGGGGGGGCTGTGAGCCTAATGAATTGGCAGTAAAGGAGATGAATGGAGGGAGGAGGTATTGAGTAGAAGTGAGGAGGAAAGAGGGACGGAAAGAGAGACATCAACAAGCGTTTATTACAGAAATGGAAGCAGGAAATAAATAAGAAGATGGAGAGAATGTTTGAGGGAGAGGAGATGGACTCAGTACATGGAGATCTACAGCAGTGAGATGATCTCAGGAACTGTCGAAAGCCTCTTAATAAATAATTATTCTTACAAACTCAAGGGATCCAATACTTTTCCACAGAATACTTCACTGCTCAGAGCAGCTTCCACCGTTACAAATATGCTCCTGTGAATTCACGTTCTAGTGTTGGCTTCATACATTGTCTTTCTCTCTGTATTGGTTCTGCTTTGTTTGTACCTGTGAGTCAGTGTGCAGGGAAAAGACACTTCTGCCTGGGAATATCCAGTTACAGTGACCTAGAGTGTGGCTGTGTGTTATAGGAGGGTTTTATCAGACACTGACCAGCATTCACAGCAGAGAACACAAATTAAAAGCACACCAGCACTGTTAATCAAATTTAACCAAAATGCCTCATCTTTCCAACCGTCGGGGTGAATAAAAGAATAAAAAACACAAGCAGACTCATCACATTTCCCTCTACTGCAGGATAGTCCTTATCAGGACTCAAAATAATTTTATTTGTCATTCCAGTCTGCACTTACATAAGAAAAGAACGAAACTAGTCACTGAGGTCCCAGTATCAGCCATAAAGAAATATAAAAGAAAAAAAGGGGTGGTTAAAATACAGAATAAGGATATTTATAACACTACCATATTCTAAGGCTAGTAAAATCTAAATAAAATCTAACAAAAATAATAATAATATTTACAGCGTTAACCTAAAAATAGAATCTCAATGAAAATAGCAATATTATTTACAACACAAACATAATCTAAGGTTAGTAGAATCTAAGTAAAAATATAACAATAATATTTACAGCATTAACCTAAGATAAAACCTAAATAAAAATAATGATACCATTTAAAACACTAACCTAATGTAAACACAGTACACACCAGAGTACAGAGCAGCAGAGTAAGTAAAGTGCAAAGAGACTTTTTGAGACTTTGATATAAAACCCAAACTTGATTTTATTTCCCATTAAATTTGTGTCAAATTGGCAGGAGGAACATTAATTAACCTTCTTAAGTCAACATGAGGCTACAAAATGAGGCGCACAAAGTCAGCTGGGATGAACGACTATCGTGGGAGTAAAATAAAGTCGCCATGATGGGCTCAGAACATTTATGTAATTGAAAAGAAGAAATGAAATCAAATATGAATGCATGACTTCAATGTTTTCAACTTATTGTAGGCCAAGTACAAATCGTTTTTGCCACGCAGCACAGGTGTATTTCTTATTTTCCACCTGATACAGGTCTCATTTTAAGTGCATGCTGTTGAAATTAGCATGTGCACCTGATTGGTTAGATTCATGTCTCACTCACCTGCGTGGAGCTGTGCTGGTGGCATGCAGCAGAGATGGATTGAGGCGCTGCATGTGGAAACCAACTGATTGAAGAGACTCAGGGTTATTTCCTGTGTAATGTGCACGTCACGCAGACTCTGTGGAATTTAGGGGAAAGGCAGACGCACTAACCTGAAGCACCACCGTGCGGTGCTGCAATATAAAGACATCCTCAAAATGTCAAAATATAAACAATTGTGCCCCAAACCCCTCCAGGACATGCAACTTTAAAGAAACAGACCTCATTTTATCAGGAAGGGCGTCCAGTCTAACCACACAGAGTTTAAAATCAGCAGTAAAATTCTGCTTTTTAAGCTTAAAATCAAAAACTTGGACAACTCATTATAAGCTTAAAGTCAAACACTTTAATGACTCATGGTCTTGAACATGGGTGGATCGTGGGCCTCATGATGATCTCTTATTTGCAAACAAATTATCTCAAGAAAGCTTTTTTTAGGATTTATCTCAAACTCTGCAGCAGTGTGGAAGTGCAAATCTTCCTGCTGTGGTGCTGGAGTCTTCTGTGTGACATCTGGACCATCACAGATGATCATGTGAAAGCTTCATGCAGCATGATGGTGATATTCTGCTTTATCAAACAAAAGTTAAACACCAAAGAGAGAGGATGAAGGGATGAGATAAAGGCGTGATGGAGAGGAAGAGAGGGGTCGTCCGCTGTTTTAAGTCCGGGCTTTAATAGATTCCCGCAGGCTCATCTTTGATTGGCTCTCCCCGGTTGGAGCCCTTGGCCTCTTAACTCAGACAAACCCACTCTTTTAGAGAGTCTTCAAGCTGACATGAAAGCAGCTTTTATTCCTCTCTGTTGTTTTAAAGGCTTTTTGTTTCACATTTCTGCACTCGTCTCTCAAGGATGTGCGTCTTTATTTGTTGTTTTGGTCTCTTCAGATACGCCGAGCTGAACTCTGGGAGGTTCTTTTTTCATGTTTGTCTGTTTTTTTCTACAGTCTTTTTAAAACTCGATCATCTTTCCTCTCATAAATGTTTGCTTTGTCCTCTTCTCTTGTATTCCTTACATTCCCCTTGCTTCTTTATTGCAGACTTTCCTTTCTTGCTCCCCTTCTAGTGTTCACATTTTCATTTTTTCTTTCGTGGTCTTTCTCTGGTTTTTTCTTTTTTCATTGTTGCTGGTGTTTTAAATGGTGTTTATTGAATGTGTAAAGCCTTTGTAGGGAAATAGAAATGGTGTTTCAAGGTATTCTTCATCACCTTGTCAGACTTTTATGGAACATTTTTATGTAAGGCCTCCAAACATCTCCCTCTCTCTCTCTCGCTCTCTCGCAGGTTCAGGGTCACATGCCTCCTCTGATGATCCCTGTTTTTCCACACGACCAGCGCTCTCTGGCTGCCGCCGCTGCCGCACAGCAAGGCTTCCTCTTTCCGCCAGGCATGTCCTACAAGCCAGGTACACGAACACAGAGCAAAGCAACACACTCACAACAGGTAACGATGGCAATAAATATAACAAATGTGCCCGTCAACAATCTTTTCATGGCCAAGAAGACACGAGAGACAAAGCTCTAATCAGATGTTTGATTAGCTTTTGTTAGTAAGACAGGCCATTTAATTAAGTACACCTTTCTAGGACCAGGCTGGACCCCTTTTGCCCTCAGAGCTCCTGAACTCTTCTTGGCATAGACTCGAGAAGCAAACATCCCTCAGAGATGTTTTTCCATATCTCCATGACAGCATCACACAGCTGCTGAACATCCATGATGACAATCTCCTGCTCCACCACATCCCAAAGGTGCTCTACTGAACTGAGATCTGGTGACTGTGGAGGCCACTGTAGCGCAGAGAAGAAACCAGTTTGAGATGATCTGAGCTTTGAGACATGGAGCTGCTGGAAGTCTCCATCAGAAGATGGTCCGCTGTGGTCATAAAGGGATGGACATTGTCAGCATGAATACTCAGGCTGTGGGGTTTGAACCTTGCTCAGGTGGGACTAAGGGGCTCAAAGTGGGCCAAGAAAATGTCCTCCACACCATCACACCAGAAGCAGCCTGAACCACTGATCCAAGGCAGGATGGATCCATGCTTTATGATGTTCACACCAAACTGTGAGCCTACCATCTGAATGTGGAGCAGAAATCCAGACTCATCAGACCAGGAGACATGTTTACAATCTTCTGTCGTCCAGCTGTGGTGAACTATAGCCTCAGTATCCTGTCCTTGACTGACAGGATTGGCGCCTGGAGTGGTCTCCTGCTGCTGTAGACCATCTGCTTCATGATTGGACGTGTTGTGTGTTCAGCAATGGTCTTCTTCATACCTCGGTTACAACGAGTGGTTATATGAGTTCCCGCAGTATTTCTATCATCTCCAACCACTCTGACCTCTGGCATCAACAAAGCATTGGAATACCGACTGGGCATTTTCTCTTTTTCAGGCCATTCTCTGTGGACCCTAGAGATTGTTGTGTGTGTCGGAAATTCCTAGTATATCAGCAGTTTCTGAAATCCAGGGATCATCTCCACACTCTCTGAAAACATCTCTACTCTCTGTCTCTGAAATCATCTCCACTGTCTCTGAAATCATCTCCACTCTCTCTCTGAAATCATCTCCACTCTCTCTGAAATCATCTCCACACACTCTCTGAATCATCTCCCCTCTCTCTCTCTGAAATCATCTCCCCTCTCTCTCTCTGAAATCATCTCCACACACTCTCTGAATCATCTCCCCTCTCTCTCTCTGAAATCATCTCCCCTCTCTCTCTCTGAAATCATCTCCCCTCTCTCTCTCTGAAATCATCTCCACACACTCTCTGAAATCATCTCTACTCTCTCTCTGAAATCATCTCTACTCTCTCTGAAAACATCTCCACACACTCTCTGAAATCATCTCTACTCTCTCTCTGAAATCATCTCCGCACAGGATTATGTCGGGGATCCTTCTTCGGTGGATCAACATTCGTACTTAAGCTGCGTGACTCTGATGGCTCTTTTTCACTACAGACAAACAGCAACACCTCGTCTGTCCCTCACACACACACATAAACACACACGTGCACACACAGGGATCCCAGCTCATGGTAACGAAGCGTGTCAGGTGAGGAATGTTCTGGAAATGAGTGGAGAGATTTACAAGCCCCACTCCTTCACGTCAAGAACAATACATTGGACACAGCCCGGACTGGAATGTCTCTTTCACAGCGTGCTGACAGTGTGGCGGTTGCTCAACACATCTGCAACATGGAATCTCACACCTAAACACACACACATGCACAAACACACACGGCCGAGCATGTTCCTCTGGTCAGACAATGAAGGAGCATGGACCAACAGAGGAGCCACACGTGATCTCATAACCGAACAACCACTCAAACACAGTTCGTAGCAGTGCCCTTAACCAGACCTGCACATGTGCCCTGGAGTCCTCTTAAGTGCACGGGGGTGTGATGAGACTGCTTTTGTCACTCAGTGAATCATTTCTGATTGAGCTGAAGAGACGATCTTCAGCAACATGACGACGATGCTGACGCTGTTTTCAGCTCTGCTGCTCAAAGAGCTCAAAATCACCAAAGTTCTTCATCAGGAACATCATTTTCCAACTTAACAGCTGGGATTTGATGTGTTCCTATCACCGTAGAACATTTATTTTATTGAAAAGACAAAATGAAAACAAACATGAATGCATGACTTTATTGTTTCAATTTATCATACACCAGGTACAAATCATTTTTGACATGCAGCACAGGTGTCCGTCTTATTTTCCACCTGATACAGGTGTCATTTCAGTGCATGCTGTTCAAATGGTTGGTGCTTTTTTTAGTCCCACAGATTAAATTTTGGTGACTGTCATGATCTCCTTGAAAAATGAGCCCCGAGGACACATTTCTGAGAAAGTTTGTTGCTTGAATTTGAAAGAATTCGAGAGAAATTTATAAAGGAAAGAAGTCAGCAGACATAAACAATCAGAATCACAGGGATCAGTCCTGTGATTTTACTGAGAGACAAACATTCATCCATCAGATCAGTTTATGTAATAATCACCTGCCTGCTAATGCTACGAGCATAAATCTCATGTCATCAGCCGCTCATCTCTGCCCTGAGCTTTGCTGAATTCAACACCATCTGGTCTGTCCCTGTGTGAACATCCCAGCTTAAGAAAGACATTAAAGATGTTTGTCCTCCATCTCATCACTTCTCTACCTCACTCGGCTTCCCTGTCAGTCAGATCTCCAGGGTAACAGCCGTCAGTGAGACTGTATCTTCTAAAACATGTCTGGATGGTTAGAGAAGTAAATCATCTTCGTTTCATCACCGTTATAGGATTAAATGATCGACATTCCTGTTTATTCTTCAGTAAGAAGTGCTCTGGATTTCCTCGGCTCAGGTCTTAAAAATGTCTCAAACATTTTGTCTTACCTAGTAACAGTAACCAGGGAGGGCGGGGCTTGACAAAGGGTCCATTGGCGGCACCACCTGCTCTCCCGTCCTTCACACATTCCAGTCCTGCATGCTTTCCTCCAGGTGCTCTCCTGACAGCCCTCGCCGCTGACCCCCCGTACCGCACTCAGAATAATCCCACTTTATTCCTGCTGCGTTGGCACGAACCCCGCTGAGCTGCAGAGAGAGAAACACGTTAAAGAGTCATTATTTCAAACACTCCTCTGACTTTTCTCCATCAGCAACAAAGGCTTGGACATGGAAAGCCTTTTAGGGACACACAGCGGGGGTCACTCACTGTGCTCGTGCATGAATTCATGACTGCACCCTGCTGCACTGCAGCTCCCATGTGCAGCAACAATGAGAACATCGGGACAAAACACCAGTGAGCGTTTGTTTGTTATGAATAAAAACATGAGAGGAGACAAAGACCAGAGGCTTTCTGAGAGTCCAGAGCAGGTCAGATCTTATGCAGCCTTCCTCCTCCTCCTCTTCATCACCATCATCATACAATACATGTTGTTCTGTGTTTCCAACAGGTGAGAATTACCCCATGCAGTTCATTCCATCGACAATGGCAGCTGCGGCAGCATCTGGACTCAGTCCATTACAACTACAGGTGAGTCCACAGACACACCTGGTCCCTGAAACACTGAGGGCGCTGCCTCGATGCCCTTTAAAATCAAACTGCACAAAAAGATTTGCATTTTTTCAGCAACAGCAGAAGTCAGGTTGATAAATACATAGCGCAAATAATAATAGTAATAATAATAATAATACATTTTATTTAAAAGCGGCGTTCATGACACACGAGGATACTGTACAGGATAAAAACAACAGTAAAGACAATAAAGAACAACAAATGTTCACATTTTACCAAGATTTACTCTTAAACTCAGACATGACACCTGAGTGCAGTACTTCCTGTTTTTTTGTGCTTTAAAATGCCACAGTCCTCTTTTTCTTTATAAACTTCTGGTATTGAAATCTACTCTGATTTTGATAAAAGAGATCAAACTAAAAGAAGCTTAAGAGTACAACTGAGCTCCAGGGACTGTGACCTGCTGTTACCTTAGCCTCCCTGGATGAGCACAAAACTACCCTCTCTGTGGGGGTTTGTGTGTGTGTTTGACACACCATCATGCAGCCCTGTTTATGCTGTGATCAGCTGAGGCCTAGGGAGACTGTTGTCATTGGCCAGCAGACTCTCCAATTCTGGATGTTCAGGTTTGGAAGCTGCAGCATGAACCTGTGAAGTAGGGATGTGTCCAGTGGATACTCAGGAGTAGGGCTGAACGATTTTAGGAAAATATCTAATTGTGATTTTTCTGGCAGATATTGCGATTTCAATTCGATTCACGATTTTCTTCAAATCAAGCTTCAGTGCAATTTTCATTTTGTTTACGGGATATAGACAACAGTAAGGCAATCAATGATCAAAAGCACATCACACATTATTCATCATCTAATATTGATGACAAATAATCTGTTTTCATTATTTAAGGGATACTCCAACTTCTACTCCTAAACAGAGACTTTGTGTTGTTGACCTGCTTACCAGCACTTCTGTAAATGCAAATTGCTGCAAATTTGTAAAATTGTATGCATAAAGTAGTTGACACAACAGATCCTGGGTCAGTCAGGAGCATTTCAAAAAATTGCAGCATTGGTGATCACAGGATTGCGTTGTCTGAAATTGTGATTTTGATCAGAAAATGATAAATCATTCAGCCCTACTCAGGAGTGCAGGTAAGGGCGGGACAGCAGGAGAGGCATGCAACTAAGGAGCCCCAGGACATAATCAAACTATGGCTGCCTTCATAGCTCCATTTCTTTTACCATAACTTAGACAAAACTCAATGGAAATGTGATATCCATCTTATCATATTTGTTGAAAGCCGGCAAAGCAAACCAAAGACTGTATTCTTTATTATCTACTGAAATGTCTTTCATAAGAGTCTCACCTCTAAACAAACAGCAGGACTAGAATATTCAAATGTCTTAGGAATAAAGATAAACAAGATAAATATTAAGCCACACACCCGTCTCAATCCTGAGGGCCTAACCTGCAAACCAGCTTCATAAAAACAGAGAACCGAGATATGGAGCATCAGTAAACTAAGAGAAAGTCCTTATTTATAACCTCGCCCTCAGTTCAAGTGATCAGAAAAGACTTCCACTCAGTCAGAGTCTCCTCACTGTCGGCCCCTAACAGCCTCATACAGATCTGATCCACACACAGAACATGAAACCTCTCAGAGGTGGCAAGAGATGTGGAGGCCAAGGCGGTGATAAAATCCACAGACTTGACCGAAAACAAAGGCAAGTTTATATCAGAGGTGAGCACCACCATGACAGAAAAGTGGAATGCTATACTGCTGGATTCACGTTCTGTACACGTTCTTCTCTGAAGAGGAAGAGCAGACTCTTCTGTTATAAAGGATGCTCAACAACAAACTGATGAAACATAAAGTAATTGAAGAGTCGAGGGTCTGACCTGGAACAAGACAGATAAGAAATGAGGGTTCTTCCATCTTTAAGGGACATTTATTATGTTAGATATGAGCTGCTCAACATTTAAAATCCATAATATATTGAGCTGAAACTATCAAAAGAAATTCACTACCTGCTGCACCGGTGAAAAAGAATAATTAATAAATACAAAAACGACTGTTGGCTAGAGGAAAAGCATTTTAGACAGGAGGAGACCATGAGATCATGTCCTCCTTTGACTGCTGAAGGTCAGAGGTGTGATGGGAGCAGACCTAAAATAACTTTGTTAATAAAAATATGTTTATGTCTAACAAACAATATGGAGACATGATGAGTGTGGGTCTGTATCCAGAGCATGTGAGCTTTGAGACCAGGCGTGCATGTACAAATCTTCCTGGTCAAGCACAGGCAGAAGTTTGGTCACATTTAGTGTGACATTAAATGTAGTTTTTCTAATTTTACATCTGTTTCTAACACAAATGGGCTGTCACAATATGAGGACAGCCTGGTGTGGGAGGGGACTCGGTAATTTAAAAAATATGTGTATGTTTTAGTATTTTAAAGTCTGATCTACCATAATGAGCTCAGAAACATCAGTTTCAACTTCAACTTTATTGTCCCCTCAGGAAAATTTGCTTTGCAGCCAGGTAAAAAATACATTAATATACAGTCACACCAAGTCAGTCACAGCAAAAACACTGGAGCATATTAACCAAGGATAACATCAGTGGGCAAATCAGGCATGGAGTCATCCCCAGTGAAAATGGCTAACATCGACACCAATGAAGTCATTCAAGCTGGTTCATTTTTACATTCATCATAATGTCAATGGCAAGCAAAAATCCAGTATGTCCAATTTACTAAGATTTTTGTTCTACACGTCTTAGTTTTGGCAGAATAATGACTATGTTATTATCATTACTTTTGCTTTATGATGTGAAGATCAGCTTCAACATAACTGAAACATTTCACATTTAATCTTTTTCCTAGTGTCAGATTGTCCTGCACTCCTTTGTCAGTTTACATTTATACCTATGTATATATACAGATATATTGTATATAAATATATATTCACCAATAAGTGCATTCAAACAAATATATGTGAACAGACAATTACAAGCAAAGTAAGTTGTGGTGTTGATTTACAAAATTTTAAACATATAATAAAAATTACAAAGACAAATTGACAACGAAAAAAATCAAGGCGTAAAGAAAGAGGAAAGAAAGTAAACAAAAAAATAGAAAGATAAAGGTGGAAAGACAAAGAAAATGGAGAAACAAGGCAAAACAGTGTAGCAACCAGATGATCTTAAATGAAAAAGGGTGGTATATTTGGCAGGTGTTTTATGATGAGTTAGTTATGGTCATTTTCCTTTGAGATTCAAATATAATTATATATGTATTTTTTCTCTTCTCCTCCTCATGAACAAGTCTTTGTTTACTTATGCTGTGGCAGTAACTCACTGGCACTGAGATGGCAGCGAGAGTTGTATCGTATGTGTTAAGTTCAAACTGATTCTTGTGGGTTGCTGATTGTTGTTCCACTGAAGTGTGCTTTTGTCAGTATATAATCACAAAAACACTGAGGAGCATCTAAATGTGAAAGAATTCGAGACATGAAAGAAACACAGTGGAAGCTGGAGCCGAGCCAGCTCAGATCAGATTTTTTATTTGATTTTATCTGTTTAAGTGGAGTTAACTTCTCTCTATAAAACAGTGTGACACATTGGATAGAGGCTCCGCTCCGTAGGCTGGTGCTAATGTGCTAACCTGCGTCTGTGCTGCCTGTCAGCATCGTCAGACAAAAGCTGTTATGATGAACCACCGAGGAATTCCAGCCCACCAGCACAACACCTGGCCCGGGCAATTCATCAAACATTTTATTGCTGCTTGACACCTGGGGTTGAGAATAGCACTTAGGCATAATGGTTATCATAGAGCATATTTGCATTGAAAAAAACGGAAAAGCAGTGAAACAAAAAGTGAAGAAAGAGGAGAAAAAAGAGCCTGTGCTCCTTTGAGTCGGTTTGGATTTCACAACACGACCCGGCTGCCCCTCCTGCTCTACCTACTCTCGGGACAAAAGGCCTCCATAGCTTTTTCACTGCAAACAATGTCGCTTCATCACAGCACTCATTAGCATAGCATGGCTTTTTGGATGTTGCAAGAATCCTTATCTCAGTTTATTCAATTTGTATTGTGGTTTTGGCTTATGGAGGCTCTCATTAGCTGCTATTGACTTTGCAAAGTGCCCCGCTGCGCCGAGGGGAGCCGAACGGCGGCGGCTCAGCCCGTCTCCACTCCTGGCTTTGAAATGATCAAAAGAGTCTCTTACCTCTCCTCTCCTTCTCTTGTGTGAGAGGTAAGAGCCTGAATGATGTCGGAGATGCAAACTCATTCACTTTAAACAGACGTGCAGAATGAGCGGCAGAGAGGAACCTGAATGAGGGAGGAAGTGTCTCATCACGCCGTTGTCTAGAAGATTCGATGGGAGAGAGGGAGGAAGACAGAGCGGCGGCGGGGGAAGTGTTTATGAGACAGAAAAAGAGCGATTATCTGAGGAATTTTTGTGAGATGGAGGCGCTGGCTTCCAGCACATGTTTGGACATTGTTTTGACAACAATGCGTGCGCCAGAAGCAATCACGGCGAGATGTATGAGTTTAACTGGTTTTGTTTTGTATCTTAATCTGAGACAGGAGCTCTCTTTGGGCCCTGCTGCTGCACACTTCAGGAGAACAGGACGTGGATGATAATGGAGACACCTGCTCTGTGTACTCAGATGAAATGTTCATTTATTCAAGAAAACAGCACATCAAATCAACGCCTTCATCACGTGTCCTGTAGAGATTAACCAGAAGGCTGCATCTACAGATAATAAGATATCACAGTCTGGTTTCCACCTGCATATATTTAACAGGAACAAGTCAACAAGGCCTATGAGCGCTGCAGGGATGGTGCATTTTTGTAGGCCAATAAGAAGCTTGCATGGTGCTGGGTCCCTGACCCAAAGGCCTGTGGGATTATTCATTGTGCTCTTGGGTAGCTGTTGACAATAAGGTCTGAATAAAGTTCATCAAACTAAAAACATTTGCTTCATCATGATTCTTGTCAAAAATAAACTCAACTTTCAAGTTTTTCTAAATCTCAAACATATATAATTAATATAATATCCTCCAATCAAACGACTTGATCAATTCATGCAGAATTTAAGGAGTAATGAGGGTGAAGCTTAAACCGTCCAGGTGAATGTTTGGGTGGGGGACGGTTAAAGCAAGAGTGCAGTACTGATGCAGGGCAGAGCTGGCAGGCAAACAGAAAAAAACAAGCACCTCCCAGTTTAAACAGACTGCTGATTGGATAAGTATAAATGTAAGAAACAAACCATATCTCACAAGCCCATCTGGGTAATAGCACATACAGAGTGTTTGGGAATGGGCAGAACCTTCAAGAAGCATATGTGGCAGGTGATTGGACGATCGTTCTGTCAGTCATTACGGACAGGAGGTCCCTCTATTGCCCCGGTGTAAAGTGCCAAACACGAGCCTCCTCATGGAATAAACTCTCAGCAAAACACACTTCATGTTCTTAATTTAAAAAAGATCTGATTAAACTGCTACTGAAGCTGTTAGCACCTCTGCTAATCTCTGTATGAGCAGTCGCTTCCTGCTTTCATCATAATCGTAGCTCCACCTCTTCCTGCTCAGCTCTGATTGGACCGTCCGGCTTGGGCCGAGTACAATCGTTGAGGTTGGAGCTTGGCAAGAAGGATCCTCCTGATTATGGCGGATCCAGCTGCTCTGCAAGGTTAACTGTCAGGTGTGAAACGAGAGCAGCTCAGGTCTCCTGCCTGAACTGTCTTGAGGCTTTACTTGTGTCCTTCGAGGCCCTTGCTGCATGGAGCTTTGTGTCTTACATTAACAACAGCCTGGGGTTGCTGCCTACTGCCTTGCTGTGCGGTGTGATAACCTCTCCTGGTGTGAAGGTGAAGCTCCTCCGCTCAAGTCCCTGATCTTACCGTCCGACAGTCCAAATACCTTTCATGCACTATCTTAAGCCCTCTGGCCTGCATGTAGCCATGGCGGTTACGTTGTAGTGCCACAGCAGCTCTCTCTCTCTCAGCTCGGGCTCTGCTTCCCTCATGAGCTCTGCCTTTGGGAGGTGAGGGACAAAGACGGCGTCGAAAATCGTTGTGCTCTCCCTCCATGTGAGTGGATGTGTGTATTGGCTCAGAGCTGACTGCTGTGTCCTGACACATGGCTGTTTTACGATGCACGAAAAGCCTCTGCAGCTCCTTGACCCCCTGACTCCGAGCTGTTTGTTGGTTGTCACGTTGGTGATGTATGAAATGAGACAGAATGAAGTGTGGCAGTCATTAAAAATAGGAGTGTATCAGACCAGCACTCACGGTTTGCAGTATTGAATGTGCATTATAGCATGAGCTAAAGTGGAGTTATGTCAGTTGCATTAACGGCTTATTAATCACCTGGAGTGATCTGCACTGTGCTGGTCCTTGCTGCACCTCTGGGTTTGTTAGTCAGTCAGGATTTCAGGAACATACTGTCCCCTTTTACCTCCCCTGAGGTCTAAATTGATCTTCTCTGACATGCTTTGGTTTAAGTTTAATATGGGTAAAGCTCCAGAGGAGGATTTTGGTTTTAGATAGTCTTTCTCAGAGTGCTCACTTCTGTCATGTGTCTCTTTAAATGCAAAGCAACTCTTTCAGACTCCACCCCTCTTCACCACAGTAGATACCAAACAAGAAGAAGCAGGTATGATCCCTCATGAAAATGTAGGAAATCAGCAGAGCACAGAATGGAAATGCTCCAGCACTGAGACCGCAAAGGAGAGCAGACGGACTGTCGGAAGTGTTTTACAGAAAAGTCAGACCAGGAATGAGGGGCTGCTCCTGCCTGTTTCACTCTTTTGTGGGTCAGTAGCTCAGAGCAGGTCAGTGTGGGTGCCTGAGAGCAAGAAGGCTGCTGGTTAAACTCCCGTGAGGACCAGGGCCTGCATGGGTTCTCTCCAGGCACTCTAGTTTCCTCCTGCAGACCAAGCACATGCTCATCAGGTTGACTGGTGACTCTAAACTGCCTGTAGGTATGAGAGTGAGTGTTAGTGGCTTCTGTCTCTCCCTGTGGCCTTGTGATTGGCTGGTGACAGATCCCATTGTCAGCTGGGATAGACTCTGGCCCTCCGTGCCCCTTAAGGGGAAATGTTTCTGTCACTTGCACTTTTTGGATGCATGTCTGGAGTAAACATTAGTTTAGATGAGATCCCTGTGAAGGGTTAAACACTGAGACCAGCACTCGTCTGTTTTCAAGTGTTTTCGTCTCCGTAACACTTTCCTCCACAAAAGCCAAACTGTCCATTAGCCCATAAAAAAGACATTGTCAGTATGAGTGCTCATTGTTAGTTCCACGCAAGCTTTCCCCTCGAATACGAGCTGTCATCAAGAACACACCAGCTGGCATCAGATCCTCTCAATGCCAGTTCTGTGCTCTCTGCTGGATGGACAGATGTTGCAGCCAGACTCCTCCAGATGTTTCAGCCTGTAGCGTTCACTCAGACAGCTGGCTGGCTCTGACGGTCAATTGGGCAAACGGAGAAGGCATATTCTCAAGCTCTGAAAAATAAGCCTGCGGTTTACAGAGACAGTGAAAGTTCATAAAGTTACAGGACTTATCAGTAATTTCCGTAAATTTCTGCCTTAATCAATTGAATAAACCGATCAAATCAACAGCAGGATGTCATGAATATCTGGCGATGGCATCATAACCTCGACCCCGGCCTATCAATGGAGCAAATGAAATGCTATCAGCGTGGGAACCTGATCAGGCCAATTGTTTCCAGACCCTTTGCGAACAGTGGATTCCTACTGAAGAAAGCCCCCCTTTGTCATGGCTAATGCCAGTGAAGTACAGATGCTCGGCTGACATTCTTCCTGAAATCATAAGACAGATCCTCGCTGAGCGTCTGTGTGTTTGGACTGTGTGAGGCATGAGGAACAAACTTTGGTGCCCCAGAGCCATCATCTGTGACCCTCTGCCAACACACAGTAATCAGGCCAGGATGGATTTCTCTGACTTAAAGGAGAAAATGATTGGAGGTAATCAGAAGTCTTTAAAAATGAAGCATCTGTTCCATGAATGAAAACTGGAAGTGGGATGATGGTTGTCTTCTCTGTTTAGGTTTCAGTCTCCGTCTTGACTCCTGCTGTACTTTCAGCCTCTGTTCTGTCTGTGGCCAGTCTGTTCCATCCTACCTCTTTTTCCATTGGAAACCTGCTGAGGAAGACAAACCCTCATTTGCTTTGTGTTCTCCTGAGATCAATAGCAGCTCAATACTTAAAGAGACTCACTTAACAAGGGATTCACCTCTCAGTCCTAATGGGACGTGCCGAGCCAGTGAGAAGATCGTTGGCAGGCTATGACTGGCAACACAGTGGACAATTCTTAAAGCTTAGCAGATAAAAAAACAAAACAGGAGGACACACTGGTGTATGAAGGCTGAGAAGATGGTTTGGTTTTGTCTGTGGCTGTTTTTGAAATAGCTCAGTACAAACTACAGTACTGTAAACACATGCACGCTGTTTTAGACGTAGAACATACTGTTATCTTACAGTAACTCTGATCCAGACAATTCACAATTATTGTGTTAGTGCATTACTACCACCTCTGTGCTAAGGCGTGGGCCAGAGTTTTTCATGTCTACATAACAAAAACTGTTAAACACAGAAATGACCCAGTTTCATTAAGTAGGTGAAACAGGCTGTGCTGCCCCTCACCAATCAAACAATTTAAAAGAAACCAATTCTCGTCTTAAAAACAGAAGTAAACAGAAGCTCAGCTAACAGCCAACCGCTAAATCGGCAACCATGTACAGACTGTTTTTAAATGATTCCTTGAAAACCAGTCAAGGTTGCATTTTTTCCTGACCATAAATTGACATGGGAATTAATTATGAATTGGATCGATAGGCAGGAGCGATGAAGGCATCAGTGTCAGTTTCCATTTTGACAGCACTTTTTAGTTTAGTTTTAGTTATAGTCTTTTGCCTAAAATATATTTTAGTTTTAGTCATAATTTAGTTATCTAAATTGTTTTAATTTTAGTCTAGTTTTATTTGATGAAATTTCACAACATTTTAGTTGATGAAATCTACTGTAAATTTAGTCGACTAAAATATGAAGTGTGAAGTGTAAGGCATTTTTTATGTTTCCTTGAATTTCTGAAGTCATGTTTTGCACTTGTATAAAATGAAACATCTAATAACCCTTTATTGAACGCTAGTAAAGTTTGAATGTATAAATGAACAGAAACAAATTGAACTTTTGTGTGAAATGCAGTCACCTTTATTTAGGTAACCTGGCAGAGCATCTCAGTTACAATACCAGAACTAACAACAAACAGTGAACCTGCTCTACATGAACATATCACCTCATAAAGAGAGTAGCTCTGATTGGATCACTCCCCAACTTATTTCACCACCACCAGGCTAAGGCAGCTGTGATTGGATGTCCCTCTTAACTCATCCAACCTTTCTACACAACCAAAGTAGCTGATTGGATATATTCCTAACTTGTCCCTACTTTCTACATGACCAAATTAGGTCTGACTGGATTTGTTGATGAAAAAAATGTAATTTAGTTTTAGTTTTTGTCCATGTGTGCTTGTTTTTATTAGTTACTGTCTAGTTTTCATCAGGGGTAAAAGGTTGTTGACGAAAACTATGACGAAAATAATTTGTCAGCTTACTTTGCAAAGCTTCTTGATTTGCCAGATTTCATGTCTGTCACCAGGCAGATCGATCTTGCAAAGCTTCTTGTTCCTTATGATGGCCTTTCAGCTTCCTCTGAAGAGATAGTGGAAATAGCTGCAGATGTGGTTTAGTTGTTCTTAAAACAAGAAGTGACTGCAAACCTCGAATTGGCCCAATAGCAGCATCACAGACAAACGTTTGTTTTGATATCTTACAGTAATTTTTTCAAAGATTCTGCCCTTCCCAAACATAGTCTATGAAATTAATCCAATGGGTAAGTGAAATAGTCCCTCAGGTCTGTCAGTTTAGTGATTTACCAGTGATCAGTACTTGTTTCTCAGTCCTTGGTTTACCAAGAGCAGCCAAAAGCCAAAGAGAGAACTGCTGAAACTGCAAAAATACATTGGCAACAGTATCACACTGACCCAATTCCAACCTGCTTGTGTATTTCAGACCATGAACAGGAGCTTTTTTACACTTTTTTTAAAATTAAAAGCGAGGAGCGTCTCAGGATTTACTGCCTCTGTTTTGGTCCTACATGGTGTTGTTATCATTTGATTCTTACAAGCACTGTATCAGGGTTTAAATGTTATAATCTTCACACCCCTAACATCAATCCCAATCAAACCAAGTGTCTGTGTGTTTTGAAGGATTATGCCACGTTGGGTTGAGGCTTTTAAAATCCTGCTGATGATGAGGATGAGGGAGTAAAAATGAGGGACTCATTATTTGGAATTCAGTCAAATTAACACTAAAACTCCAAAGAAAAGTCCGATAGTCTGGACAGCTGTGCAGTCGTCCAAGTCTCTTTGTCAATTAGTAATTTGGGATATTGCAGCATTGTCTTCCCTGGAGGGTTGACTGAACGGTGAGAGATCTCGTTGGTGTTGTTTACGCTGCACATCGTCCTCCCCAGTCACCAATCAATCTCTAAAAGTGTCTTTAAGAGAGTCCAGTAAGAGCTCTCGTTCTCGGCCTTTTGTCTGTTCAACATTTCTCCTTCCTTTCTGCTGATGGAATCGCTGCCAGCAGCACAATAGCGGCGTATGTGTGTTTGCACTGGTGTGAGACCCTAACTGTGCGTTTTACCTCAAAGACTCATGTGTCTGCTCCCCTCAGAGCTGCAAGAATATCAGGCATCACCAGAAGTAACTCTGCGGTCGGCTTGATTGACGCAAGAGGCCTCACCAGCGGCACATTCTTACGGGGGTCTCATATCACCGGGGGCTGGCCGAGCTCTCCCGGTGCCTTCCAAGGAAAATAAGCGGCGTGACATCAGGGCTTTGTTTCAGCGGCGAGGCCCCTTCTGTTTGTGTTTAATATCGCTCCGAGAGGAGTGGAAAGAGGGCCAGCCAATTTCTCTGCATGGCCCCAACCACCGAGCCTGGCGCTGCAGCGGTGAAGCGACGGTGGTCTCGTGTGTCCCCCCTCCCCTTTCCCCTTTGCTTTTGGATCTACGCTCCCAGGAGGCTTTGCAGTTTTGACTACAGGGAAATCAGATCTCACAACACTGGGGGCCGCTTAGGCTGAGGGAGTGAAAACAGGGCAGAAGATGGAGAAGGTGAGGACAAGATGGAGAGTTATTCTGGAGAGGGAGAGTCGGAGAGACCAGGACAAACCAAGACAGAGACGGTGGGGGAAGTATGGATGAGGTGAGAGAGGAAAGTAAGACAGCAGAAGAAGAAAGACAGAGAGGAGGGAGTCGGAGTGAAGGCCAGCCACGTCTGGGTGGTTTTCCTGAGGACAGGCTCTTTGATACTCGCCGCTCACACTCCGATGCATTTAGACAGGAGTTGACAGTGGTTACAGGCAGCGGTTTGTCTGGCCAGCACGCTTTGATTTAGAAGACCCTGGACTGTGGGCCGAGTATTTGACTCTTTGATTTCTCTTGGATGGAAAATAAGAACGTTTTTTTTTCCTCTGTGCTGCATTTACTGTTTTTCATCCAACTCTGAAGGCAGAGTCTGATTCTTTCCAAGGCTTTTTTTAAGTGTTTTATTATTTTTTACTCTATTTTCAAGTGTTTTTAAATTGACTCATGCCGAAGATGTAATTGCAGCATGACCAACCCTACTTAAACATGATTATCCGCCATTGTCTTTGGGATGGAAGTCGGGAAGAGGCTCAATTGCCCAGACTCTCAAAGCAAGGACGAACCAAATGACAAGATTGGTCTCAAGTGTTTTTGAAACTCATAAAATCTATTGTTTGCTGTTCCAGTTCAAATTGATTTTTTTACTATTATCAGCACAGCTCTGCATGGACGCTTCTGAAAAGGGTTAGATGGAGAAAAGGAGCCATGTCCATTGTGGTTTAATACATTTAAAAGTCTGAATAAAAATATCTGTAGATGTCCTAATGTGGAGCCTCTTTCTTGCACGTTCTGCTGCAACCTTCCTTGTCTTTTCACTATCCTATTGGTCCAATAAGAGCAGTAAAGCCCCAAAATTAATCCTAAAATATATACGTCTATACTTGTGATGCAACAATTCTAAATAGAATATGGAACCAATCCAGTTTACCTCATTTCTGCACAGTGACGACAAGCAGAAATAAAATCAAATGGAATTTAAGGTGCAAAACCAAACAATAAAAAGCATAAAAACAGAGTACAAAAACTAAAAATCTTTTTAAAACAAATGAAAAAAACACCTAAAATTGAAGACAATAAAGATATATATAAAAACACAGACCACACAACTCTCATACTGAATAAAAGCCAACAGATGAGAATAGGTTTTAGGATTTAAAAGCAGGTAAGGTGAGGGAAATTCTGGGACATTCGTTCCATAATTAGTACCTCTGAATTCCATTCAGCACGTGGTTCATAATTTTTTCACCTATTTGAAATGGGTTTTTTTTTTTCAGTTTTGAGTACAAACAGCTTTCTCCTTCTGTCTCCATATTTGCACTGCTGTGTTTGTGCCTGTGAGTCAGAGTGCAGGGATTATTAATGTCCCACCGCAGGAGGCAGCAATGCACTAAATTTGGGCCAAAATAGCACACTACTAAACTGAGAGGATGAGCAGCAATATGCACCCACACTAGCCCTGTGAGGGGCCCTTATTCCTCTATTTTGTGGTCGTGGAGGAGAAGATAGTTCAACATTTGCCAAACCTCACAATCAGTGTGGCTATGAAGCCTTGTGGGTCCCGTTGCATAACATCATTTTATTAAACTGCTGGTGATTAAACTCTCATCGGGTTTTGCTGGGGGAACATAAACTCCAGGCACATCAGCACAGTTCATTTAATTAAACAGATTGTGTCTTTACATTTGGCCTTAGATGAAAAACTATGCTAACTCCACAACAGATAATGACCCTCTGGCCTCTGCAGCAAGAAAAATCCTCCTCATCTGCTCAGAACAGCAGTGAAAATCTCACCCAAACTCTGTCAACAGTCCTGCTGGTTAAAGGGTGTAAACCATTTTAAATCCTCGATTAGAGTCAACAGGATAATGGTTAAAAAAACAAACTTAACCAGCCTTAACAAGAGGACAGCAACTGTTTTGCTGTCATGCATTCAAAGTCAACTCAGAAAAATTACAATTAGTTAATAAGTAAAATGTCACCATCATGTGTGTAACATGATAAAAAATATTAAAACTTCTCTTTGTTAAGGAAAAAAAACTTAATAACAGATGTTTAGAGGTGATTTTTACAGCACTATAAAATAAGTATAGTGGATGTTCTCTTGGGATAAAAGCACTTGAAAAGGTCTTTTTTGAATGTGTTTACTCATTGATTCATTATGTTCCTAAATGATATCAAAGATGAATTTTTAGCTTAAACTAAAATTAAAACTCTTTGAGGAATTAAAAATGTTTTTTCCTTCTCAATAACCTCCTCACTGCTCTGGAATTAAAAGGTCTAAAACACCTCAGAATGGAAAATAATTTAAAAAAAGGGAAAACAGGATTTCAGTGGTCATGTTATTAAAACCACACCAAAAGCTGTGAGCAAAAATGGAGGTATGTACGAACCATGTGCTAAGTGTTCTGTCGCAATCTTAATATTTTTTTTTTATAGCATTTTTCAGCATTCTCACCAATCACAAGGCTGCCAGTGTCTAAAATAGAAACACCCCAATTCATCTGGATCATCGACATTGTCCATGCTCTTTCTTTGCCCTTAAGAACAAACATGAGAATCGATATATAAACTCTACAGTTTGACTTATCTCCATAACATCGATGATGTTTAGTTTTGGTAAAGTGTGCAGGCACCTTGAGAAACCTGCCATAACGTAAATGTAAACAGAGGCTGACAGAAACAGGAAAACGAGAAGCTGAGAAAAAAACAGGAGTACATCATCAAGCTTGTGTCTACTGTGGGGGTCAACTCATTTAAATTAAAACAAGTATTATAAAAAGAATTACATGGTGTCATTCCATTTTCCTTATTGTTGAAAACGTTTGCATCCCTCACTGGGATGATTTTTGTACTGAACAAAGTCAGCAAAAGCTTGTTGCTGACTATGATGGTCGTTGATCATATTACACTGAGAACTATGGGATGTCCCAGGACACAACAAAACTAGCAGACTGTCCAAATGCTGAAGCTGCTCCAAAAACACCAAATAGGATCAGCTTTAGCAGAAAAACTGTGGTTGTGACAGCCCTTGTCTCACATGTTCATCTGCAGGAGCAAGTTTTCTGTTTAGTACTGCGCTTCAGAGCCTCGGAGTGTTTCAGCCATTGTCTGGCTATATTTCCTGTTACAAATTGATCTACAAGCTGCTGCGAGCATCTGCTGAAAAACTGAGTGTCAGAGATGGATTGTAGATAATTGAAAATAAAAATGTTTTGCTGGGACAAATCTATCATTTGTTTGGGGCAGCTTGGTCTGTAACAGATCAAGGTTTGTGTTTGTGCGCCCTTTTTTCCACATTAGGTTTCTAAGCTCAGAGGATACGAGCCGTACCAGGGAGAGGCTTTGGCCAGAAACATAAAACATACGGCAGATTGAGTGTGTGTGTTTACAGAGGAAGAGGAGGAAGGCCCTGACTAGCTGCTGGTGAGCCATGTTAACAGCCTGTCGTCTTTCGCTGTTTTCTTCTCTCTCCGCAGCAGCTGTATGCCGCCCAGCTGGCCAGCATGCAGATCTCACCGGGGGCCAAGATGACTTCCCTCCCTCAGGCTCCCAACTCCTCCGGTCCCCTCTCCCCCTCCGCCCTGAAGAGCGAGAAGCGAGCATCCAGTCCCGTCGCTCAGATTAAGGTCGCTGTGACTTTTGCAACACGGTTTGACTTGAGTTAAAGGTTTTGTCACAATGACTTATTTAAATCAACTTGAAATTTTTAGGATACAGCTGAAGTCTCTGTGGAGTCAAAAATGCATGTTGAGTTTGTTTTATTATAGAAGACTCTGTCAGAAACCACCAGGACAAATTCAGTGAAGCAGAACTCTCTCCTGGTTTATCAAAATATTTTTCAATATTGTGGAAAATTTGGCAGTAATTTCAGCTCGAAGGTCATCCATTATCTTTACCACTTATCCCTTTTGGGGTCGTGGGGGTTGGAGCCTATCCCAGCTGGCATTGGGCGAGAGGTGGGGTGCACCCTGAACCAGTTGCAAGCCAATCACAGGGCCACATAGAGGGACAGACAACCATTCACACTCATATCTAAAGTCAAATTAGAGGAAGCTGGAGTGCCCAGAGAAAACCCATGCATGCATGAGGAGAACATGCAAACTGACGAAAACGACATCGTGTCCGTGCATCATATTTTAGTCTTCAGTTTGACATGTCTGTACCAGGGATACAGAGTATTGGATTTTTGCATGGATCTAATGTTTTAAAACATATTTTGACTGATATTGATATATAGAAATAACTGAAAGTAGTTTTTCAGATTACAGCTGCGATATGTAAATCTGTCTTTTAACAGTGACAGTATAATCACCCTTTATCTCCACTTTTAAGAGCTAAGAACTATCTGTTGACATAAAATCTGCCTTTTTTGCAGCTTTTACTTGCAATTTAAAATTATCATGCAAAAATTTGCTAAACTAACACTAACATATGAGGCTTAAATGTCAGCAGTAATTTTCATATCTGCCGATACCGATATCATACCAATAATATCATGCATCCCTTGTCATCACGTTAAATGGCGCATTAAAATGGTTCAACACAAACACATACACCAGGGTGGGCAGTTAGTGGCCTGGGAGCTACATTTTGCCCCCGTCATCCTTAATACAGCCTGCCAATCCTAAAATTTGAAGGATAAAAGAATTTTAAGTAAATTAAGTAAATTTTAAAATGTGCTTCAAGGAAACATTAAAATGTCTTTTTTCCCCAAGAAAATAGAGCTATACACCGCTGTAACTGTTTGTTTAAGACTCAATTATATGCAGTTAGACACACATTTAAATAATTATAAGAAAAATGTGAGTTAAATATACTCTAAAGCATGTTAATGCCCTGTAACTTGCAATAGAAAGTAGCTGAAATGGCTTGAATTCTGCTTTTAGCTCAATATATTATGAATTACTTTTGGCTTTCAAGTTAAGATAAATAAAATAACCTCTTACAACTGCTATTCATTTGTTCTGTTAGGTAAATTCAAAGAAATAGTTACTGTAAACTTAAGCAGATTGTATAAATTGCAGCCTTTGGCATTCTGGTCATGAGAACAATATTTCCAGCGCTCTTGGTAATGAGAGTTGCCCGTCCCTGGCATACACTGCTACACCCCTACCTGTGTTAGAAACATAAACAGACCAGTCAAATCACTCAGGGCTTCATGTTGTTGCGATGCATGATGGGTAGGGGTCATGCACAAGGAGCCTAAGTGAATCATTGAGCCCTCAGTTTGACCCCGACCTCAAGAATCCTGGACCTGAACGAGGTGAAAAAATCTCCTCAACAGCTTATTCAGCCATGCAGGTTTGACTCGCAGAAGCTTTATTACAACATAAAAAATCTGATGTTGCATTCAGGGACATGTTTGTTATTTTAAGAGTGAGACTTAAACTGGAAGCAGAAGGCAGGACTAACTGGAGGAAGAAGCATCTGGAAGAGAAGATGAATGATATTAATGGAAACAAAAAGGTCTCTATGGTGAACAACAGACAGACTGAGTTCACTTCATTTATGAAAGGAAAACAAAATAATAAGTGATAATAATCATCAGTGAAGTCAAAGTGAGAGGCTGGAAATCTGGAGAAACGCCGATCTGTGCTCGACGGCGAACACTCGATTAGAAACAGCTTATTTACTGTCTCACACACACACACACTTGGGCTGACACTGGCGCTGGCTGCTGTTTGGCAGGAGCCCAGAGCCCTTCACTGAGAGAGCGCACGCCTCATCTTTACTCCACGAGGCCGTAATGGAAGCCATGTGTGTGTGTGTGTGTGTGTGTGGGTGTGTGTGGGGCACAGCTGCAGCAGGCGTCACAATAGACCGGCGTCAGAGCTCACCGCACTCAAACAGTAGTGCTGCACCGTCCAAACCCCCCCGCCCTGCACGCCGCTCTCCTCACCCCCCCCCCGATCCCCCAGACTCCCCGCCCATGCTTTGGCGTGCCACCCGCAGTCTTAGCCACCATGTCCACCCCCCTCATCCTGCACGGCCCCAACTTTTCTTCCTCTTAACTCTGAAATTCCAGATCGACTCGAGGGCTAAAATGAACTTTTTAATGGATCCTTTTTGAGGGAGTTATGGACCAGAAATCACTTCACTGTTTTCTAGTCGATTGGTGATCATCTTTATACAAACTGATTTGAAATGGTTGTTACGATACCAGACAAATTTTAATATAAAATCAAACAACATCGAGTCCTGCTTCAAAACTTAACACCAGAAAAAGTTCCAGGAATATGATACAAGACCCTAAATTTTTAAATAATTATTTTAGCTAACGCTCTTCCTCACATCATCTTAATTAAATAACAATATTTTCAATATGTTGTGGTTGTCAGAATATTCTGAACAATTAATAGTTTCAAATAATAAAATGTACATTTTCTTTTAGCTGACATAAGCTTTACTGATTTAAAATGAAGAGTCTATTGATATATGTAAAACACTGGACATGAAATATGAAGCGTACATTAAGGCTCAGTGCAATGATTCTGTAGTGGTGTGTTGAGGCTCACTTTAAGTACTCAAGATTTCAGTGTTACAAAATGTGTGGTGACAACCTTGATCTAAATCAGTCATTTTCAGACAGTTTTGCCCAAACCGAGAACTAAAACCAAGCAAGTTCATAGTACTAAGTGGAACCTTAACCTCTCTCTCTTGTACTATTATGGTAAACCAGCCTGATGCAAATATTTATTCATATCTACAAATGCCTGATAAATGATGATGATTTAATACTTATTAACAAAGTGATCCAACATTAATATTCAGAGTGAATTGAAAGTTGTTTTGTTGTTTTATTAAGTAATGGTTGTTCACATTTATGAGGAGTAATAATGGTAAAGTAATGTAATTTAATTTGAGGTTACCGTGCTGTTGATTTGGAATAAGAGATTAAATATTTAGCATGACTGATCATTTTCAAATCATCTTCTCTTTCTCCTTTACGTGATCGACCACTAACGATATTATCTTCACATGGGTCCTCATCGTCCCATCTGTATTTTACCAACAGGAGGAGGGATCCACACAGCCATTAAACCTCTCAGCCCGACCCAAGACAGCCGACCCTCTCCGCTCCCCGACGTCCCCGACACAGACTCTGTTCTCAGCAAACAAGACCAGTCCTTCAGGCATGGGCAAGGGCCGCATCCCGAGCCCCATCCCCGGCATGGGCAGGAACACTTCTCTGGGTAGGTCACCCACACAGAACTGAGACACACAGCAGGGAGTTGTAAATATGTTTTATTTTCTGGCAGGGGACATCGGTGACTTAAACTCCAGGGTGGTTTTAAAGGTCTCTGGTTTCATAACCAACTCCAATAATCAGTTCGTTTTTCTTAACAGTGGTTTTAACTGCATGAATGCACAGAGTGACGTGAAGTTAGTACGTCTGAGGACATGATTACAGTGTAGGTAGAAGAAATAAAGGTGGAAAGAAAGATGAATGATGGACAAAGAGATAAACTAATGGAAAAGTGGATGGACAGATGGATGAACAGGAAAATAGATAAATAAATGGATACATAACCCAATGGATGAATAAGTGCATGGATGAATTAAGGCATAGTTAGACAGATGAACTGATGGATAAATAGATGTCTGGAGAGATAGATGGATAGATGTATGGAAGGATGGTCAACTTGGTGGGTTGATAGATGGATGGATGATTGGACAGGTAGATGGATGGATAGACAGTTGTATCGATGGATAGATGGATAGATGTATAATCCAGTAGAATGAATGATGGATACATGGACAAATATTTGAGTGCCTGGATGGGTTATTTGATGTATGTGTGTGTGGGACTTGATGAATAGATAAATGGTTGGATGATTAGCTGTATATGCATATAGACGCACGCTATATAAATGATGGATTAATGGCTAAATAAGAATGGATAGATTAAAAAATGGGTTGATGGATAATAGGTGAACAAAAGTTTAGAATGATAGATAGATAGATAGATAGATAGATAGATAGATAGATAGTAGGGTTGTCACGATACTAAAATTTCGATATCGATACCCAAGAAGATATTCGATACTCAATACCGTTTTTGATACCACAGGGATAAAAAAATATGACAAATACTTTAAAAGGCATAAAAATCATTTTTATTAACATGAAAAACAGAACCGCAGAGAAATAATCAATTAAATAAAATAATTAAATAATCAGAAAATAAAAAAACAAAACAATAAAAAAACAAGACAAGACTTCCCTTGAAGCTGCTGCATGAGTGTTTGTTTTGTTGTATTGTACAACAGTTTCTTGATGGAGGGACATACTGTGGATTTAGCTGCATGAGAAGTTGTTGGAACCCAGGTTTCTCCACCGTGTAAATGGGTTGATCCTCACAGATGTACTCTGCCACAGCTCTGTTTATTTTCAAAGCTTCAGGAGAATTGGGATCATATTTTCATTGTTTTTCAAAAAGCAGTGGTAGAGTTGCCGGTAATTTCTTAGGTTTAGTGGCAGGTCCACTTTTCTCAGCTACAGTCTGTATCTTTAATAGAAGAAAACACATTTGAGTCACGTTAGCGAGCTAAAGGCTGCTAGCCACGGCTAATGGCTAAAAACAAAACAGCCAACATTCATTGAGCAGCAAGCTAAACGTGGCTAGCGCGCTACTGTAGTCCGCACTAGCCGCGGCTAATGGCTAATAACTAAAAAACCAACATTCATTGAGCAGTAAGCTAAACACGTCTAGCGCGGACTACAGTAGCGCAACTAGCCACAGCTAATCACAAAACAACGAACATTAATGCAGGCCACCGGCCAGACTAACATTAGTAATCAGTTTAATACAGTAAGGTAAATGATGAACAGGAGCTTTACTAACCTGTCGGAATTCATCATGAAGGCCAGGGTGCCAGTCCGTAAGGTGTTTTGCCGAATTAGTTGTGCTGCTCGCAGCAGTGATACATAGGACGCTGTCTGCCTGCTGCGCTTCCTGCAGAGTGCGCGCAGTGGACACTGCGGGCGCACGGCCCGTTGTATCGATACCATGGCAAATTAGTATCTATCCAGATACTGCCTTTAGTATTGATACTTTTTGAAGTATCGATATTTTTGACAACCCTAATAGATAGATAGATAGATAGATAGATCTCTTCTGTCTGTGTTGCAAAAACAACAATAATCTAAGGCAGTTTATCTTCTTATTTTCATAAAGAACGTTGAAAACTACAGTAAAGGTGCTTCAGGAGCCACCACATGACCAGAGGTTTGTTCATACAGACCAGATTCTGACTTTTTACCAGGAGGTTTGATTCTTCGCGTGGGGACATTCAGTGTTTAGATAAACCCTTGGACTTTATTTAGAGGCTTGTGCCCAAAGTAGAGTCACCACGTTCCTGTAAAACTGTAACCGAAGCCAGTCTGTCACAGCAGTGTTTCATTAACCGGCGGAGGGAGGTAAGAGTGGGTTAGTCCTGTTACTCTGGCTCTGGCTCCACTGACATGTTCAATAAGAGTCACAAGAGTCAAAAGCTGCTCCGGACGCCAAGAGACAAACTGTGGGGGAAAAATATGACGCACACTCTGCATCCACATTCTCTAAAAACCAAACACTCTCATACACCGGTGTATTGTTAATTTCTTAGCATTACATCCACAGTCACCAGCGTAAAGAGCAGAGCTTCCCCTCCACCGGAAAAACAAAACATCACCCACCCAAACACCTCCTCCTCCTCCTCCCCCCCGCCACACACAGACAAACCGAGCAGCGTCGCATGTGCCTGATAGACTGCAGACACCTCAGCCCCACCAGGAGACCTGTTTGTGTGTGTGTGTGCATGTGTGTGTGTGTGTGTGTGTTTACAGCAGTCCAGAGCCCTGTATTTAGCCCCAATGAAAACCCCGACAGCGGAAGCAGTGAAACCCAGCACACGTTATTTGGTTTTTAAGAGCTTCCTCACATCATTGTCTGCCCGCGTTAGACCTTTTATGCCCCTACCTCTGCTATCTGTTATTAAGGCCAATCTGAAGCCTCTCATTATGCCCCCCCACCCCCGCAAAACAATCTCACCCGCTCCTCTGGAGTGGCTTTGAGGACGCGACGCTGCTGTTCCCTGCTAAGTTATTTTTTGCCCGTGTTAACGGCCACCCAAGCATACAGGGCTTCCTACCCGTCTGCTAATTAAACGAGGAGGGCGACGGAAACTTTGCATCCTTTTATTTATTTTTTTTTACTCATTCTTCAGATGCGTCGGCCTCAGAAGTGTGAAGCTCAGTGCGTAAACAAGTGGGAGGAGGTGTTGTCATGTTTGGGTTCAAGTGGACTGGAAAACAACTTTGGCAACGATTAGCCCGGAGAAATGAGGAAAATACTATTTAATGCAGCGGTGTTCAGATATTTTTACAAGGAAGCTGGTTTTCATATCAAGCTGTAGGCTCCTTTCATTTAGACCAGTGGGGGGGCTGTGAGTCCAAAACAAAGATCATGTGACTTCATGTCAACATAAAAACAGCCATAACTCATTTGTATGAAAATCAAAACCTGCAGCACTCAGGGGTAAAGACACCAACCATGAAGCTAAAATTGGTGCAAAACAATCAACATATAATTAGAAGAAGAAGAAAAATAAGGGTCAGGAGGAATAAAATAAAGTATAAAGATAGGTAGAATGTGTCAAAATTGGCTTGGTATATGTCAGAAATATACAAAATATACTGAAGGGACAAAAACACAGCCCAACAATATATACAGTATATGCAGTGAAGGAGCTGTACACATGAGCATTGAACTTTTTTTTAACAGTTGAATATAATATAAATATAGATATAGATGTAGCTATAGATATAGAAGATTTTTAATGTTCCATATTTCTGCACCAGGCTGCTTTTTAGATAAAAAATACAAGCAGTCAGATGAATATGAAGTCCTTTATTAATCAGAAATGGCTTTTCAGATCAACTGCAGCAAACACGTCTTTTCATTGTAAAGCAAAATAAATGAATTTCACAGTCTAATCTTCTTAAATTTGATGCTGCATCTTCATCACAATGTGTCGATTAATGAGCTATTTTTGACAGCCCTTGAACTAACTTTTGTATTTGTGTGATTTTACTTGTATTCAACATAAGATCAATGAGTCTCAGCTTCCTCTGAGCAGTTTTTAGATAACGTCGTAGCCTCCCATTAATTTACAATATGACATCCAGGCCTTCATTTAATGAAAATATGTGAAAATAACATAAATAATTGGCCAAATTGAAGTAATACGACTTGAATCATTTCTTTAATTTGTGAAAAATCCTTCATTTTACCATTGTTTCTGTCAAACCAGCTGTTGTAGTCAGATTTTATTTTTTTGTTTTTATGATGGCAAAAAGCAGGAAAACACGATCTAATGTCCTCATTGCCTCATCTTCTCAGATATCAATGTTTTATTTTTATGAATAAGTTGCTGAAATTGAATGTCCTGATTTTCCTTCATGATGAAAGTAGATGGAAGTGAAAGAAGTGGAGTTTATATTTATTGTAGCATCATCTTTCTTATAAAACTATAAATCATCACCGTCTATAGTGACCATTATCAAATACAAAAAGGTTTAAACTTCTAATCTGAATTTAAGTGTCTGACTGGGAACTTTCCACTGATTGCTGTTGTCACACGCACTCTCATTCACTCTCTATAGTTTTGGGGGTTTGTTTTAGAGAATATTTATGAAGGAACAATTTTCAGGCCCTAGTTTTACTACATTTATCAACGGGCATCAAATGATTGTGTAATTCACCTGACAGGGGCATAAACCAGGAATAACCCTGAACATGAAATCTTGTTTTTTGGGTCTAATACTCCGATCAGTAAACAGTTTAAATATTAACATCTCATTATTTCAGTTCTAAGTGTCTGATTAATGGATTTATTTACCTGTGAACACATCATCGCTGTTGGGCTCAAATTTCCCGTCTCCATTTTTAAAGATTTATGTGTTTTATGAAACACGGAGCATTTCTGCGAGTCCGCTGCAGTTTGTGTCTGTCTGTGTTGAAAGCATAGCCAAGCCTTAATGATTATAAACTCTGTAATAATGGAGAAAAAAAACACTCAAATGTCCCAGCACACGTGACCTGGGGTGATGTTTAAATGAAGAGAAGCGCACAACCATCGCGTAAAGCTGGACACTGCCCCCTGTTTAAGTGAGACCTGGTTTTGGGTCTTTATATCTGGCCCTAAAGTAACTGAACCCTTCAGCACCGGAGCCACGCTTCTCTTCCTGCCCTCTTCTGTCAATCAGAGTGACGGACAGTTCCCCTCCCTCTCTCCTCCACGCAGACATCCTGTCCAGCCTGAACTCCACGGCGCTGTTCGGGGACCAGGACGCCGTGATGAAGGCCATCCAGGAGGCGAGGAGCATGAGGGAGCAGATCCAGAGGGAGCAGCTCCACCACCACCACCACCAACAGCAGCAGCAGCAGCAGCCGGGACACCAGAGCCTGGAGGCCAAACTGTCGGCGCTGAGCAGCATGAGCCTCAACAACGGCAACAAGGTCAGAGACAAAAACACTCCCTCTCTCACACAGATCACATTAGTGAACATCAGAGGATGCACAGGCATGTTTCACTGATAAGAATCACATGGTCTAAATGCAGTTTTCAAGGACATTGGCTTTCATGTGAAGAAAAGAATTCTGTTTGAAACGCTGAATGGTCTGCAAACACAAACACACAAACACACACACTGCACAAATGAAGTATGCACATACTGTACAGTGCATGTGACACACATCAACTGTACTTTTCACGAGGTACAACTTTCCTCTTTCGTCTCCATCCTTTCTCTTCAGCCTTAATTACTTTTTTCTTTTTTAATTAATATTTTAAACAGAGAATAAAAATGTCATCTGCTTTTTAAAAATGCAGATTCAGAATAAAAGCACTCAGCAGTGAATAAAAGAAATTAGAGTAGGTCCACTATGACAAGGTTACACTCTAATACACCTCAATAAAAGTAATTAAACTTAATCAAATCAGACATTTTGAAATAATCAGTTACTTTGGATGCTTGTGTTCCAGTTAGTCACAATTATTTTCTGCTCTGATTGACTTTTAACAACTTCAGAAAATAATAAACTTGTCGGGAGAAACTTTTTCACCTTTAAGCTTTTAAATCTGATATTTTTGTCTTTGTGCGTTTGATGGAGTCCATGCATTAATAAAATAAGACTGAAGAGAATTGAAGAAAAAACAAAAACAATCAACATTTTATCAGAAGTGAAATTAATTACAGCAAAAACATGTTGGAAACCCAAATGAAGGGACAAATTATGAACAGAAAGGATTATTTTAATCTCACAATTTCTTAATTTTACTGTCCAGATGCTTTATTTTCATGTTTTTTTGTGTTATAATTATCTTTTTGAGTAACACACTGTGCGTGTGTAAATATATGCTGTATAGCATGGTAACTTATTACATTGTAACACTTGCAGAAGAGTCAGCAGAGAAGCTGTCAGTGATGCAGAAAAGTAGAGGTCAGCTTTAAAAAGGATAAATCCCCCCTGCTGGACTGAACTGTGGGAACTAAACCAGTTCCTGAGTCAGTCGACGTAGTTGAGTCCTGTGATGATCTGCTGCAGAGAACTGAGTGATGCTCACATGCTGATATTTTCTGAGCACAGAAACTGACTCTGTGGGATCAAACATTGTTATTCAGTTTGTTATCAGTCTGGTTACCTTGTAACTACTACAGCGATGTGTGTGATGAGTTAACCTGTCACTCTGTTTGTGTCTTTGCCTGGGTCAATTGTGTCCTCACTGCAAGCAAACAGCTCCGGGGGTCGATTGGAAGTGAGCACAGTTGCCAGTACTAAAACATGAATCGATTGCTGTGTTTCTATTCAAATGAACCGACGGCATGAAAACCAGCAATAGGCCTCTTTAGTAACCGAATGGCCGACATCACTCAGACTAAATCCAGTTTCTCTACGGTTTTCATGTCGCCTTGATGATGTTACTGGACATGATTTGAATTTTGCTGGATGACTATCATGGCCCTTGGTTGCTTCTTTGTGAAATGCATTCATACGTTCATATTATTTTTTTTTTCATGATTTAATATGATCACTTTCCCTCCTTACAGAGAGTGAGAACAGCATACCATCGTTGCCTTAATAACGTGGTGAGGATTTAGGGATCTGTTAGCTGGATCATTTTCTCCTTCACTCTCTCGCTCCCGTCCCACAGCCTCTGCAGCACTTCGCGGGTCGAGTGTGCAGACTTTTCGCTGAGCTCGTGCATGAGCGTGCCGAGTGTTTCATGGATGATATTTGGTGTTGTTTGGCCCGGCCCGCCGCTCCTCTCGTCCACACGGCCACCCAGAAGCCCACCGCTTTGAAGAGCGAGCAGCTGGGCCAATGACAAGTGATGGTTTTGGCGTGTGTTCGTTTGTGAGCCTCAGCGTGGAGTGAGTGAGTGCTTCTTTGGAGAGGACACAGTGTTAACATTAACGTGTGTGTGTCTGTGTGTATAATGGAGTCCAGCTCTGCTCCTGCCCTGGAGGGGGGTTCCCGGCCTCGGGGTTTCAGCCCAATTAAAGGGTCTTTCTCAGGGAAAAGACCCCCCTGCTCCTGCACCTCGCCCCCCTCGCTGATCTATCCCCCCGGGCTGAAGGAGACAGACCCTTTGTACCCGGATCTCATATCCAGAGGGAAATCCATATTCCAAAACATCTTCAATCAGTGTGATCAGCCAGTTGCAGATTCGCGGATCAGACGTTGAGCGTGATTAGACGGCCTCTCCTGCCCAATTGATCCCAGGCTGCTGGAGAAGGAGGAGGAGAGGAGCTCATGAATATTTTAGGGGTGGAGACTTTGAACCCACCAACCCCCATCTAGGTCATGATTGGTGCACTCCAAGGATAGGCTGTTTTTGAATTTTTTTGGACTTGTTTGTGCTGCATCTGCAGGAGGAAAACATCCAAAAATATGGCAAATTATATCTTTGCTGTGCTCATCTAAAGTCCCAAGTTGATTTTTTTTAGAAGTCATTATACTCGTAAACACTGAGAAACTCATACATATAAATTATACAACAGCCTAAACTAATAAACTGTTAATTAAAATTTCATGTGAGTTGTCTGCCACAGGTCTGGTAAAAATACCCAAATAAGTTTGTACTAAAAACAAGCTTTAAGAGTTAAGTTAACTTTAAAGCACAACTAAAGCCTCGGCCATCTCTTTCAGCTGAAGGCACGTGTTTATTAATTAGTTTATAAAGTAGCTTTGCTAATTAACATTAGATTAAATCATGACATCTGAGCAGAAAGTAGTTAAATTGGTTACAAAAATGCATTTTGACTGCACTTAACAGGCTGGAAACTGGTCACTGCATTTGGATTTGTCTTTTTGTCTTTGTTCTGTGACAGCGGTCCCCTTTTTTAGGCCCTGGCTCTGGAGATAAATGAACCCATACAGATGGGTTGATAACGTGATAACGTGTCAGAAATGACTAATGTCAGTGTTTTAAATCATAGAACCAAAGAAACGAGCTTCTTCAAAGACTCTTAACTCCAAAACATTTGATTCTGTGTGTTAAATAATGGTTTACAAAGACAAAAAATCCAAAATATTTAAATCAATAGAGCGGTGCAGGAATGAGTTCAAAAACACAGAGGTGAGTAGCATCTAGCACTTCCTGGTTGCCAAGCCCGACACTATATGGAATACAGAAAACTGGCTTTGGATAAATTTCTGAAGTAAGAACACGCACATGAGATTTTAATGTTTAATGGGAGATGATAAATGCATCTGAAAGTGCCTGCCTAAAACAATGACTGCTAAGTAACTGCAAACAAGAACTGCAAAAATAGCTGTGGACCGGATGGCAAGCATTTCTGATTGCTTTTGATAATCAGTTATTCATGCAGTAATGCCACAACCACAAGGACCAACTTGATCAGGTCACTCAAGACGTCGTACATGAGAAATACTGTGGTAGCTTCGAAGTCGAACTGCCCTGTGGTAGTTCATTAGTAGCTTACTGACAGCTTTTTACTCTCGCTGATGACCTATGATCTTAAAACATCATGAACAGTCTTCTGTTTGTTAAGATCATTACAAAGAGCAGAACATGTGAGTTTCATAATAATTGTTCTCCACAGAGTTTATTACCAGGATGATCCAAAACACAGAGAATAATCCCAGAGGCTTTAAGGAGGCCTGCAGACCAGAATACCAGCACGATGCTAACTTCCTCGTTGGTCTATGAAAATGTGTCATCCCTGCACTGCTCTGTACACGTTTTTACCGTATGGAAGGATTTATGTATTTAAATCTTAAAGAAAAACTAATTTGCACCACTTCAGTCCAGACCTTCATCTTATTGTCTGATGAAGGTCTCAGACCTCCTGCTTTAAAGGACTCTGTGACTTTGATTACAGACAATGAAACAGGTGGATCCAGCTGCTGGCTAGGTGAGGCTAATCTGGCCAGACTTGTAGATCTGTTTGGATGTGCTGCATGGACAGCGCGAGTCCTGTCCCATCAGCTCGTCCATAGTGACCTTGTATTTTTCCAGGATTGAAGCCCTTCAGCTCAAACTGGAGGGCTGAGTTACCATGAAAATAAAAAGGTGAGCCTGTGTGCGTCTCCAGCTCTATACTTTCCAGCTTTATAAGAACAAAACCAAAGCGATGCAGTAATTTGGTTTACTGCTCCATGCCTCCTAATAAAAATCTCATTTGGAAAGTCTCAAAGTAATTGTTTCCGGTTGGAGGACGACGGCAGGGCTGGCTGTTTGTTGTCAGTTTGTTATTGGTTACCTAACAACTGCAGCTCAAAGCCTCTTTCTCTCTCGGCTCTGACTGTTTTGTGTTTTTTTGTGTGAGTTTCTCTAAAGAGCTCAAAGGCTTCGCTCTGTCTTAAACAATTCATGGATGGAACTTGCTGGATGCTGTGAGTGTGACTCAGCCGCTCCACCTCCAACTCGCTCTCTTTACCTTGGATTTCTCTGTTGTTTTTCTCTCCACTGAACAAACTTGTTACTCAGATCCTCCCTCAGAGCTCTGAGCCCTCGCCCGTGCCGTCTTTTTTGTCATTCATGATGCTGTACTTACACAGCATATTCTGAAGAGGGAAAAGACAACTGCTGCGAACGTGGTCTCAGTCAAATATTGAATGTAGAGCTATTTATGCTGGGCGCTGATTGGACTCAGAGTCAGATATGTGATGACGTCCGAGCGAGTGTGTTTGTGATTATTCTGCTCTCTGTTTGTGTATTTCTGTCCTGCGGCGTTCATTTTCAGAATACACGGCATAGACATTTCCCTGAGAGCTGAAAGTGATCCTGGGGCTCCTTTGTGAGTGTGTGTGTGTGAGTGGGTCTGTGTGTGTGTGTGTGTGTGTGTTCTGGCTCTGCTCTGGCCTTGACCATGTTAATGTCATTATAGCTGGTGCACAGACGAGAGGCCGGCCCTGTTAGTGGCATTGTTGAGTATCACCTTACGCTTACGCTGCTTCCAGCTGGCCTGCGGCTGCCAGAGCTCACTGAAATAGCCACCGTGTGTATGAGCGTGTGTGTGAGTGCAGAGAAAATCCTGCATCGACTTTTTTTCTTTAACACAACTCCCAAAGCTTCTTACAGCACAAGCCCTAGTGCCAGAGGAGTTGGGACGTGAGTTTAAAGAGAATGCAGACTAAAATTCAGCTGACTTTACAAAGCCAGCGCTTAATGATGAGGTGTCATTTTCAAATGGGAGCGCTGTCACCATTTAATGCTCGCAGGTTTGCATTACCTGGAAGATGATTTTTCTGAAATACTTGGGACAGGAGCAGGTTCTATCACCTTTTCTTTTAATAATTCTCTCTAATGCCGAGGACAGACGTCATGATTTTTGCGTTCACTGTTTCAGATTAGACTGCTTTAAAGACTGATGTGAAGTCGACAGAAGAAGGAGAGTAACAAACAGAATTTAGTATTTAGAGGACAGGACTTTAGTTTATATCTACAGACGTGATGTTGAATGAGACAAAAGTTTGCCAATTAATGCGACGTCTCTCTCTCTCCATGTTATATCATATCATAAGGGCAGCAATGCTGTTTTTCAGAGCTCTGCAAACTTCTCCTCTGTCTCACAGCTCTCAAGCCACAAACCTCGATGTGTTTACATCCCTGATTGTCGCACATGCAGAGCTCTCTGTGCTCTCATTGGCCTATGTCTCTGACGTGGAGGGACAGATCGTTGGAGGCAGAACAAAAATCAAACCTGCTAGGCTTCCTGTGGTGAAGTTTTGAGACTGGTCTATTGTCGTTGGTCATTATGATGCACTGCATGCGATGCACTGTCCGATTTTTGAGACTGACGTGTCCCTGACCACTGTGACACTCGAGTCGGGCCAGAGGAGAGCACAAATCATGTAGTCTGACCCCAGCAGAAGCATCTGAAGACACCAAAGGCCCTTTTTTAACTGTAGAAACCTGAGGAACAAGTACCTTTTAGAGAAACTCTGTCCATTACAACTGCATTTAAGAGAAAATATCAACAACCAAAATGACATTTCATAAGATGAGATAATGTTCCATATGACGATAACAGATGACTATATGTTTTGGATTTTGGGTCTGGTATGCAAGCAAAGTTGTTCTTCTATGGAGCCCTTCAAGTTAGAATGTTCCTCTAGTTTTATGCTTTTTTTCAATAAAATACTCCCTAAGTTTGGATTGTTGAGTTTATCTGTTGTGTATAAGAGCACACAGCAGCCTCTCAGTATCGGTTCGGTATGACTGACTTGGTGTGACGTGAGGTGTCAACTTTCAACTTCACAGTCACACCAAGTCAGTCATAACAAAAACACAGGAGCACATTAACCAAGAGAAACATCAACAGGCAGACCAGAAACGGAGCCATCCCTAAAAATTGCCTACAGTGACACAAATGAAGTCAATCAAGCTGATTCATTTTTGCTTTCAGCTCGGTTATGGCTTGGAAGATGAAAGAATTTTTCATCCTGTTTAATTTGGCCATTGGTAACCTGAATCCACATGGAGAGGATGGTCAGGACGCTGTACCATGCCCGAGCCTTGGATCTTACTCCGTCACAGAAGGTTTCAGACACATCAGGTCATTTTATACCAATGATTTTACAACATATTCAAGCCTCTTTTTAACGGACAAGGCAAGGCTCCCAAACCAGGAAATGAGAACAAAGGTGAGAACAGACTCTACCAGGTCATCAGCTTACTATTCACTCCAAAATGGTAGAGTTTTTGGAGGAAGTGCAGCCGCTGTTGAGCTTTCTTAAAATAAGTTGTTGTAGGTATTCACCTCAAATCTGACTACCTATGGTCGCCCCAAGAGGCACTCCAAATACAAGAAAGGTATTGGCTTTTTACCTTCTCTGAGGTGAAACCAGATCTACAGCTGAACTATTTTGGCTGTTTCAGTGACTGCAAGCATTTTAAGCAGCTCAGTTTAGTTTACTTAAAATTGTTGTTTTAAAGGACATTTCTTAATTCTGTCATTAAAGTCTTGATGTCTCTTCCACTCTGTAAAAAAATCATATTTCTATTTGCTTGTTGTTTAACTTCATTCAGACTCAGCTTTGAGCTCCTTTGTCTTTCTTCCCAAACTTTTCTCCAGTTTTGAAACTCAGCAGATCCCTGAATCTGATCCTGCCCATTACCGAGCCGTGTCTTTAGTCTGAACCCTGCTGAACGAAGCTGCAGTTGGAAGCAGGCAGGAAACAGTTGTATAGACGTTTATGTTGGCCCCACCAGCGAGTTTGGTCTTTGTAGGAAGCGAGCCTGTGAAGCTGCCGGCTCAGACGCCTCCAAGTCTTGATTAAAGGTCGACGTAATGCGGCTGGATTCAAAGCTGAATGATATACGTTGTAGTCATGCAGACTACAAAGCCCAGTCTGGCACCTGCAAAGAGACTCTGGAGTGCCTACTTGTGGAGCCGGAGCCGCTCGGGGGCGGTCGTTGGTGGTGGCGGGGCGTTAAGGGCTGTGAATATGAGGAGGGGGGCAGAGCAGGGCTGACTGACAGCTCTGTCGGAGCACAGAGGAGGCTGGAGAGCAAAGAGAGAGATGAAGGAAACAGGAAAAGAGAGAGAAGGAGGAGGGTTGGGGGGGTGTTTGCCAAACTTGATTGGTCCAGGAGGAGACAGTAAACGGTTGCGGGTCAGCTGGAGGCACGCCGTGCTGGCGGTAGGCGAGTTGTAACTGTGGTAATGAGCTCAATACGTTGTGGATTAGGAAAAAAAAATGTTTGGAGCGTTACCGTAGAAACAGTGGAGGGATGCTGGAGCCAAGGAGAGGAGAGACCAGGCAGAACGAAAGGGGTCGGGTGTCTCTTAAAGTAGAAATATACGTCCTGCAGCACATTGGGCTTCAGAGCCAGAGAAAGCATGAGAGTGTTCAGCAGCACAGACGGGATCTGTTCCTGCTCCCAGTTTTTCTGTTTTTTATGAGTTTTTATTTGGATCTGGTAGAAAACCTCGGACTGAAGCCGGCGTGATGTCAGCCGTGTGGTTTCTGGGTACGGCTTTGAGTCGAGGCTTAAATCTTCTCAGACAAACTTTTGGTCAAAACTATGAGGGACAAAAGCCTCATTCACACTGCTGATTCAAGCTGTAGTATTTACTCGCCTCCATCGTGAACGCCACCCACTTTGGCTCCACCTCCAAAGGTGTGCAAGGGGGCGTGGCCTGACCCTTGATGTCTCGAGGTATAAAGATGGAGGAGCTTCATTGTGTAAAGACACTGTGAAAAGAGCCCATGAGGCAGAGATGATCTTACACAGAGGTTTTCATACTTTACTGTCCAAGGCACGCCATATATGCTTATTGGCCACTTTATTAGGTACACCTTCCTTGTAACAGGTTGGAGCTCCTTAATTCTTGGTGGTTCCTGAACATCCCTCAGAGATGTTTGTCCATATCTCCATGAGAGATTTGTCTCCTGAACCTCCATGATGAGCATCTCCTGCTCCACCACACCCCAAAAAAAGTTGTCCTGATACCAGGCTTGTAAACCTCGACATTAAAATATCAAATTTTTGACACCATGGCAATAACGTTAAATGAAATAATCTTGAGCACAGGAAAAAAAATCTCTCCTCTTTATGGACCACCTGCAGCACAGAAACTGCAGGTTCACGAAAAACCACTGATCACATGGCTACACATCTGCAGTAAATTCATTCAAAGTTTCCTTTTTTGGTACATAATCACAGTCTTTGTCATTTATGATTGTCTAAAATTGCATTTTTTCTTAAAGTTGTTCAAAGAGTAGACACAGTACGGTTGTTATGCGGTTTGAGTTCAAATGCCTTACAAAATTATAACATGAAAATAAACAAAAAATTATGAAGAGTTTCAAATGGCTGGTGATGGAAGCAGATATTTATCTTGCTAGAGGAGAAAACAACAACAAAGGAAAGGGGGGAGTTGGAGAACGACTCATAGAAACTCATCACAGGGTGATGCAACCCCTGAGAGTCGTTACCCTGAATGGGTCGTTAACTCCCCCTGTCATGTGAGGTGTTGTGGTCACATGTGCCCAGGTGTGAATGTTTGGAGAACTTCCTGGGGAGAGAGCTTAGCACTACATTATATGTGGCTGAAAGGTTGTGTCTGAGTCCACCACCTCTGTTAAGAGAAGGTTTCTCCAGTCTGGTGAAGATGGCTTCTTTAACTCCTCTTTCAAACCATCTATCTTCTCTCGCCAACACCTGTACATTGCTGTCCTCCAAAGAGTGTCCCGTGTCCTTTAAGTGAAGGTGGACCGCCGGGTCTTGACCCGAGGAGGTGGCTCTCCTGTGTTGAGCCATACGCTTGAAGAAGCTTCTTGGATGAGAAGTGAAACGTCTTCCCAACAAACTCAACACAGTCCAGTTGCCTTGTTTTTGAATCTTCAAGATGACCATGACCTGGATAAATGAGAATCTACACAAACAAAAAATTAAATTAGCAAAAATTAATTACATTGCAGTTTCAGTTTCTGCTGTTTTTCTGTCTTATCCAATCACTCTAGCCATCCTCCTGTGACCTCTGGCATTCTGGCCTGACGTACTGCTGCTCACTGGATATTTTCTCTTTTTTGGACCATTGTCTGTAAACCCCAGGGATGGTTGATGAGCAGTTTGAAACTCTCTCATACAGCACCAACAGTCTTTCTTCTCCGTTCTGATGTTAGGTTTGAGCTTCAGTGTGCTGTCTTCACTGTGTCTACATGCCCAAATGCTTTGATTTGCTGTCATGTGATTGGCTGATTAGCTATTTTAATGAGTAGTTGAAGAGGGGGGCCCTAATGAAGTGGCCCTACTGGGCTCTGTTAGAACAACATGAGGTAAGGTGTTAAGGCCTTCAGTGTTTTGGTTGAGATTAAACTTCCTCTCTCTACGTTCTCCTGTAATTTTTTCCTAATTAGTATTTAATTCTCCTCTCATTTTAATTCATCTCTGACCCTGTGCGTGGCCTTTGTTCCATTCAGAAAGTCCTTGGTTTAAGTTAAATTCTCTGCTTTAAAGTCAAGTGCCTCTTGCTTTTTTAGCTCTTATTCAGAGCAGGTTCAATAGCTTGATTGAGTCGAACGTGTGATAGGTTGGTCCCTGAAGCCTTTCAGAGTCAGCCCTGCAGGATTAAACTGTTTTATCCTCTAAACTGTGCTTCATTTTCTCTTCAGATTTCTGAGCATCACGCTTCCCACATGGCTGATATTTAGTCTAACCATGTCATCAGAATAAAAAACAGAGACAAAAGCATTCAGAGCAAATTCACCAAACACAAAGAGGGCAGAGGGAGTCCTCTAAAGCTGCTCCAGAGGGCTTCAGTCCAGGACCAAACCAGCAGCCGCTCACGCCAAACCTTTTTCAACCTGGCCTAAACAAATCTAAGACAGCTCCTCGCTGCGTGTGCCACGAGGACTCTCAGCAGACCAGAAGTAGACCAACCGCGGGGAGGATTTGAAAATTGTGTCCTGCAGGTCTGCTGTTAATCTGCATTTGGATCAGTCCACCTCTATTGATGCTCCTGGTGCAGTTTTCCAAAATCTGCTGGTTTTCCATCCAGTCTTCTCCCACCAGTGGGAACATTTCTGCATCTCCAGCCACTCTGGATGTTTGAAAAGAGCTCTCATCTAATATCCCGATGATTATCTAAACACAACATGGAAAAGCTGCATGTTTGGTGTCGTAACGAGGGCTAAAAATCATATTTCACTGACATGAAGCGAGGCCACGAGGGCTTTCATGAACTTTAGTTTGTTTATTGTTCTTACTTTTTGTTTCCAATTTAGTTGGAATCAGTTTTTATTAGTTTTTAGTTTATGAAAATCGGAGCTTTCATTTAGTTTTTGTGCTTTTAGGGTTCTGTTTTTATTCTTTGCCCAACATTGTCAAATGAAAAAACAATCTCACGTTGATCTTTTCACACTGACTCCAAAACTTCAGCCCGTATTTTTTCCAGGGCAGATTTAATTCTCTGTATTTTCTCATATCCGTCAAAGCTCGTCGAGGGTTTTGTGATCATTCAGCACAGCAGCTGCAGCTCCTTCTCTGCCCCGCACAACAAAACCCCACCTGAAACACTCTGAAGATTTTAGCACTAAAAAGACCACCAAAGGTTTTTACTCAGAAATGAGGTGCTGCGTCTCAGAGGTGACCCTCTAATAAAGTCTAATTTTAAATTTAAACATTTTTTATGAAGTAAACGACAAATTCACTGGACTGAGTTTGCAGATTTGTGTAAGATTTTACAGGATTACTGATTTTAAAAATGATTGTGAAAAACAGTCTGCAAAAGCCTTTAGCAGAGGTGTAAGAAAATATTAATTAACTAATAAAACTCAGTATTTGGTGGCGCAGTACTATACCAACATTTTTAGAGCAATATACTTTGATTTATTCTTTAGTAATTCATCAATATTCAGAGCATTTGTTTTGTATTTTAGCTCGTCCTCTGGCTGTGAGTTGGCAGCAGACATTTGACCTTCCCTCCCTTCATTGAATTTATTATTGTTATTTATGTCTCTGGGACAGACGAGAAAGTTTACAACTGTTACAGGGACCAGGATTTACACAAATAACACTGATTAGAAACTGTACTTTTATGCAAACAATATTGTGGGTTAGTAGTCCTGTAAAAATGACTCTCCCTGCTTATAGCATCGTCCTGTATCATCATATATGTTGACAGAGGAAATTACTAAATTAGTCTTTTATCCCTGTATTGTGATTAAAGGTTTTTTTTTCTTTTACCCTGAGTTTTTCGGCCAAAATCCTGTACCTCCATTTTTTATTTTTTATTTAATTGTTAGCAGAACAATGGCTTTTGTCATCTTCTGCCTGAGTTAGAGCTATTTATACATTTTAAACCAATTAACAGAAAAAACAAGAGCCAGTTATGACAGTCCAATAATTATTGATTTATTATTTCAGCTGATCTCTCCTTAAAAGTGTGAATTCCAAGCAACATTTTATGAATAAATCTTTAAATTAGCCGCTTCAACAACATTTCAATCATGATGAGTTTCAGAATTAGTCTGATCTATATTTCATTATAATATTATAATAATATTATAGTATTTATCTGTATTACAGCAAACACTCCCTTCATAGTACAGTTTGTTAGCTTAGTTTGTTTAACAGGGCCTCATTTTTACTTTACATATGTTTGATTTCATAAAAAATGATTTTTTCTCTTCAGTTTATTTTTTTTTTATCAGTTTTCTTCAGCACCAATAACTTCACCCTGGAGAAACAAACAGAACTTCCAGATGTCTGACAGCGCCATCATGAGTAATGAGAGCCTCCCTGGACTATTGTTCATCACCACAGGCTTAAAAAAGACTCCTCAGTGTCTTATTCTGGTCTCAGGATGAGTTTCCATCCCCTCTTCCTCCTCTTTTCTCTCCGCCTCTCCTCCGTCTCTCTCCTTTTCTCTTCTCTTTGCTCCTTTGTTAGGCAGTTGCTTCCTGCGGTGAGCGTGGCACAGCCCAGGCACATGTTCTGTGGTGGGCCTGATTACAGCCTCGCTGTAGTGCTGACATTGGCCCGCGCCGACTCCTCATCTATAAACACACACACACAGACATACACATCCACTCACACACTCATGCACACACACACACACACACACACTCACACACCGGCCCCTAAGTTCCACCGACTCTGCCAGCGGCTACCGCGGCATGACTTCACCCGGCAACCATTCCTTGCGTCAAACAAAATGCCTCTGTCACCAGAAAAGGAGGAGAGCCCGGGGAGAGGGAGGGGAGGAGCGGCGGCTGTGCGGAGGGTTCGATGTTTTCCACCACAATTTGGGAGCGTGGTGGAGTAATTTTAGCCGGACGGCCCCGAGGCGGGCTGCTGGTTGGAGTGATTTGTCTCAGAAGTGGAGTGGCAGGCGTAGGAACAGAGAGAGGATGATGATGGTGAGGGGAGAGGAAGATGCTGGTGATTAACCTGGCTGTGCCTGGTTAACTAAATGATCACATAACAGCAAACTGAACATGTCAGACACTTTTATAAAAACAATAAGTGCTTCGACATCCAAAGAAAAACGGTCACCATGCCATTTGCTGAGCTCTTTGGACTCTCCTCCTCGCCAACTCAAACCAGCAGTTAGTTTTATTGTCACCACCATCAAAGTCGTCCCCAGTGTCTTAATTTAAAAGATGCCTGGCACACAGCGAGGCTCGCTCCAGACATTAAGTAATAAGAACTGAACAGGCAGTAGGACTAAAAATGATTTAGGATTTGGCAGCCTGAGATGTGTGATATTTCTTTAGCAGCCGCTGCAGCAGCAGAGCCACATCTGCAGCTCCTCTGACTGAACCTTTGTCTTCTTCTCCTGCAGGAGCGCCTGCACTACGAGACGCTGAGCCAGCACCTGGGGAAGCTCGGGGAGGATGCTGGGAAGATGGTGCATCGAGTCATCGACCTGACCAGACCAGAGGACCTGGACGGTGAGCCCCTCCATTATTATAAAAGTCAGACAGAGAAAAGGAGGGGAGCCAATCACAGAGAGGCACAGCTGCCACAGAAACACCTTGAGGGGTATAAAGACCCACAGGGAGATCATTGAAGGGAGGATCTGCATCCACATACATGCCGCCAGACAAATCAAGTGGAAGTAAGAGGCGTGAACAAACGTAGAGCTCTCACACTCCGTCCCCCAGTCCCTTTGGTCAGTCTGTTTCCAAAGCCAGAGCGAGGGCCAATCAGAGCACTTCTGCACCGGATCGCTGGAAATACACAGCAAGTCCTTTTTCTATTATCCTGCCAAGTAGATCAACCACCACAGGAAGACCAGCTCGGAGTTTAAGGGTCATTTCAAAATACAGTAGAAATAATGTTTAGGCCAAATCAGGAGATCAGCATCAGGCAGGAAGTATGACCTGTTGTTTACATGTTCCTTTTCCTGTTGTCTCAGAAACCCTCAGTTACCTCCTGAAGTTCTGGTTTATTTGACTTCTTTATGATCATTTTTGTAAGCTCTGCTGCGCTGTGCTTTGATATGCTCCCAGTGGCCAAGGATGCACGCCACTGGTCAGAGCAAAGCTGCTGTGCTAACTCCACAGGGGTCATTGTGGAGGTTTTGAACACAGGGTGCACTGTGATGCTGACGTTGTGACAGCCAAAAAGAGTTTATTTATCTTTACCTTCCCATCGCTGGTCTCTGTGTTGAACTGTGTGCTCTCATGCAGAGAGGACATGATGTAAGTTTGAAGCCTGAAGGGTCTAAATGAAAGAGCTTCAGCAGCAGAGTCTGACTCCATAAAGACTAAATCCATACACAGATGATCCGGAGGCCCCTCCCTCATGAGGTTTCACATCTCAAAAAAAGAGGACGAGAGCGTCTCCTCCAGAACGAGAACACGCAGGGATTCAGAGAACACAAATATTTATTGTGCTCCTCAAGAAGCTACGCTGAAGGACAGCCTCAGCAGCTAAACAGTCTTCAGTGTCAACATCTCTACTCTCCGGGCTCCTTTTCACTGTGATTATTCTAAAAGTGGGTCCTTTTCTCCCCTCACCAGTGTTTGTGACATGAGATCTGATCCACTGTGAGGACCCAAACAGGAGGATGGAGAGTCAAAGCTTCTATTCAGACTGAGGTGTTAAAATGGAGGCAGTGATTTACTTCATACAGCAGGTCAAGGTGTGACTTTAGATTCTGTTGTCATCCCTGCCATCACCTGATTCTTGTCATTGTTCATGAATGACGGTGAAATGGCCCCAGAAATACAACTAATGATCAAACTATGACGGTGAAGTCACTGATGTTATCAGACACACAGTCAACATCAACATCAATTCATATCTGTAAATGGACCAAACAACTCCAAATACTAAATACTTTACATTTATATCCATTTTTTTAGGTCTTCCTAAAGTTGCTTGTGACAAGTATCATAATAAAGCGAGCCTCAGTGATTATCTGCTCACACTACATTACAGATTAACTAAAAGTGAAATTATCAAACACTGAGCAAATGCCACTCAGATCAGGTTTTTTTTGGCAGTGCTGATGATATTCCCCCTTTAATAAATATATTATTAATATTTCTTTGTTAAATATTTTAGGGTTTTCAATGAGAATTGATTTTTTTAAGCATGCACATCCATATAATCCCACCTGCACTCATATGTTATATGATCAGACTAAGTTTTGAGATGTTTAAGAATGAGTAAACTTCCCTGAATACCTTAATATTCTGAAGCAAGAGCTCCAAACATTTGACCAAACTCAGACTCGTATTGGAGTCTGTTGGTCCAGTGTAAATAGATTTAACTGGAATAATGAAGTTTTGTTGGTTACTGATGCAAACAATATAAGAAGCAGGGACACTAACAGGCTGTTTAATTCTCTGTCCAAACACACCTGCCGCTGGTGAAACAGCTCTGTTTACAGGCCGGTAGAGGTTATTGTGCTTCAGTTTACAGTCAAAGGAGTAAACATGCATCAGGAGGGCTGAAGTGACCACGGGGACCTAAACTCATGTGTGTGGCTCGGGTTTTACTCAGACCTACGGTCACGTGGAGAGAGATAAAGAGGTGTGAGGAGAGAAGACAAACAGGAAGGACTCGCTGTCGTCCCCTCAGTGTCCTCCTCTTAAAATAAAGAAATTAAAAGTGTGTGAGTGTCAGACTAATAAGTCTCTCCTCTCTGTCTCACAGGGAATAACATGGCAGAGGCTCGAGTGTTCAGGGAGGCGCGGGGCAGGAACAGCAACGAGCCGCACATCAAGAGGCCCATGAACGCCTTCATGGTGTGGGCCAAAGACGAGAGGAGGAAGATCCTGCAGACCTTCCCCGACATGCACAACTCCAATATCAGCAAGATTCTCGGTGAGATTTCACTGCCTCCAACGCTACAGTGAAATTCCTTCCTGTGAAAGAATCTGGTTTTAAATTAGCAATGGAGAAGAGTTTCAGGGTTAGGTCTCCCAAAGCACAATGGTGTCTGTGCTGCCTTACAGGAATGGGAAAATGTGGGAGAATAAATCATTAGAACAACCTTTAGATATATTTAGAGAACAATTTGGATTTGTTTAAAATGATACATGCAGCAAAAGTAATGTGAGACATTCTCAGCAGAAGTCCCTTCACTCTTTATTTCTATTATTCCAACATTTTTACTCTGAGGAAGTCCTTCCACATCTTTGACCTCAGATATTCCAATATTTAGTGAAACATCCAGCTTCTTCAGGACAGTATTACCCAGACTTATCACATTCTTCTCATTCATATTTTTAGAGGTATTCAATATTTTCTGCAAAGTTTTGCAAATTAAATTTAATGGAAAGGTTATTCAGAATTTCAACCTCATTTGAAGCTCATGGAAACATCAGCTCAGAAATTCCCAAGAATCCTTGAAAATTTGAAAAAAAAAAAAAAAAATCACAATGGTTTTTTTTTGTAAATCATTTATACTTTTTTTTTTTACAATGACTTTTTAATTTTTTATTTTTTTAACCCTTCATGGCATTGTGAACGGAAGTCTTTGACATTTAAGGTTTTAACTCACAGCACTGTCCCCAAATCTGTTGGTAGAGGTGGACTTGGGCACGATTCAGGTGAACTCAGGTTCTGCAGGGGGAACGGTGTTCCAGCAGATCTTTAAGAAATCTTAAATAACCTTTTTTTTCTTTTTTTTTTTTTTTACTTTAGGGCCATAAAATGTCCTTAAAAACCTTATTTTTATTTGAAAGGTCTTGAATAATAGAGGGCACTTTGAATGGGACATGTCTGGATACTTAATCAGTTCAAAGTTGTCTCTGTCCTTTTGTTTCCAAAACTTTATTTAAATCTTTCTATCAGAGAATAGGACAATGTGTAGATTTGGGAGGAGGGGATAGAGCAGGAAATAAGCTGGATTTGGACTCAGACCGTCTACAGCGAGGACAACAGTCTCTGTGTATGACCTCCAGGTTGTGGCAGCCTCATATCTCCTTTATTTTTGTAAAATTGGTGGTTAAGTATTTAGCTTTAGGTCCATGTTAACAATGAGCCAGTGTTTAGATTTAGAAACCACATTAATGGAAAAGGATTTGATTATTTCTGAGGTTTGATAAAGTGAAGAGAACAGTTAGGGGCTGTAAATCAACACCTCAGAGTCAGACTCACACATCAACAGAACATATCTGTGTCCTCAGACAGCTCCACCTTCTTCTTCTCTGGTTCAGCTCGTTAGGACGGTTCACTGAGTTTCTGGCTGCAGCCCGTCAACGCTCAGAAGGATCAGTGTGCTTTAAAACCTGGAACCATCCCCACACAGAGCCGCTCTGTGTCCTCCTGACCACTGTGATGGATGCATTCAGTTAAAAAGTGGCCGTGTTGATACTAACCTCCCCGACACAGATAGCCATTCACACGGCGCTGAGCGTGACGGTTGTTCGTGAAATGTTCTTAAGACGTCCACTGTTCCACGCCGGGCTCCGGCGAGGTGCAGGGACGGCGAATGTGAAGCAACATTTACAGGTGACTGTTTCTGAGGTGGGGCTGTGAATGCTCTCCAGTAAAGGAGTGTTTGTTTGACTGCATGCTCTCTGAATGAATGTGATTTATTTATCAAAAGTTTAATATAAAACTCCAAATTTAAATCTAACCTGTTGTGTTGTGCTGAAATCACTGGAAAGTCCTGAAGCACGAGGGTTTTAACTGACCAGGGGACATTTTCTGTGATAAAAACCAATGTCTAAGTCCCAGCCCAATTCCAGATCCTCTCCCAAAGGGAATAATGCAAAAATGCACAATATACCAACTTTGTTCTACAGAAAAGTTTGGACACACAATATTATTAGTACTTGCAGATAATTATCTAAAAAGTTGATATAAATTTGCAGATATAAACACTTTTTCAGATATTTTGCAGGGACAAATTGGCCATGAACATCTCATATTTTAGCAGTTATATTCTTAAAGTGAACACATGTACCATAAAGGTTTACCTTATCATCACTTGATTTTTACTTTTATGAATCAAAATTGTGATTTATTAAAGAATAAAATGTGTTTTTTCTTGTTTCAAATCTATTTCTAACTCAAGTGGACTGTAATCATTAAAGGAGCAGGACAGTTTTAGTAAAGCTGAGACTTTGTGCTCTTGACTAAAAATACCCAAACTGGTGATAATGAGTTTGAAAATATCAGATATTTGCAAAAATTATGCATCCCAACATAAAAACACAAGTCTAAAACGTCCTTTGAACTTCCCAACCAGCCTCAGATCCTTAAAAGAATTTGAGTGCTAAACATGTTTGTAATAAATCAAACAAGCATTTAAGTTTCCTTAATACAACATGAACGGAAGTGAGCTTAGTGCCTCCATGTTAGCTCAGTGTAATATCTGCAGACATCATCACTGAGGGTTTCTGATGATATTGTATTGGCCTCCAATGTGCTCTGTGTCCCTGCCCCCCAACCTGATCAGTAAGCCTCAGTAAAACATCAATATCAGAAACAGTTGGACTCGTTTTCATTGAGTCTCACTTCAAGGAGTTTCACTGCATCCATTGGTGGAAATCTCCATTTTCCCATGGTGTTCCACAGGGCTCCGTCTTGGGACATTGACTGTTCTGCCTCCACAAAGGACCATCATCAAGATTTAGAGTATTTTTCAGGTTAAATTTCTTTCACATCAATACAGAATGGTTTCTCATTATGAAAGTCCAGCCTGAGTAGACATTATTCCACTGTTCCTCTAACATGAAGAGCAGACTGTTTCTCCTAATACTGTCATAAGTATTCACTGCCAGACGGCTTCAATAAGGTTAGACGACAGACACTGTATTTCCTGTATTCGTCAAAATAAAAGTCTCCTTAGCTCTGGTAGCATTGGTTTATAAGCCACTGTCTGCTCTGCTTTACAGAATAAATAGGTTTATATTTGACCCCGTGATCACTGCAGGCCTATTTAACCAAAGACATGTTTGTAATCAAAGGAGAGGAAGGTAGAAATGATCCCTCAGTAATGTTCCAAACCTCCTACTAAATAGGAACAAATACCAGGGTATAAAGTACACAATTGTGTACGTGGATGAGCCTGTATGTGTACAATCCGTGTCCCTCGGACATAATAACACAGCTGGACTCTGAGGAGTGGGTGGCAGGCTCAACAAAACCTCCCCTCTGTTTCCTGTCACAAAAGTACTCGTCCAAGTTTGTGATAAACCTGCATAAACAGAGAGGCGAGACCGAGTGTGTATAATCAGCTGTCAGGGTGCCTCGCGTTCCTGCGGTAATGGCCCTGGACTCTCGCTCAGACGGTCCTCTCACCGGGAGAATGAGAGTGTGATTCTTCTGCAGCCAACAGGACACAGAGCAAGGTCCAGGCTGAGTTTGAGACACGAAGACCTCGACATTCAAGGAGAGGAAGGCACCGGCAATCTGAAGTTTTTACTTTAACCGTGACAGAAAATCTGCTTTAGAGGGATTAATGTAACCTGACAATGACATGACAGGAAGTTAGTATTGTTGAGTACTGGGTCGATGCTTGTTATAGTAAATTTACCACTAAATACTTCACACAAGCACTCGGGAAAAACTTTAAGAGGCCTTTAAAAGATCATCACATGCCATCTTGTAGAGTCTCAGACTGAGATTTTAACAGACTGGATCTTACAAGGTCACTTCTTTTACGACGATTTTAACAGGATTTATTTCATTCAGGAGCCCATCTTAGCCTGCGTCCTGATGTCCCCTGATGTAAGGCCTTCTCTTGGTGCCTTTCATATTACTGTTATAACCACTAATAACTAATATATAAACTCAGTCAGGGCATTTCCACTGCATGGTATCATCAGAGATCAAACCCACACCTGGCATGACCTGTCATATCACCTCCAGCAGAGTCTGAAGTAACCTGAGACCAAACGTGGCATTGAATCGCTGCTGACCCCTGAATGACCAGAGTGTTGCCCGGAGTTTTGGGTATCTGACGTGTATTTGTGGCAATGAAACGTCTTCTGATGCTGTTTGACTTCCCAAACTTCCCTGCGCTTTAACTAGCTGGTTGTTATGCTGCTTGTAACCGTCTTTGGAACAAAACTCATCCCTCCACTTGTACGTGTCAGTGTCGCTGGTTACCTTGTTACCCGAGGTCCTCAGTGATTCACTGTGGACAACAGCAGGCGACCCACAGTAATGGCCACACAAGAATAAGTAGAGCGTGAGCACAGCCCTGCTGCTGTGTTTGATTCAGCCTTCAGAGTGAACATGAAACCATCCAAAGGAAATATTTTTACATGAATCAGAACAAAACAAACAAGCTGTAGGAGTGAAACCCACCCGTCACAAATCTGATGTCTTTTTTATGAGTTATGACTGGATATGTCTTCTTATAAAAATGTCCTCCTTTTACATTTCATTTTTTGTTCATCCTTATTGTCATGATTTTCATCCAGAAAATGAAATATTAAACTGAGGCAGCCCTCAAAACTTCGGTTAGAGAGACAATATTTAACTTTTCCACCTTAAATACACATTTTAAGGTCCGTCATTGCCCACGTCCGTCTTGCAGCCTCAGACACAGTATGAAACCGCACTGAGATTGGCTAACTGGCTTCTTTTTAGCTGAAGGCTGGTGTGTGAGTCCTGTTAGGCAGCTTGTTTATCTTTAGAGGTCTGCTGGCAAAGTTACACAGTGCTGAAAGCAGGCAAGTGATTTGCTGTGTAAAAAAGGGATGAATGGATGGACCTCTCCCAGGTTAGAAAAATAGAGATACTGTTGCTTCAGGTGTGCTTCAGCTAACTTAGAAACAGCTGACAAACAGAGCTGTGGGGACTGCTGAGCTCGTCAGCTAAAGATATGCTTTTGATAAGGACTGCTTTACAACATTTCTTGACCAAAAATTCCTCTTCTTCATTCATATGTGAGAATATCAGAGACAGAAAGACTCAAAGGAAGATTCATTTTATGACTGATTTAAAGGTTTCCTGTCCTGCTTCCATTTAACCCTCTCATGTTCACTAAAGTTATCGAAGGCTGTTTGTTTCAGAGATAAATTGATTCTTCAGAGTCTGACCCAGTGGCAGGCCTTACAGGCACTAATAAGGACAGAAATACTCTTCTTTGGAGTATGACGTTCAGGTTTCTCCTTCACCAGCACATCCAGATTTTGATGTGATGACCTAACAAACTCATCTGTCCATCATTTGCTCCAGGCTCTCGCTGGAAAGCCATGACCAACCAAGAGAAGCAGCCATACTACGAGGAGCAGGCCCGCCTGAGCAAGATCCACCTGGAGAAATATCCCAACTACAAGTACAAGCCGAGGCCGAAGAGGACCTGCATCATCGACGGCAAGAAGCTGCGGATTGGAGAGTACAAGCAGCTAATGCGCTCACGGCGTCAGGAGATGAGGCAGTTCTTTGTGGGGTGAGTCTGATGATGGCCGTCGACATCTCCGAGGAGCTTGATCCACGTTTCAGTTTGAAGAAGTGATCTAGAAACAACACCTTATTAAATCAGAAAACCTCTGAATCACAGTTTCATTCCAAACTCTTGAAAGAATTAAAATCTGTCTGCAGCATAACCAGAGGTTTCATGTAAAAGGAATTCATCCGTCCTTTCTGTTTTTAACAAGAGGCCCCTCAAGACCAAATCTCCACCACAGACTTTCACTCATGAAGAGAGAGTCATTGTGCTACAACAGGGACAAGATTTTCATCATTAACTTTTATTTCTGAGATAATTTTGACTCATTCAGATGAAAATCTGTTTGACAGCCCTGAAGGTCAAATGCAAAAACCTTCATTGAATACAAAATCAGCTAAAGGCTTCATGAAACAAGGAGGCATTTAGTGAGCTGCAGAACAATAAAAAATATCACCAGATTAAAGTATGAAGTGCTAAAAACATTTTGGGACATTTATAAGCACCTCATGAAAGCAGTCATTTCATCAGGTGCTAAAACATTTTGTTTTCACATCTCATGAAAATGCGCACTTTTTTCTGTGTCGGTAAAATCATTTGTGAAACCCAATTACATTTCATGAGGGACAGGCTCATAACTTTGAATCTGGTTTATATGTTAGATTTTACCGAGTACCCCTGATCCACCTCCGTTCCCCCAGTCCTGCTTACAGACCTACCTCTGTGACATCATAACATTGTTGCATCAGCAGTTTAGGCCCCTTTACTCTTAATGGCAGAGCAAAGGCTGTAAAAGAAATCAGAGCTGTTGAAAACATTGAACTGAGCAGCAGTGCACTAATCAACTACTGAAGACCAGTCAACCAATGAGAGCAGACTTTGCTCACATGGAGGAGCCTTAAAGTGACAGAAGGTTCACCAGAGAGTCTCAGACAGAGAGAGTGTAGAGGTGGATCAGGGGTCAACAAAAACAAATACATGAACTATGAGCTCTTTAATGAAATGTTCTGTTTCAAAAAAACATTTTTTGTGTTTCTTTTGTGATTAAATTATTTTGCAGTTGACCTTCAGGGCCACCGTAGACAAGGGATAAAGTATCAATATGCAGTCATAAAAGTGTTTTTTAGATATCAAATCTAGAAAGTCAACAAGCTACTGATTTGAATATTTACCTTTTTCTATGTCCTAATGTTTCACAGGTTAAATATGTTTCTCTGTATGGATATTTTCCTGTTTTTTCTGTGCTTTGTCAAACATCATAGGAGCTCTTTCCTCTCTCTGCTGCACTCTTCAAACACCACTGAGGATTTCTCAGTCAGAGGAGAAACGGTGGCATCGTTTCAACGCAGAGCAGCTCTGGATGTGTTTAGGGCCGTCACAGCGGCCTGTGTTTGGATGGATTTACCAGAGGGCTTTCAATAGGAGCGATTTTTAATAGCTTGTCATTTATTGAATTAGGACAATGGCGGGCGCTTGTGGGCAGTGAAATTGGACACAGACAGACGTGGTGGAATATGAAATGTAAGCAGATGTTTGAGAAGGAGCGAGAGCGAGGCAGACGTCACCCGCTGAACGCCACATTTACTGCGTGTGGTCAAGCCAACGTAAAAAACAAAAACAGCGTACGGTTGGCCCGGCCTGGACTTTCAATCACAGCTACCGAGAGGCAGTAAATGGCCGGCTCTGGCACATTCCTCACAGCTTAGCCGGCGTTGTTTTGAAAGAGCTTAATGTGAAAATGAGTCTGTCAGTGTGTTAGGCGCTAATTGTTTCAGGAGACAGAGGAGGGAAACTGTTAGGTGAGAGTAGTGACAACAGTTTTCCTGCTTCATGTGGCTCATTCAGGAGCCCGAGGGCCCGTTTGAGTGATGTGCGTTTACCCTCATTCCATCTCAATCTCAACAGGTTATTTAGCTGCTGAGAGCTGGCAGCCACATCCCTGTCAGGACATGCCCGGCCAGATGAAACGCTCCTCCAGTTTTTACTCAAGTGGTCCAAGAATTAATGTTTTGTTTAAAGCGGTTTGTTCAAAGGAGGTCACATAAATCAGTCTCAGGCTGATCCCCCACTTTGTTCTGTTACTCTGGATTTATTAACTGTTGCTCCCACCAAATTATACCATTTCTTTTCTATTATAAAAGCATTTATTGTCTCCCAGTTAGGCCTTGTAGTTCAGGCTCAGATATCGAGGGATGGGAATCAAAATCCAGTTCCAGTTGAGAATTAATAACGTATTTAAAACAGTTCCCTTATTGAGTCCTTCCTCTTTTGTTCTGCATGTCAGTTTTAAATCTCAGGAGGTGCGTGTGCTCGACACTGCTGCCACTGAAACCCGAGGAGGACAACTTTTATCCACACAGAGGATCCACAGGATTCATAAAGAATGGATCAATAAGCAGAACTGACAGCGACTTTGGTGTAAATAAAATCACATCAGTTCCACTGACTATGAAGTTTGTATCAAAAGCTGAAAATTATCACCTTCAGTGACCTTGATGTCACCTGTAAGGTCACCTTTTCGACAGTATATTTGGACAGGTAGGACTCAGAGTCAGGACAGAGTGCGGATCAACATGCAGGAAAGAGGCTCAAGACCAGATTGGAGCCCCAGACCTCTTACAGTGAGGAGAACATGGGGCAAACTGACGTAACCTCGAGGCTCTTGGTGCCCGACGTCTGTGCCTTTAAGGGACAAGTTCACATTTTACAAAGACTTGGACCACCATGTGATTTAGTGCTTACGTTAGTATACTTCATCAATTTGTCCAGAATACATTTGAGCATCCTTAATTCAAAACAGTCAACGTATTTGATTTAACTTGATGTTGGCCTGATTAGGGGCATAATTAGAGCCACCATGTAGCTGTTTGTCAGAAGGCTGAAGACCTGCCTTGGCTTGATCAAAAGTTTGTTTGAGCAGCATTTTCAATATGACAGCCACCACAGAGTGGACTCAGATGTTCCCTTAACAGAGCGGTGCAGGGATGACATGTTTTTGAAGGCCAGTGTGTAAGTTAGCATCAGGGTTTACCATCAACCATGAAGGGAATTGGCCAAAGCCATGTGACGTCAGCTGTTACAGAGGAAGCAGTCGTACTGTAAACACCTTTTTAACCTAACTTCGGATCATCCTACCGGTAGACAGAGAGGATGAGTTGAGGAGGGACTTAAGGCAGTCTGGCTAATAGTGACATTAAAAGGGATTGAAGCATGGACAATCCTGTCTCTAACCATGAAAGAAACAGAAGCCCTTGGTGAAGTAAGAACGAGCGTGGCCTCCGAACAGTCAGAAGTATCGATGATTATAAGACTGGAGCTCATCCAGGTTTTGAAAACATCCTTACAGATACTCAAGAGAAGTGGAAGTCAACCTCTGTAACCTACAGTAGTGATTTGAAATGCTGGTAAGCCAATCAAAACAAGGTTGGCCAGCCTCAGTAGAACTCTGAGGGAGAAACTGCTGCACAATGTCAGTTTGTTAGCATGCTAATGTTAGCATTTAGCTCACGCTGCTTGATGGGCTTCTGATCTTCTGCCTTTTGGTGTTTGTGCTGATTTCTGGAGTCTTTCTGGCTGGTCAGTAAAGAATTATGTTTATTCTAGTTTTGATTCAGGGTCTTCTGCTTTCGCTCCCCAGGCCCCAGCCCCCAATCCCTCTTGGCGGCAGCCCCGGCGGTGTAGGAGTTTACCCGGGCGCCATAACCATGGCAACGACAGCCACCCCCTCCCCACACCTGACCTCAGACTGCTCCAGCAACTCGGCCAGCCCCGAGCCCGCCATCCCCGTCATCCAGAGCACGTACGGGGTGAAGTCCGAGCCTGGAGGGGGCAGCAACGGCGGCGGGATCGGAGGGCTGGCTCACCTGCCCAGCGACCCCGCCAACGGAGACGACGACATGGACATGTACGAGGACTTTGAGGACGAGCCCAAGTCGGACTATAGCAGCGACCACGAGACTCGGGAGGCTGTGAGCGCCAACTGAGCGCTCCGATGTACAAAAATAAAGAAATTAAGACTCCTGTTATACTCAGAGACACTTTTTAAGATTTATCACAGAGACCTCCAGGCGGACTTTCTATCATGACACGCACTGAGCATGCCCAGTAAGGATTCACCCGCAGCAGACATGCTCAGAAGGTCTCAGACCGTGTTGTGATGGACGAGGAGGGCTGATTGGAGAAATGTGACTCGAGAGACATCCTGAACTTTAAGACAACAAACTGACAGTGAGCTTCAGCTTCCTTCACTTTGACAATCTTACCGGAGCGAGCGAAAGAGAGGAAGAGCGAGCAAAGGGGCGAGCGAGGAACACGTGGCTGTGTGGTTTGTAAAGAGCATGCATGGATTTTGAAGCATCAGGAGTTGGTCTTCAACAGCTATTTGGTCTTAAATGTTTAAGGAGTGATTAGTTTTTATCACGTATTTACTTTTTGTGGGTTTTTCTTTTTCTTTTTGTTTTTTCTGACAGGTCACTGCCTGTTCAAACTCTGGACTGTCGGAACTTGAATCTGAAAAGTTTTAATATAAATCCTAGCTATTGTAATCTTATAGTCTTACTTTTGTTTCTTACCAACACCGTGCATCTACATCTTTTTTTTTTCTGGCAGACTGCTTACATTACATGACTGTGTTTTTTTTAATATCCCAGCTCAGGTATGACGTGCCAGCTTGTGAATGTTTCACGTTTTTGTTTTCATACAAAAAAATGGTAGGACTTTGTAGACTGTCGATGGAATAAAGGGAGCAGATTCCCTTCTATACTATTATTATTATGATTATTATGATTATGATTATAATTATAATTACTAAGTGAGTACCCAGGCATTGTACAGTTTTACGTCAAACGTGCCAAACCTTCATTCACATTCACTCGGGATGTCGTAGTCTTAACTTCCAATGCTGCACAAAGTCTTACACAGTCAGCTGTTTTTCTTCCCCAGGACTTCCTCTCCTTAACTGAAACGGGGGGGGGGGGGGGTTCTAGATCACACACGTGCGCATGCTTTGTCGCCCCCTCAGCTTTGGGTTGTAGTCTGAAAAGCAGTGTCAGCTTCATCTCCAGTGTTTCACAAACCACATTACCCAGAGCTCCTTGAGGCCAAACACTTAGAGAATGGAGCGGTTGGTTCATGTTACCTGAAGCAGATCTGATCAGCCATGATGTCCGAGGCCGAGTCCACATGTAGGCGGGTATTTCTGAGCACTGAGATTTTCCTCCTCCATTTAATTTAAACGATAATACGCATAAATGCCCTGAACTACCTTTAAACAATGTCAGAGATGTAACTTTGTTTTTTTTTGCACTTTTTGTGCTAAAGCCGCTTCTTTTACAAATCAGTTCTTTCCAAGTCTCACGGTTTAGCTGGTGACCATGTTAACTGATGCTAGCTGGCGTTTAGAGTTAATATTCTTCTGTATTTTTCTAAATTTGAGTTATACCTTATAATCTGGATTAAACTCTGTTAGTTAAAAACTTTCGTCAGTACGCTTGTCAGTTTCAAAATCTGTCGTTTCCACGGCAGCCTAAGACGCAGGCCGGCATTAGTCATCAATCAACACGGTCACTTGTGAAACATTAACACCGGGTCTCGTCCTAAACACCTGACGAGAAGTAGAGCTGGGCAGTTAAATGATTTTTAATCAACATTACAATCACTGCCTTTATAATTATGAAAACTAAGTAATTGAGATTAAGAGATCAGGTTGAACCGTTTCTTTCTTTTACCAAAACAATTATTATTATTCGCATTATTTCAGGTATTTGAATTTTTACAAGTATTTTTCTACTGCCCGTTCTTTAGTGTTAAAAGTGACAGTCAAACATTTATGTTTAAAGAAAGCATGTTTTAAAATCAGTGAGTGATCGTGTTTCATAATCCTGGTCTCAATATCTATTAAAATAATCGTGATTATGATTTCTGCCGTCGAGCGGCCTGAACAGAAAGTCTGTGATAACACCTAAACCAGCAACAGTTTAGCAGTGATGATGACCCAAAGTGTGACATCACTGCTCGCTGCTCGGAGAGGTCGGGGCAGAGCGTGACCTTTCAGGCCCAAAAGGCCGTTTACCCCGTCCACACCTGAGGCACCTGAATCAGTTTTTAAAATTCCAAGGCTGTAGTTTTATGAAATGTGCATTTTCAGAGACAAAAAATGGACCATCAGACAACCCTGTGTTTACAAACACACCCGCCTACATGTGGACGTCGCCTTAACTAATCATAATAGACTCTGTGAGTAAATGATGATTTTAACCTGTTTGAAAATTCAGCTTTTTTTACAATCTTTGAGAAAATAACAGAAACACTCACAGTCCTGTAGGGGTTAGAATCTCCTCTCTGATTGGTGGAGACCACTGTCACCATGGAAACGTTCACCATCTTTATAAATCTAAACAGATTTTGAACAGTAATTGTATTTCTAAATAAAGCAGTATGTGCTAATTTTACAGAAAAAAATGATAAACATATTTTTACTGATCTCTGATGATCTGATTGGATTAGACGTACTGATAAATGGATTTTCTTGAATATCAATGTCAGGTCCTGGTTGTTGAATTTTTGGCCTCCAGAGCCAAAGCTGCTGAAGAACCTGGAGGTCAATGTTGAGCTCTGCAGCTGGAAAAGTGTCTCTGAAGTCCCTTCTTATCTGGTTCAGTATCTGGACTTGGTCTGGCTGAATTTCTGCTCAGAAGCATCATGAGATCACGAGTCAAACATTTGCTCTGATGATTTAGGAAGTGGGAGCCGCCCCTGCTGCTGGAGAAGAGTTTCTTATTCTGGATCCTTTTACTGTATTTCAAATCTTTCTAATCGGTACAAAAGTGTATGAAGTGTTATTATTTTTTATTAGTCTGTTCATATTTATAAATGTCTTTAAGTATGTGGGGACACCAAACTTTTTTAAAGTATAATAATTTATAAAGATGCTCAGAGTGGGTTTAAAAGGTCTGTCATTTCAAAAAGGGTACGTTTATCTACGGTGCATGTATATTTTGAAGACGAGTAAATTATTAAGAGCAAAAGGAGGAAGAATAAACTCTTGTTCAGTCTGTCAGTCATTTTTCAATCGTCTGCAGCAAGAGGGCACTGCGCTGGCTGTGCGCCATTTTCCCTCAAATGTCAAATTCGTTCTTTGTCTTCTTCCTCTGAAACTCCTGACCCCGCTGGTTTTTAGACTCCGATTTCTCCTCCTCATCTTTACTTGCTTCACAAGCTGGGACTAAATGTTGTTTTTTGCTTGCACCACCTGAAAAAGCCTCATGCATCCACATTTCTGTTCATGTCACACACATCCTAAGCACTGGATATAAGTCTATGTTTGTTTTTTTAGTATTAACTAATGTGAAGTTGTTGTTTGATTTTTCAAGATGAGATCCTAGAGCAGTCAAAGGACTCTTTAGGAAGCCTCCCACGAGAGGCCAAAGTAAAAATGCCATTTTTTAGGAACATTTCATTTATTGAAGCATTTTTTTGTTGTTGTTGCCGCAGCTCTTGTGCCGTCTGATAGGGGTCACATCACCCCTGATCTCTTAAAAAAAAAAAACCTCATGCTCTGGTCAGCTGTGGCCCTCAGGAGCTCAGCGGGGGCCTCTGGTCACAGTCATATTTTTGTGATGAGTATTGTATTTGAAATTCAATTGTGCGTTTTAACATTTCATTGTATTTATTAGCCAGCTTTGGCTCTAAAAGTGTCAGTACAACTTGGTGAGAAAGACAATCAAAAAAATAAAATAATAAATAAATAAATAAAACAAAGACTCATGACTTTCTTTGCAGGGATGTCCTTTGTGATGCTTTTGACTGTTTTCTTTGGCTTTTGTTGGAAGATAAGAAACAAGCAGTTCTTGGAAAATCAATCGTACCGTTTGTGTTCATGCTCTCTCAGCGCTCCAACTGTCCTTGGATATGCCGTGTGGGGCTTTGTAATGAGGAGAGTCAGCACTCCGCTCTGTGTGAGCTCAATAAAGTTTCTCCCTCGGTGTTGAAAGTGAAAGTAAATCATTTCACTTAATGCACCTCAATCTTAAAGAGAGTAACAAGCTCTGCTGGGAGAGAAAAGTCAGAGGAAATCCACCAGCTCTCTTCAAAATCCCAATTTCTCGATTCTCGTCCACACCGGCGTAATAGAGGGAAAGGAAAATAGAAAACGGGCATCAAACACAGTCCTAGAGTGAGAGTAGAGGTGGATCAGGGATACTTCCTGTCAGAAAACTAGACATGTTTTTGAACATCAGTGAATCATCTTGGACAAACAAAAAAACTGCACAAACAACCAGGAGTTATAGTGAATCTGACCTCAGAGGATCTGAAACTGTATTTTTTTTAATTTAAGGCCATAAAAAGTCTTGTTTCACTTGAGTGAGGTGTTGCCTGTTAACGACCAACCTTCTCAAACTGATACCAGGATCTTTGAGGGCTGTTCAAGAAACAGCATCAAACATGGATTCAGCATTTTGGGACATGGACGGTAATGTCATTGCTGTCATTGCATTAGATCAGTTTTTGGTACCTTTACTTTCTGATATGTTAGAGAAAAACAAATCTACCACATTTTTGCTGTTGTTTGGGTCCTAAAAAGTCCTAAATTTGATTTTGAAAAAGTGCAGAAACTCCAAGTGTAAACCAGATTAATTATTGTGAGGCCTAAACCTGTTCAGTAAAAAGGACAAAGTTAATAACACAAAGTCAAGAAGGGAATATTTTATAAAATGTACAGTTGGGTTACATTTATTAATTATTTTCTTACTGACTGTGCAGTAAACTTTTAGTATCTGATATTTATGAGACAAATATTATCAGGATTATGTCTGGGGCATTCCCTGACGTGGTTATTCACACTCGCTCCCCTCAGCAGGGAGTATTTGCTAAAAAGTGTATCAGCAGCATCAGTCAACGTGTCAGAGGAGCCCTGAAGCAGGAGTGAACATGAAGCAGAGTCACTGAGTGCACAGAGAAGGAAAGCTGCAGAGTTTCAGCTCGGTATCCAACAGCAGCTGCAGGTGATCTTTTCATCCACTGAACACTGACGCACATTTGAGTTTGTGTTTCTCTCCCTCCAGTCAAATAAACTTCTCCTGCTCCAGCGGCTGTTTTAATCTGTCCTGTCAAGTCTCCCTTTTCTGCCTTGCACCGGTCAATCCCTGAGTATTTCCTGCTGCGTTCACTCTTCAGCCCATGCAGACTTCACATGGAAAAAAAGGAGGACATGAGGGAGTGACTTTGGTGAAGTCTGAGTGAAAGACTTGTCTGTTTGCGTTCACTCATACGGCTCACCAGGTAAAGTCCAGGTAATTACCTCCGCCAAGGAGGTCATGTGTTTGCCGGCATATGTTTGTTTGTTTGTTAGCAACTAGCAGGAACTACTGCATGGATTTACATAAAATTTTACCAGAGGTGTGGTTTGGTCCAAGGAAGAAACCATTACATTTTGGTGGTGATCTGGATATTTGTTTGAATGCTAAAAGACCCATTGTTTAAAAAAATCCCATAGGTTAACATTGGGCTGAATATTAAAAAGTCATATCGCTGCCATTTCTGAACAGAGAAACATTGAACTTTATAATGGGACATCCCATTCATTTCTCTTCGGCCTGCTGTGAGGGTTCCGCCCCCTTTACTTCATAATGGGAATTTCAGTTTATTTGCAAACTCGTGTCAACATTTTTCAAGCCTATGTGACTTCCCTTGCAATGCCGGCGGAGGAGCTCTCCACATGCAGAGATATGAGAGGAGACTCGGCCGTCAGCGCGTTGTGATCCAGAGTTGTATCTCTTACAGGGGTTGTGGAAAAGCCACTGCTGTAACTGAGCTGATTGGCAGAGGTCTGCGCTCTCTGAGTGCTTTTCTAGTTTCGTTTTATATGTTCGTGTAGGATTAACGGCATTTATATTGAGGCTGTAACAGCAGGAAGAGCCAACAAGCAGCACCCTTGTGACTGGTGTTAAAGCGATGGTGTCCACATTCATGGAGGAGTGTTTCCAGTTTCAAATGTCTGCAAGAGTCCAATATTTTCTCCAAAGATGCTCTTGTTTTGATTTTGTTATTCACGTAAAGCTCTGTGCAGTAGGAGCAGGTAGGGGTGTGTGATTTATTGTTTCCATCTCTCTTTGACTTTCCAAGGATTGAATCATTTCCAACTCAAGAATCCGTCTCTATGTTTTGGTGGCTCCTTACAGTAACTGTGGCCTATTGTTCTGCTGTGTGTGTGTGTATGTAGGGGTGTGTGTGTGTGTGTGAGGAAATGACACACACACTGTGCTGTGGTGAACACACCGCGGCGCCGGTGTTTGCTGCAGCCAATCCCAGCGTTTCAGAGAGAGACACAGAGAGAGCCGAGCCTCGAGCAGCCGCACCATAAATCTGACTGTAATTCCCAAATCAACTGTAGCGTCAGTCAGCGAGGGGCGCCGCTGAGTTTATCACACACTCCTGTGCGTGCACGGGTGTGCATGCAAGTGTGTGTGTGTGTGTGTGTGTGTGTGTGTGTGTGTGTGGGAGGGGTGTTTGGATCATACTTGTCCCTCTGCCACATTCATCTGGTTGAAGAAGTCATCATAATTTACACTTCCTGTTGCTCGGAGCAGGATGACAGGTCATTTCTGTGTGTGTGTGTGTGTGTGTGTGTGCGTGTGGGGGTGTGTGTGTGAGTGTGTGACCAAATATGACCAAATATTCTGCACCAGCATGTTCTCCTGTCTGAAAAGTTCCAAAAGGTCATGTACTGGTATAATTTTCATTAGAGTCAGCAATGGTAAAAAAGTCATATGTTAGGAGGTCTTTTTTTTTTTTTTTCAAATATCTGACCCGAGGTGAAAATGCTTATAAGTCCATTATTAAGTAAAATATGAACAAACTTTCTGCACCAACATGTTTTCCTGCCTGATAAAGTCCCAAAAAGTCATGTACTAGAATTTTATTATTAAGGTCCGAAGTGGCAAAAATGTCACATGTTAACATGTCGTTTTGTTCAAATATCTGACCTCAGGGAAAAATGCTCTTAAGTCCATTTTGAAGTCAAATTTGACCAAATATTCTGCACCAGCATGTTCTCCTGTCTGAAAGGGTCCAAAAGGTCATGTACTTGTATAATTTTCATTAGAGTTCAAAATGGCAAAAAAGGTCATTTTAGGAGGTCTTTTTTTTTCAAATATCTGACGTGAGGGAAATTGCTTATAAGTCCATTGTCAAGTCAAATATGACCAAACCGTCTGCACCAGCATATGCTCCTGCCCGAAAAGGCTTCCAAAAGTCAAGTATTAGCATATTTTTTTCTGAATTGGAAATGGCAAAAATGTCATATGTTAGCATGTCATTTTTTTTAAAAATCTGACCTGAGGGGAAAATGGTTATAAGTCCATTTTAAAGTCAAATGTGACAAAATCGTCCGCGCCAGCATGATTTCATGTCTGAAATGGTCCCAAAAAGTCATGTGCTGGCATAAGTTTTTCCGGTCTGGAAATGGCAAAAAAGTTATATGTTAGCATGTGATTTTTTTTCAGAAATCTGACGTGAGGAGAAAATGCTTAAAAGTCCATTTTTAAGTCAAATATAACCAAACTTTCTGCACCAGCATTTTTTCATGTCTGAGACGGTCCCAAAAAGTCATGTGCTAGAATTTTATTTTTGAATTTGGAAATGGCCAAAAATCATATGTTAGCATTTCATTTTTTAAGAAATCTGACCTCAGGGGAAAATGTTCATAAGTCCATTTTTTAAGTCAAATGTGACCAAACATTCTGCACCAGCATGTTTTCCTGCCTGAAATGGTCCTATAAAGTCATGTTTTAGCATATTTTTTTGGAAGTTGGAAATGGCAACAAAAGTCATATTTTAGCATGCCATTTTTTCAAATATCTGACCTGAGGAGAAAATGCTAATAAGCCCTTTTTTAAGTCAAATATGACCAAACTTTCTGCACCAGCATGTTGTCCTGCCTGAAAAGGTTCCAAAAAGTCATGTATTAGCATGTCATTTCTTCCACTGTCTTCAGGATCATTGTCACTCCAGCAGCTTTACACTCATCAGTGGGAGGTGGGAGTTTAAAACGTCAGTGAAAACTTGGACCTGGGCTGATTAATAAATGACTTTCAGAGTTTTATCTCATCCTCACAAAACACATTTTCAGAAGTGCATGACTGTGTGCTCTGCTTAAAAAAATTTCTGCCCTTTAAATTGTTTCCTCATTATCATTTTAAAACTCTTAAGAAGCAGCATCTGGTGTATTTCCTCTCAGATTAAACTTTAGAACCTGATATCCTGAAATAACCCGGTGTTTTAAACCTCTTGTACTTTCGGCCTCAGGAACCAGGAAGTGCTGAACACCAAGTCAAGTCAAGTTAAAGTTTGTTTGTAGAGCACTTTTAAAAAACTACCTTGGCTGAGCAACGTGCTGTACAGGGGGACAATATAATCATGCATTAATTTTAAAATAATAAAAACTGTCATGATAATAAAAACAGTCATGGATTAAAAATGAACACAATATTAAAAATCATATATAAAAATAGAAATAAAATAAGAATAAAAACTATAAAAGAAGAGTAAAAGGGAAGATAGGGAACAAAAGATAAATGATGATAGCCAAGGTTACTCTTCTAGCTGGGACTGAATGCTGAAGAAAAAGATGAGTTTTTAGCAGAGCTTTAAAGTGCTCAGTGGACTGTGCAGCTCTAACCTGGACAGGTAGGCTGTTCCACAGTTTTAGGGCTGCGGCTGCGAAGGCTCTGTCCCCACAAGTGGAGAGCCTGGACTGAGGCACTGCCAGGAGCCGCTGGTTTGACCACCTCTGTGCCCTGGCAGTCAAGTAAGGCCTCACCAACTCACTTTAGTATGATGGTGCCAGACCATTCAAACACTTAAAAACAATTAATAAAACTTTAAAATGTACTCTAAAATTAACGGGCAGCCAGTGCAAAGAGGCAAGGACAGGTGTGATGTGCTCACGCCTTTTCTTGCCAGTCAGCAGGCGGGGATTGCATTCTGGACGACCTGCAGAGACCTATAAATAAGGAGTGGCGTGACGTGACAAAGCAGAGAATAGCCCTCTCTAGATCTTTTTCTGGGCGATAACTTTTAACTTTTGCCAGTAACCGTAAGTGGAAAATGTTTGTTTTTACTGTGGATCGTATCGTTTTAAGGTCACTCACTTTAACTCACTTCTGCATTTCTGGACTGATTACTGCTCCCCTCTGTACAGATGTGGATCCATGAACTTTCTTAACCCTTTAACCACCAGCTCAATTGTTTGGCAGAGGTCATCAATAAACTCAGGGATATTTAAATGTTTTTAAAAAATAGAACAAATCAAATCATTGATATGATTCTGTCACCATTTCAGGGAACAGAGAAAACTACAAACAAACCAAACACCAGGTATTTTCTTGGTGTGGTATTTAAAGGTTTAAACAGTTAATATTTGATAATGTGATGACATAAAAATGCACAAATCTTTGGGACAAAATCCATCAGAAAAGGCCAAAATGTTTGTAAATAAAGTAGCAATCAAAAAAACTTATAGTAGATGATACTGGGTTTGACAAACACAAAAATGTTTTTGATGAATAACAGATTTCTACATTTATAAATCATCATATCAGTAAGAGGTTAAGTATTTAAAATAATAATTATGATAATAATACTAACAGCTTTTAGCTTTTTGAACCTTTAAATCCCACACAAAGAGAATATCAGTTATTTTTGGTTTGTTTGCAGTTTTTTCTGTATCCTAAAAAATTGACAGAAACAATGACTTGTTATTTTTTTGGCATATTAAATATTCCACCAGTTGAGCTGGGAGTTAAAGGGTTAACAGGTTTCTTAACATCGTGAGCCGGGCAGTTTTCACATTTTGAATAATAAATGGACTAAGATGTCAGAAAAGACGTGGAGGAGTTTTGTTCTCTCTTGACTCTCCTTAATGATTTTTAAATATCAATATATTTGTAACCTGATGACTTGTTGATTGAACAGAATCTACAAAACATTTCAAAGGACTTTATAAACCATACTGCACTGAGAAGCAGCAAAGTAAGTCATTATTATTCTGTAAATTATCATTTTTTATCATTTTTTTCTTATACTATGAATTTAATTGGACTGAATCAACAAAGAAATATATACTTATATTTATAGTACATATGCTGCTAGAGGTTTAATAAAGATTAAGGACATGGTCATGAAAAAGGAGGATTTTTAGCGTCTGCAAACCAACATTTATCTTTTTTAGGCTTTGGACAGTAAAACAAAAATTTGGTCCAGTTGAAGTTTTCATAATCAGAGATGAACTTTTAGCTCTAGATGGTAAATGGACTTGAGCTTCAGTGTCTTGCCCAAGGACACTTGACTTGTGATGGCCGAAGCTGGGCTGGAATCCCGATTGACCAAGGAGCGACCTCCCAGACTGGGCCACTGACGCCTCGATGTCTCATCCTGATAGTCATATTGATCAGATCCTAGGCTCCCATATTGTAGAAGATGACCGATGACACCCGAAACAATCAGAGCCGGCTGACCGACTCGGATCAACATGCCGTCAAATGGTCTGGATCCTCCTCCAGCTGGTTGGTTGCTCCTCTTACTGAGGGGTAACCGGCGGAGTGATGAACTGATCTGTGATTAAACGGCCTTTGACTTCTCCTTCCTCTTCTTGTGGCTTCAGCATGAAGGAGATAATGACACACTTTCTTCTCAGAAGATCTCGTTTTGGCCCTGCAGGCAAATTCACTTTTTGATTTTCAAACCTGTCTTAAAGAGAAAAGAGACGAGACGCTTACTGGCCAATCAGAGGCTCAGATCAACAGAATTATGAACAATTATTACAAAGGAGGAGACGACCACAGACAACCACAGAGGCGTCAGAGCGTCCGGGTTTATGATCGTGAGGACGACTGAAGTCTGTGATCACAGACGGGTTCTGATTTTAGGATGATTAATCAATGAAGCTCTTTAAATCTGAAGAGGTCCAGTCGAGCTCCTCTGTGAGCTCCTCAGATTCTTCAGTGATTCTTCAGGTCACTGATAACCATTTTCTTCAGTTTGTAGGTTTTTATAAGTTTTACTCCAGCAGAGTTAATCTGGAGTTGTGGCAGTCTCTTGTCATCCCAGAGGTTAGTCTTGAGCTCGATCAGATCACAGCGTTAAAGGCCCAAAATAGATATTTAGAAGGTGAGAGAATTCAGTTAGGTGTACTTAATAAAGTGGCCACCGAGTGTACAGCCGAGGCTAATGCTATTATTCATTTGACAGTCTAATAGCACTAAATTAAAACTTCTTGTAGGGGATCAAAAAATCAGTCCATGATCTGGAACATTCTCCTCACAACCACAAATGATCACGTCATTTTTCCAAGACCAGAAAAGCTGCTGTGATGATGGAGGGATCGATCCTCTGGGGGTCATGAATGTCACACAAAAACATGACAAAAAAGTTATTCCATTTATGACTGACGGGTTGATGCTGATGTCTCCAAGCTTACAAAGATTCTCTGTAACGTGGAGGACAAAAAACTGTGAAGACAAAGTTTTTACTTCCTGTTTGTTTTTATATTTTTGTTCCTCCCAAGAGTAACAGAAAAACTGGAGAGTCTTCAGCATCCAGTTCTAAAAGGGCAAGATGAGATTTCTAAGCTTCCAAATCTTGACGGTTTTAGACACAAAGGTTCTAGTTTTCGAACAGCTGAGGGCCCCTGATCCACCTCTATACTCACGCTGATGTTTTGGCCAACTTTTGCAGACTTAGAGGGAAATAATGTCAAGCTAAGTCATGCTATGCAGAACCAAGTACACGTTGGCTAGGAAACACTGATATTGGTCTGAACACCAGCAGGCGTTGACCCCCGCTGACCTCTGTGTCCTTCAGTCACAGCTGCATTCATCTCTGTGGCTCCAGCTGCCTCCTCCTCAGGACTGGACTCCCGTTGGACTCCGGTTGGACTCCTGTTGGACTCCTGTTGGACGACTTGAGGAAGACTTGGGGACAGGCATCTTTCGTCCTTGAGGCATGAAGTCTGAATACTGAGACCAGCTGAAGCTGCATGTGGTGTCATGGCATGTACGCCTGCTTTCTCTGCTGTTATGTTGGTACAAAATTCAGCAGCACAAAGTCACGTCAAGCCAAAGTTCCCCTAGGCTGATGCCCATGCATTACTTCGATGTTGGGGAGCGTTTAAGGGCCGTCAGGAAATGTCGTCCTGTATCAATCAAACTTTTCTCAATTTGGCATAAAAACTCCAAGAGTTTTTTTCAAAAATTAAGGAAACAGAGTAAATCCCAAAGATCATTATGCAAAAGAAGTAAACTAGGACAATATCCTAGAAATCATATCCACAAATTTTTGTTGTAAAATACACAAAAATCAAAGTTTTAAAGCTTCAAATCTTTTTGTGCAACACTTACAAATCCCACAGAGTTACACCACATAAGAAAAGATTACATCCAAATTCTCATATTTACACTACTATGATTCATAAATAAACCATAAGGCTCTAATTGCTGTTCAGTTCAGTTCATCCTAAAAACTCCTTTATATTTTTTAAAAGTCACAAAACACTGTCTGTAAAACTGCAACTCTGTTCATCCCTCCTGCAATTAGATTATTCAGTTATCCTTCGGTTTACGGGGTTTCCAACAGATTTTCTCTTTGCCACTGCAGTGTTTTTTATCAGACTGATAGTTTTTTTTGTTTTCTTAATCAAATCTGATTATATATAAATTGGTTTCTTCATATCAGAGCTCATTCCTGGCCTTGTTTTCCTCTGTTGTTTGTATGTTACTCAGGTTGCTTCTGTTTTTATGTAGAAGCTGCTCCATCAGATCCCCCTGAAAAGGATCAATAAAGATGTTTGTAAGTTCGTCTACATCTCAAACACCGCAGGTCGTAAACGGCCGAAAGAAGCTGAACACAAGCTTTTGGGTTTGCGTTTCCTCTTTGACTAACACACTAGGGACATAAATGGAGGTCCATGCAGGTTTAAGATGAGAAGGACCAGACCATTAGACCTGAACTAAATCAATGATGTGTTCTTACTTTGACCGTCTCTCTGATTAATCCACGAAAGATTCTAGAAGACGCAGAAAGTGATGCACGTATTCAAATGAGAGTTTTGAATAAAACACACAATAAATAAGCAAAAGAAAAGCCTCCCACTCCTACCATTGAACTGAAGAATGTAGTTCCTTGAAGAATGTGGTGTACATTAGAGGACGTTACCTTGAGTTTAAAATCTGAAAACTGATGACAATGGTAAATTCAGAGGGGTCTTATTAATATTCCAGGGTCAGCAGCCTTGGGCAGCGTTAAACAATAAGTAAAAGGCTAAATGCAGCTCCTGAATGAAAGAAGATGACAGACCTCTGAATGGGCTGCTGTGGCTGTGTCTGTGTTTCAATGTCTCAGAGCGACGGTAGAAAGGCCTATACCTCTTTATTAATGCAATTAGAAGTGAAAGGAAGAATCTACAGCACTTTTTTGGACCGCCAGTGGACAAAAGGCCAATTTTTTCCCTTTTCAAGCAGAGTCCTTGGGTCTGTCTGAGTGCATTAGTCCGCTAATTAAAATGTTATATGTTAAACAAAAATGCACTTTGAAAAGCGGCGGGATTGTTTGAGTCAAAGACGTTGCTGCAGCCTTGATGAACAGAACTGAGCGTGACCGTGAGGAGGTACGAAGAGCATTGTTGTGGGTCCTCTCCTGTTTCACCCGTCATATTCCTTTTCTCCCGGTTTTACAATCACATTCTGCTTTTGTGCAGCCGCCCAGACAAAGACTCTGGCTCACAGTTATGTGGAGCAGAGCGCTTGTTGACATTGCATCCTTCCATTTTTGCATGGGCTGATGCGCCGGCATATTGTTCGCTGCTCAGAGTGCTTCAGGCGGCCGGTTTGTTTATCAGACAAACCGCGGCAGCCTTGGGTTAAAACTACAGAGAGAAAAGGTGTGAGATGTTGGATCAAACAGGAAGTTTCTCACTCACTGATATCTCACTTCACCAGGCTGACTCAGTTTTTCAGTAAAGCTAAAGTGTTAGCTTAACCTTACCTTCTTCTTTAATGGTTTAAACATGCTAGGGGCTTATGTTTGGCCTTAACTCTGCTTCAGATGTTCTCAGAGCTGCTAAAATATCTTTACGATCAATAATGTTAAAATAACCCGGATCCAGCTGTATTCTCTCTCCATCTGAGACCCTCGTTGGAGCTCCTGGGTCCCCCTCCCCAGGCCCTGTCTTCTCTCACTGTTGACTGGTCTTTGTTTGGTTTTCACTTAAAGAGCTTAAATGAATGTTGAAGGGTAGGGATGGAAAACTCCAGAGGGCCACATTAAACTGTCCTCATTGCCTCGGAGCCAAATGGTTGATGTTTGAAGGACGTTCTCACCTTAATAATTTCAATAACTCACATTTTTAAAGATATTTTTAGGGGCTTTTTGTTGTTTATTGATTGTGGAGAAACAGAAGATGAACTTGGAAATTGGTTTGGAGAGCAGGAGAAGATACACCAAATAGGCCTTCAGTGAGATCTGAACCCTGGGCCACCGTACCAGAAATGGAAAAACAAGTCGAATAAAAAAGCAAAGACACAAAAAAGAAAAAAACAATGGCGTTTGTTTTTTAATGTGTGTTTGTGAATGATTACACATATTAATGCTTTATTATTTATCATTAGTGTATTACTTTGTTGTGATTGCTCAGTTCAAGACTGCTCTGTACCACAATGTCAACAAATCTGATCTGCTCTGGACTCTCTACTTTTAGCCAATGGGCTAAGACTGCTGATTAAAGAACAGTATGATGTCACACCAGTAGGCCGATTTGGTGGGACTGAGGGAATGAGCTGTTTCAGGCAGCTGCAGGTGCTTTGAAGAGGGAAAAAGAGTCCAGATGCTGCAAGTGTTTTGTCTTGTGCGTAGAAGTGATCTATCATGCAGAGGAGACACGATGAACACAAAAGGGCAGATGAAACTCAAAAAGGCAAAACTTTGGCTCTTTCACTAAACAGCTCAGGTCAGGAAACAGGCACAGGCTTGTTTTGACTGAAGTGCAGCAGAGTAGCCGAGCTGTGGGTGTGAAAACCACCTCAGATATGTCTGCTTTTTATCATTAATATGTTCCTGTGATCCTGTACAAACCAGTGTTCATTTTTTTTTACCAATAATTTTCGTCATAGTTTTTGACAACAACTTTTCTTCCCCTGACGAAAACTAGACAGTAACTAATAAAAACAAGTGCACATGGACAAAAACTAAAACTAAATTAACTGACATTTTCATCAACAAATACAAACTAGACTAAAATGTTTGACAGACTAAATCCAATCAGACCTAATTTGGTCATGTAGAAAGTAGGGAAAAGTTAGGAATATATCCAATCACAGCTACTTTGGTTGTGTGGAAAGGTTGGATGAGTTAAGAGGGACATCCAGTCACAGCTGCCTTAGCTTGGTGGTGGTGGGATAAGTTGTGGAGCGATCCAATCAGAGCTACTCTCTTTAAGAACTGATATATTCATGTAGAGCAGGTTCACTGTTTGTTGTCAATTCTGGTATTGTAACTGAGATGCTCTGCCAGGTTCCTAAATAAAGGTGACTGCATTTCTCCCCAAAGTTCAATTTTTTTCTGTTTATTTATACATTCAAACTGTACTAGCATTCAATAAAGGGTTATTGAATGTTTCATTTTATCCAAGTGTCAAACATGACTTCAGAAATTCAAGGAAAAAAATGCCTTACCTTTTACACTTCATATTTTAGTCGACTAAATTTACAGTAGATTTCATCGACTATAATGTTTTGAAAGTTCATCAACTAAAACTAGACTAACATTAAAACAATTTAGATGACTAAATTATGACTAAAACTGAAAGATATTTTAGGCAAAAGACTATAACTAAAACTAAATGAAAAAGTGCTGTCAAAATGAACGTATGATGAGTATGATTCAATGTGAAACTATTTCCTCATTCATTATCCCGCTCTGCCAGTGTATGATAAGAATCATAATTTATTTGATGTCTCAATCCAAGTTGAACAGAGGTCCCAAAGAGAGACTGAACTTTTCCATCTAACTCCACTGAAGTCAACAAAAGCTCCAGGGCAGACTCCTGGCCTTGTATCTGCTGTAGCCATTGTGCTCTTTTTGTCACAAGGGGACAAAAAGAAACGTTTGAATTTTCTGTAAAGCATCTTTTAACCAAAATCCCATTTATCATAATGCTCAGATGCCTCAAAACCTTATGGGTAAATCTGTGGAAATATGGGAGACCTCTGACAAACAGCAGGCCAAACTCTGGGAGAAGTTCAATTGAAAAAGTTTAAAAGAGAATCAGAGAATAGTGAACTCTGAAAAAATAGATTGTATTGTATTAAAATGTAATTTAACCACACAAGTAATTCAGAAGAACATATGACTGTGATCATAGACTGTAGACCTGTATCACAGTCCAGGCTGTCAGCTGTTTGTTTGGGGCTTTGAGTCCCATCTGTGGTGTCTACGTGTTAGGAAACTGTCCCCTTTGTCTTTGGGTCGAGCTCCAAACATACAAAGAGGTGGAGATGCCTGACAAAGCAGCAGGACCAGCCAAATGCTTGTGATCAGATCCATCGTGAAGCTCCAGGCTGGACCAAGACAGCGAGTCCGAAAACACAGACCTGAGTTAGCCCCTCCGGTTCCCAGCACCTGCCGATGCTGATGTTGATACAGCATATGTCTGCTGTCATTCCTTTGACTGATCATTAGCTTTAGTGCCTGTAGCTGCAGACGTTTCCTTCATTTCTGTCCACGCTTTGCTCCAAAGGAGCCCAGAGTGCAACAAAAGTTCTGACATGAGGTCTCCTCAGGTGATGTAGAGATGGGGGGATTCAGGGACACGGTCGAAGAGGGTTTAACTCAGACAGACTCTCTGCAGGATTTTATCTTTAAGATAGAGTAATTGATCTGTAATTACATTTTACTCATAAAGGAGCTCTACTATCAGTCATATGATGTTTACTGCAGGTTTAATTTCCTGGCTGTTGGTGTCAGTTATAGTTCACATTCTGAACTCTGGATCATTTCCTCTGAGAGCTGCTGCAGGCAGGATCATAAAACATGAAGGTGTGGTCAGAACATTTGTGTTAATCTGCTCTTATGATAATTATTGACTCACACTATAGAAAATATTTGACATGTTAAAACTAGAGAAACACAATTACATTTTTTTTTTGCTCAGCAACGTTACATCACTGGATGGTAAGCTTGCACTGATTGACTATAGATTTTAAAAAATATGTGTGAATTATCAGCGTCAAAAGTTCTAATCTGGTGTGTAAAATCTTTATCATATAAAAGCTAGTTTGCATGGCAACCACAAAAATGTCACAGCATGAAAACTTCTGGCAGCAGGAGCCCCTAAAGCCCCTAAAACTCTGATGGGTCAAGACGTAGTGACTCAGTCCCCCTGTCAGCCTTCACTGTTTATTCTTCTTTAACCTGAGGATTCTCTTTATAATAAAAACCTCCATGAAGTGTGCATACAACAACATATGATTATTTATGAACAATAATCCAAGTCTTAATCAACAGAAGCTTTTCATTTAAACATCCTGAAATATCCTGATGACTCTGATCAGACGGGAGTGACGAGTGCTCTTATTTGCTCTCAAGTTGCTCATTGGACTGCGAACAGAAAAAAAGGATGATCTGTTGGTGACACAAGAAATCCAAGAAAGTCTCTAGCCACTCCCAAGGTCCTCAGTGCCATCAAGTGATGCTGACTGGTTCAAAAATAAGGTCACAGTGAACATTAAAACCCAGCATAAACTCTGAATAATGATGTGAATTTTGAAAGTTAGCTGAACAGTTATCATCTTGTAGGAAGCAGGAGACTTCTCCTCATTATGCACTCACACAATCAGCAGTCGTTGACTTTACAATACGTTTTATTGTGAGCAGTGAGCTGTGTGATTGTTCAACACTTAAATAAAAGCAGCTTTATAACATCAGGACAGAAAAGTCTCAGAATAATACCCAGCATGTTAAAGTCAATAAGCTTGTTTTCCATCAGCTCTGTGGTGAACGCTGAATAAGCCTGCAAATAACCGACTTATGGCTTTTATGATCGGGCTCAGTTTTTGTGGCTTCATGCGACTCTGCTGCTAAATGTGGGAACAATTAATGTGCTTCTGGCAACGGCTTCATCTCAATACGCCAAATAGGCTTATCGGCATACTGACTGTGGTGGAGCAAATATGTGAAAAATCACAGTGATAGCAAAACAAATGAACTCACCCTGCAGCGAGAGACACAAACAGCAGGAGGATCATTTAAAGGGGGATTCTACAGCTTCACTTTCACTATGAAAACTCCCTGAGTCGGATTTTTCTGTCCTTTGTCCTGTGATTTTCCTCAGAGTCCAAAATATTCCTCTTTCTTCTCAAAGTAGTAGTTGAGTCGAGCCATGGCGTATCTGGAAGGAGAGCAGAAAAACATCAAGCACCGCGTTTTGTTTTTGACTCGGGTGAAAAATGTCCTCAAGTCTTTACTCCCTCAGAAAGCCATTTTAACCTCAGGGTCCTGACCCCAGGTGGTCCCAAGAGAACCTCCTAAATCACTTTAACTCTCCTTCTACCAGATGGTTTTAAATCCTTACATCAGGGGTCCAAACTTTTTCCATCAAGGGACAAATACTGAACAAAACATGTATGACTTGGCTGATCTGCCACACCTCACTGTTAAATTATCAAGGTCACAATTCAGCACTTAGGGCTGGCCAGACAGGCCCCCCCCCCCCCCCCCCCCCCGGACCTGGAGATGGGGCCAATCGTACTTGAAGATTGGGACAATTGTGCAGAACGACAGAACGACTGCTCTGCATAATGAAGCCCTCTGTCTTCAACACCCTTCCAAATTCAACAACTAGAAAGCACTTGGAGAGTGCAAACCTCCGCCAAGGTAGCTTACATATTGCTGTTACATCTTTCAACAATAGTTCCATGATAAAGTTCCCATCATAATATGATTCATGACCCTGAAAACCCACACCTAGCATTCAGAATCATGTTGATATCATTATTAGTTAGACAGTTATAGAGCAAAAATGATTGTTCACTAATGGAGGTTATCTGGATCAGCACCAAAATCTAATCATTTTTAACTCGGGCCATTACCAAGATCGCCTGAAAATTTCAGCAAAATCTGTCCAGTAGTTTTTGTGCAGTCTTGCTAACAAACAAACAAGCAAACAAAAGTCGGCAAAAACATAACCTCCTTGGTGAAAGTAATAAACCTTTTGTCCTTGTGACATCTAGTAGACTTCAAAAATCTTCATCTGAAGAAACTTCAGTAAAGCTGATAAAACTTCACTGTCCACTGAAGTTTAGCTTTCAGGATAGAAATCGCCTCACAGAGGAGAATTTTTGATCCACTGGTTTGAAAATATTCAGTCTTTATGAGACATTTTTGATTTTAGGGCTCCACAGAGTGACAGGTATTTAGTACAGAGTTGTTCCGATACAACCACTTCATTTGCGTATATACCAGGCAGCAATCAATCCCTGTTTCAGCACAAGCTCTCCTGAAAGAGGTGGTCTCAGCTTGACTGGGTGACGAGTTAACTCATCACACCGTTGTGGTAGTACAAGCAGCAGCAGTAGAGATAATAACTGCATTACAGTGAACAGGTAACCAGGCTGATAACAGACTGATAAAGAAAACTTCCAGGCTGTAGTTCAACTCGTTACAGCAGAAGAATAATTTCTTTGTTTAAGTTGCTCTCTACTTTGACAGCTTCTCTGTTGACACCTCTGCAAGTGTTATGATGTTATAAGCTCCCAGGCTACCTGATGTCCCCTATGGTCTGCTGCCAAGTGTTATAAACCCTCTCCTTAGTTTTTTTATGCCTGTATCATAAGGCATGTCACACGCTGATAACAATTCTCATCTGTGTGATCTTACAACGGCATTTAACATCCACTATTATCGTTATTATGTTTTGTTTTGGCCGTGACGTTGTGATGGAAGACCGTTTGACCTGGACTCAGCCAACTTTAAAATATTACTGTTTCAACATGAATGGATCTGAAATGAATATGACAAACATATATTTGTTTTTTCAACTGACTGGGAACAAAGAAACCGAGCTGTGGGTGTGAAAAATTAAGAGTCGTCATATTTATCACCTTGATCAACTGATTTGATTTACATTAAGTCAGAAACAGAATAATGTAGGACCTTAAAAGATGTTATTGTGAATTTATCTGATATTTAAATTTAAAATGTGCTCATAAATGTGCAGAACAGCAGAACATAGACTTTTAAGTTTAACAGTTAAACAACCTTCTTTGTATAAAGTCTGCAGTCAGTGATGAAGTGATTTGACCTGAACCTCGATGTCGTTCTCTAAAACATGAAGTTAAACATTACTATATTAATTTAAATCTGGATTATTAAATGAATGTATGTTTTGTCATGCTGATGCTAAAAGAGCTTTGAAATAATGGATTTATCTCAAAGGTACAGACGTTTCCATCAGAGTTGAACAATCATGCAGCTCCAGTTCTGTGTTGTCTGCAGGTCACACCGCCGGCCTGTTAATAGCTCAACGTGGGAGATTCATATGCACTAGTCTGTTTTCAAAACTTGCATTACAATGAAGCATTAAAGCTGTTTTCAATGGAGCCTGGAGTCTGAAAGCCTCACAGCAGTGAGGAAAGTGTTTTTGTATTTGTTCAAACCATATTATCGAAGGCTTCAATAACTCTGATTCTGCCTATGCTGCTGCCCTTGGCCATTATCCTATCCCCTTTGAAATTAAGTGAAGTTTGAAAAGCTCAGAAAATGGAGGCACAGAGAGGAGTTTGTCCTTTAATCAGCGCTTTCACCCAACTCCTCAATGCCAAATCTGTTTTCTCTCTCAAACTCCTCGCTGAGACAAATCGATTACTCTGACAGATGCCTTTTTTGTTAGCAGTACTCTGTTACTTTGGTCCTCGCTGGTGTCTCCGGGCAAAGCTGCTCTCTCATTACTGTGTCAGGGTTTGGCTTTGGTGTCTCTCTGGACTCTCCACCTGGAACTTGTTGATGGAGATAGTTGGTACAAAGTGAGTCTGATCTTTTTCACAGGAGAGCAGAGGGTGATAAAGTTCGAGGAAACATATTCTCAGTGTCACAGCCTTCGAAATCTGTTTTTATCATAAAAATGCACTTTTACAACAGAAATGAAATCTCACATTCAGTCAATAATGTTTGCACACTGATTCTAACTTTTGTCAATTATATTTTTTTAACCATGTTTGATTTTCTGCTTTTTTAATATCCATAAAGTCATCTTAAAATGATGACCTGTGACCTCTTCCTGTCTCTCTCTCTGTCTCCCCTCACAGTCATGTTAAGTGTAAGCTCCAAACAGTCCTTCCATTTTGATTTTGCATCAACAGTATAAAGATCTTCTGTCCATTTTTTGTAGTAGATAATAGTTTTCTCATTTGGATTCTTGTAAATTTACGCTTATGTCGTTCATATCTGACTTTTCAAATTAAAAAATTACCATATGCCAGCATATGCCAAAGCTCGCCAACCACTGCTGACAGCCAGCAGATTTCCTATTAGGCTGCTATTGGCTAAATGCACTCAAACAGTCTTATTTAAGCTGCTGTAGCCTGACTACTCTTGCTTCTCCCTCTGCAAGCCGCTTTGCAACCCTCCTCCAACACCACAGCTCCTTACCTGGCTAATTGTGGGTTTTCAAGATAACAGGAAGCAGAGTATGTATTTGAAATGACCCTGAAACTCTTGTTACTTGTTTTCCTGTGTTTGTTGATCTGCTTAGCGGGGCTTGACGCGAACCTACTGACACCTACTGAAAACACACTTGCTGCATATTTCCAGCAATCCGGCGCTGAAGTGCGCTGCTGGCTCGTTCCGCAGACGGCACAGTTGTGGAAACTAACGGTTTGGTTATGCCCCCTGCCGTCCTTATAGGTGAAAGGACAGCAGGAGGAATGTGTCCTGCTTAAGGCCTCCGCCTTAAGATCATCATTTATTAATTCTGAGAGAGGCTCTAATGCCCGGTCACACCAACAGACCTGCTGGAGTAAACTCATCTTTAAGCAACATCGTAAAGGAAAGCCATCACAGCTGATCCCATTCGTCCTTATTTTTATTAACACTGACACCTTAATCTGCTGCTCTTAACATTTATCATCATCACAGATGAAGCAGCACACTTTCCTCTTGGAGGAGGTATCCAGTTTCACAATGTGCTTTTGTGCACTATTCTCCCAATTTCTGCAGTCAGACTTCTCCAAACAGAGGGCCTCCTCCTCCTCCTCCTCCTCCGTTTCCTCATAATAATGTCTTTGTCAAACAGCCACTCACCTCGCCAACGCGTCCACAAATCTAAACCGCTGACTCGCAGACACTTTCAACACATGAATAAAATCATATAAAGAAAAGTAAATAATGAGCGCAGAGGGAGGGAGGCTCATGCTCCCCCTGTGGCTCCCTATTGTCACTTCTGCATCTGGACCTGGTTAGAGCACAAGGCCTCGACGACGCCTGTCACTGGTCGGGAAGTCGGCGAGGATTTGGCTCAAGGGGGAAACAGTGGGAGGAAAACATAATCACACACACTCAGATACGCACACACACATTTTCAGAGCACTTCCTATCTCTATCCCTCTATGGAGAATTAACTGATTTATAAACTTTGAGTGAAGCTGTGGTAATGATGGTGACATTATGCCTTAGCTGATTTAATCACTACATTTAAACCGAATTTAATGCAAAAAAAGACCCACAAAAACAAAAATAGAATCCAATCTGGGGGTAAATTTCATGGCAAATCTACTTTTTTGTTCAATCTCACAGCCTCTTGAGTCAGCAGCCTTAATATCATTTTTAAAGGTTTAAAGCCGATCACTTGCTCATATAAAAAAGGGAAGACATGTTGGAGTTTGTTTAAGACTAATCCAAGACAGTTCACAAGTTTTCACATACGAAGAACCCCTGATCCACCTCTACTCTCTCTCTCTGATGGAGCTCCTGTCTCTTTTAGGCTCCCTTTCTCATGTTGGGCCCGCTCTGATTGGTTAACAGGTCAACTCTGTGGTGATTGGTCAGTTCAGGGCTGCTCTATGCCATGTTGTCAACAACTCTGCATTCATTCTAACATCTAGGCTGTACAGTGGGCTTGCTATCCCAAGCCAATGGCTAAAACTGAAGACAAAACAAAGGCAAGATGTCACACTGGCAGGTCGATTTGGGAGGGCCAAGGGTACAAGACATTTAAGGCAACTGCTGGTCCGGCAAAGAGGGAGAGAGGGGGAGGTCTTAATGCTGCAGATTTTTGTCTTGTTTAAAGAAGAGTCTACTGTGTGGACCAAATCAATGTCAGGCAGGAAAGATAACCTGTTGTTTACACGTTTGTCTTCCTGTTCTCTCGTGAATCCACAGTGACCTCCTGAAGATAAGGTTCTGTTCTGATAGACATGACCCTGTTTCAAACTTTTAGGCTGAGCTCTGCTGCACAGGATGCTCCACAGGCGGACTACGTGTAAATGGGGTTAGTCTTGACTGGTCCAGGACTGGAATGTGCTGCAGCCTGCCCAACACTGCTGCTGTAATGAGATCCCCGTTGAAATTATTTTTTTGAAATTGGCAATTACTTACCAATATTTTCTGTTTTTTACATGCATATGTTGATATAGATGAATTCAAATGTGACCTATATTCTATGCCCATGTGTAAGAACATTATTATTGCGATAATACTTTCAAAATTCTGAAATTTCCTCTGAAAAGGAAGAATGTGGACCGTAAACTGGCTGTCTTTACTTACATTCTTGACTAGTAAACATTGCTTGACAGTGTACCATAACTAAATTTCCTTGTTTATAACATCAGTGTTGGTGATTTGGAAAATTAATGACTTATCTTGTTTAAACATTTCAGACAAAGAAAGAAGAAGCCGTGTGATACTCCTGAGTAGGGAAACATGTTCAGATGTTTCAAGGACAATGTCTATGCTGTAACTTAGCTTTATTAAGATAAAGCATGTTGGAAACTCTGTCTGTGAAGTATAAAATATCCAATTTTATCAACTGTATGTATGATGTATGTATGCATATTATATATATATATATATATATATATATATATATATATATATATATATATAAATATATATATATATATATATATGTGTGTATATATATATACATATATATATATATACATATACATATATATATATACATATATATATATATATATATATATATATATATATATATATATATATATATATATATATATATATATATATATATATATATATATAGATATATATATATATATATATATATATACATATATATATATATATATATATATATATATATATATATATATATATATATATATATACTTACAGGAGGAAAACCAACCCACGGTGTTGTGTTATTGTTTACTAGTCAACTACTTATCCATACTTTCTTGTATTCAACGGAAATTAAGCAAAAAAACAATGGCTTACACGATTTTCCACACAGCACTTTTGCAAAACAGTTTTCATCATGGATGTGTGGTCTAACAAGAAGCAGACCAGTGACCACATTAAAACTAATATTTTGTTTAAAGTTGATGAGCTATTGTGCTTTAAATTACATTGTTAATTTGATTCAAATGTGCTTGTTAAATGGTCATCATTAAAGTGTCAACTATAGCTTCCTACGCATAAATTGACCTTCTATGAATGCAATAAACATTTTTTTGCTATAGGAATCCTATTGCCTCTGTTGCATCGTTTGGACCATCAAGGGCTTCCATGACCTGCCATTGCTGTCAAATAATTGGCCCATTGGCATCTATGGGGTTGACGTAACTCTCTCTTTCCACGGCTCTGAATGGGTATATAGGTTAGGGAACTCCCAGTGGCTGGAAGTTGGCTGGTAATTTGCTGGAACTTATCTGGCATTTGGCTGGTAGGGGAAAATGGAAGCCATCTGCCAAGCCCGTTGGAAAAGTCACTGAAGCCTTCTGGCAGTGGGACGGTCTGATCTGACACAGTGACCATCAGCACAGATGACAACACTTTTCTAAACCAGGGTCACATCACAGAACAAAAAAAGTCGACCTGCCGTCTGTGAGTCTGATTGTTGAGCAGACACAGATAGCTGTAATCACTTCTCACAGCTCTAAAACGAACTCTTTAAAGACAGAAGGAACTCTTTCCATACTCAGACCTGCCATGACCTGCCTATTATGCCTCCAATTAACAGCCTCTGTGAGACCTGTGCATAAAACGAGGATGTGTTCCTCCCTCACTGTACCCTGCGGCCTTTGAATTTAAATGAAGCTGGTGTCTTTATGCTTTAAACAAACACCAAGGCCAGTTTGTAAAGATGGAGCTGTGATGGCGCCATGCTCTCTGTTTAATGTTTTTAAGAGTGAAAAGGATGAAACAGAGGACAGACTTGACCATTGGCTTCTGCATTGTCTCTTTTCAAAGATCAATTCTGAAGTTAGTACTCACAGATGTAATTAGTGTATAGGATATGTAGGGCTGGGAAAGAGGGAACAAAAATATTATCCTCCAATTATTTTGAGTGAATGGTCGATATAATTGTTTGATATGCATTATATCAAAATGTCATCACAAAAACCCAACAATCCATCCATCATCTGTACCACTTATTCATTTCAGGGTCTCAGGAACCTGAAGTTAACCAAGGTACATCCTGGACTGTTCACCAGGCAATCACAGGGCAACACAGAGAGACAGACAACCAATTGTGCATGCCACAGACCTGAGGGCAATTTAGAGTCACCAGTTAACCTTAACTGTTTCAAATGGGAGGGGGAACAGCAGCTACAGATTTCTTACCTAGCAACAGTTGCTAAGGAGGGTGGGGCCTGTTAAAGATCACTTCCTGTGAAGGGCAGGGCTTGACAAAGGGTCAGTTGCGCAAATATGTCGGCAACATTTGCAGAAATGGTGGAACTGGTAAATTTTGTGGACCCCTGCTTAGTGCACCTACTTGTTCAAACATCACCAAACTTATTTTTACATTCTTGATCATGTGAGGGACTTTGGCTGCAAATTCTGATGCTTAAAATCAATAAAATAGTCAATATTGTGTGACTGAAACAGTGTAAATTTTGCTGACTAATTATTTTCATCATAGTTTTCGTCAACAACCTTTTTTCCCCTGATGAAAACTAGACAGTAACTAATAAAAACAAGTGCACATGGACAAAAACTAAAACTAAATTAACTGATATTTTCATCAACAAATAAAAACTAGACTAAAATGTCTGACAGAGACTAAATCCAGTCAGACCTAATTTGGTCATGTAGAAAGCAGGGACAAGTTAGGAATATATCCAATCACAGCTACTTTGGTTGTGTGGAAAGGTTGGATGAGTTAAGAGGGACATCCAATCACAACTGCCTTAGCTTGGTGGTGGTGGGATGAGTTGTGGAGCGATCCAATCAGAGCTACTCTCTTTATGAATTGATATATTCATGTAGAGCAGGTTCACTGTTTGTTGTCAGTTCTGGTATTGTAACTGAGATGCTCTGCCAGGTAGCCTAAATAACAGTGACTGCATTTCACACAAAAGTTCGATTTGTTTCTGTTCAGTTATACATTCAAACTGTACTAGCATTCAATAAAGGGTTATTAGATGTTTCATTTTATCCAAGTGTAAAACATGACTTCAGAAATGAAAGGAAACAGTAAAAATGCCTTACACTTTTCACTTCATATTTTAGTCGACTAAATTTACAGTAGATTTCATCAACTAAAATGAGACTAAAATTAAAACAATTCAGATGACTACATTATGACTAAAACTAAAAGATATTTTAGGCAAAAGACTGTAACTTGAACTAAATTAAAAAGTGCTGTCAGTATTAACTCTGATGACTGGGACTTAAATTTTCATTGTCACGGTATCTAGAAGGTTCGATTATTATTTGATTTTCACCACAATGCTGCTTAAAAAAGTGATAATATCCCATTAGGGCCTAAACAGTTCAAATATATTATCTTGTAGTCTGTAGTTCTACAACTGAATAATCTATTTACTGAGCACGTCACCTGGTGTCCATTTTATTTTTTAAAGCATAAACCCAGTAACTATATGTTCAAACTACCCCAGCCCTTGTCAGCATGAGTCTTCTTCAGTGTTCTTTGGTCCCTGTCGTGTCTCCTTCAGGGTAACCAAGCCCTTAAACTCTCACCCTGGCTCCACTCTGACTGTTGTTTTCTGAGTTCACTTCAGCCCAGTCCTCCAGCTGAAGACCAGGTAACCCGACCCCATCCTGCACTTTGGGACAACCTCAGCCGGCGGCTTAGAGCAGCAGACGTCTAGCAGTCACATGTGGCCCGCGCCCGGGGATGAGAGACATAAACGTAAGGGAGTACCGACGGCTTGGGAACAATAGCGCCTCTGTGCCTCTGCACCCCCTCTGGATCACATTTCCTCCGGGGGTCCAGATCGAAATGAGGAGGGGGCCCCGCCGCTGATCCAGCAAGCGTGCAGAGAAAGCCACACAGAAGGGAGGGTGCCGTGTGTCAATAGTGATTAGGATCATGATCACAACTGTGGCGGGCGAGGGGCGCAGGGAGACGGGGGAGAGGAAGAAAGAGTGGGGGAGAGCGGGGACTGTTTGCCCTCCTGAACTTTATTGTCTGGTTCTGGAGGTGAGGAATGTCTTCCTCCTGGTCCTGTTTAAAGATAACTCGCCCTGCGTGGATCATAGTACACTTAAAGAGGAGCGCAGTTTGCTTAAGAATCTTCAAGTTTCAGCTCAGAAAATCAGACATTTGTCCCTAAAACATCTGAATGTTGGAAAAGGTCGAGAAATGTCTGAAAGCTGATGACTGCATCGTGGAATCAGATGGTTGGAAAGTTTTTCATCCACTTTCAGGTCTGAACTGTTTTAGGAACTCAATAAAGGATTCACTGACAAATGTAGGTTTTTGTTTCTAACTTGAATCCCCAACACTTCTATAATCTATGATTTAACCCTTTTCCATGTCTGATCTGTCGTCCTGCTTCCTGGTTTTGGGGCGGCAGTAGCTCAGTCCATAAGGACTTGGGTTGGAGACAGGAGGGTGGCCGGCTCAAGTCCCGGCTGAACCATGTTTGGAAGTTGGTTTGGTAGCTGGATAGGTGCCAGCTGACTTCCTTGGCACTGCCAAAGTGCTCTGGAGCAAGGCACTTAACTCACTGCTCACTGCTTCCTCAGGAGCAGGAAGCCATCACTCTGACATCTCTGCATTAGTGCATGCTCATAGGACTCGTTTGCATGTGCATGTGTATTTCAGCCTGTGTGTGTAGCATGTTTCAACAACAGAGTGTAAAGAACTGAATTTCCCCATGATGGACGAATAAATGATGTCTTTCTTTCTTTTTTACTGTCCCGGGCTGAAAATAAACTAAACACTTCATTTCATCATGATTTTGAAATGTAAGTTTATATCCATCCATCATCTAAACGGGGAAGCTGGAGCCTATCCCAATTAACAGCGAGAGAGAGGCGGGGTACCCTGCACCAGCCACCAGCCAATCACAGGGCCACATAGAAAAACAGACAACCAATCATGCTCACACTCTTACCTAAAGCCAATTCAGTGTCACTAATAAACCTAATGCTGAGGTCACACTACTCCAGTTATGCAGGATTAAGGCTGACCCGACAGTTGTAGGGTTTGAGACCTTTCGACCATTAAAATCAAAAAGTTGGAGACACCACTAGACTCTGCGACAGAAAGTTTTTGTCCTGCCTCCTACTATCTGAACTAAGTCCTCCTGGTTGCACTATTTTTTTTTTTTTACCTCTGAATTGGTGTTAAATTGGTGTCAACACAAAGGTTGGAGTTAATTTCAGCAGGCAGTGATCCTAATGTCTGTAATTTGTCGTCTTTGTGCAGCTTTTACTGTGAAAACTGTCAGAATCAGAGATCTTCAGGAAACTAGAACAATATTTAAAGCAAAGTGTGACCCAGGCACTTGCCCCTTGCTGTGGACACACGGTCTGCACATGCTAAAAGACTCTAACTTCCTGTTCCACGGGACCTTTGTGCGGTCTCTGTTGGAAATACAAACCTCTGGAAGTCAAAGTCAATCGAGGAGAAGCGAGACTGCAGGATGGCCCAAAGACCCCAGAAAAAGTTTGACGCCTGCAGGGAGGAGAAGAGAAGACTTCTAAAGACCAGAAGACATTTATGGACAACATGATAAAGGCATGCTGAAGTTTTTAGATATTTAAGATTGTTCTGGAGGATGCTTTCAAATTTCTTCTTCCATCCATCGATCAATCAATCATCAGGTCTTCAGTTATGGAGACTGCCTCAGAGCCTTCAGGAGCGAGGGTGCCTGCTGCTGACATGCTGCTTCAGACCCTGTTGGACTTTTCAGAGAAGTGCAGTCTGGAATTAAACATGCCGATAATCCATCAGAACATTCAGGTGCGGCTGATTGTGCCATGATCAGGTTTTTAGGCATCATGACAGAAAACACCTGATCAGTTGGGATGTGCCGACGTAAATATAGTCACATGAGTCTAAATGTGGTCCAGAATCAGCCTGAGGTCACACCGTACATGCTGGACCCAAAGCTAAAAATCTAAAAACAAAAAGAGTTCTTCTCTGGCTCCTGCGGGGAGGAGGTCACCGCAGGGTCAGATGTTTTAGTCAAACAGCCAGAGTTTAATGTCAGAGCCTGGACCGGAGCCCTCTGATGGAATAACAGGATCATAAATCAGACATTTATCTTGTCTATTATATCACCTCTGGGCCATGTGCTGCAAAAGTGTGAAAAATAAACAGAGTTCAGTCTCTGGATTGTTTTGTTTGTCATCGATGTTGAGCTCCTCTTTCCTTTTCCACCCAGGAGAGCTGTTGATGGGCCTCCATCAGGGTCGGATCTACAAAATGTTTGATGGGGTGGCCACGCACATCAAATATAAATCATAGTCAGAAGGTTAAAAGGTTAATGGCTGTTTGAAATTCCACTCTGCGGCCTGTAACCCCCTCCTTCTCCCTCCCATCAGTTATAATTTAGGGAGCCAATCAGGACAGAGCTCATTATATCCTCCTGTGGCCCCGCCCCCTCACATCCAAACTTTTACAAAAGGGAGAGGAAAAGAGCTCCTTCCTTGATTAATAGACTGGTAGGATGAATGAACATGTGGTTTAGGGATTGTTTCCCGCTGGGATGGTGCATACCCCCTGATGACATCATTAAGGGACAAATTTCAAACTGAATGCTTGAGAACAGATTTGGTGAAAAGTAGAACAACAGAATGAGGGAGAGGAGGGTTTGTAAACAGGACATGGACTCATTTTTGTGTAAAGAGACATTAAAGGTACAATATTTTGCACAATATTTTTGCTTGGGGTAAATTTTTCTCTGTTAGAAAAAGTTGTTCAAACTGACCCATGCAAAGAAAATCAAATAAAACATGATCTTGAGCCCTGATGGTTTGCCTCGTTACCTGATTTTATCGAAAATAGTACCTCCTATTGCTTGACTTGTGCAGCCCTTGTACCCTCACAGCAGTGAAAGGAAACATCTGCATCTTCTGCTCCTCAAAATGTCTGAAGATTAAAGTTAAACGTGTGACTTTGAAAAGATCCCTCAGTGACCTCTGCAGCTCCTCTCACGGCTGCGAGCTGCTCGGTCAGGATGACAAAGATCAGTATTGAATGGTTCCCTCCTTAATGGCTCTACTCACTCAGGCTGCGGACTTCCATGCCTCCATAAATTTCTGTTGTTCTCCACCCTTATTGTAAATCTTCATGGTAGGACCACTAATAGGGCGTCCTAATAAGATCCAGACGGGCCTCTGTTCTGTGGCCCGCTGATATAATCACATTTTTATTTGATAATCAAATAAAGGGTGGAATGAAATACTCGAAGAGCGATGTGCGGTTTTCCTCTGGCTCTCTCCCTACGCTGGCAGATTTTCATCTCTAATCGGTGTCTTTGGTTGGAGGAGGAGACGGAGTGCGTTTCCATCATGATTAATAACTGCAACCCGTTAGGACGGCATCAGAGCAGAGACGGCACAGGCAGGGGATCACTGAGGATGGGGGGGGGGGGGGCATCACAGGGCCTGAAGGTGACAGGACCCCTGAGAGGGAACGAGACCCACAAGGGGGACCAGTGGTGAAGACCGCCCTGCAACTGGGCACAGGCCTTCAGAGATTATGATGTGAGGGGGGCTGCTTCACCTGTACACACACACACACACACACACATCCACCCACACACACACCCCCCCACAACCACACACACACACCCACACCCTGACACATGCAGCTCTCCTCAGTGCAGACAGTTTTTCTGTTTTTCTTTCATTAAATTTGTCGTGATTTAGTGAAGTTTGATTGTTATGCTGTTCCTGTTTGACAAACATGCAGGATTCATTTTTAGGCCTTTCCTTAAAAAAAGAGAAATTAAAAAAAATCCACAACAACTTCAAAATAAGAATGAATAATTACTTTTTTTTTTTTTTTTTTTTTACTGTTTTTAAAATGTACTTATAACAGTTAAAGTAATGGACAATAAATGAAGTTTTAACCTCATAAACAGTTTTTCATGATCATGAAAAACAAAAATCTAATAAAATGATTCATGCGTAACTTGCATTAGTGCTCTCCTTAATATTTTTTTTAACATAATTTCCACTTTGAGAACCACAGGACTGACACTATCTTACTACTCTCAATTTCCAGACAAAACCAAATAAAGCTTTAATGTACAGTTTTATGAAGGAAAAATCTGACCTAAAATGCTTGTTAAAAATATTTGATCAAATCTTATCTCTAAAAATTCAAGTTTTACTGATTATGTGCAGTCCAGGCATCATATTTTCCTTTTAATTTGTGAAATAAATGTTGCTTCTGACCAGTTACATGGAAATGTTTAACTGAGTGTATGGAGACATTTTTGGATTTAAAATCTGGCAAATATATTTGATAAATTTCTGTTTTTGGAGCTTATTCAACATAAGATGCCCTGATTCTCACTAAAACTTTCCGGCTGCAGTCTTTAAGAACTTCAGTTATTTCTGGAGACTTTTAAAGGAGTCTGATTTTGTTTTTCTTTGGTTTTTTGAGTCCTTGAACTATGATATTAAAATGTTTAAAAAGGTAAATATTAAAAGATGGATGTTCAGCCTTTTTAGCTCAAGGCCTCAAAAAAGAGACAAAGCTTTTAGGAGAATGTTTGATTATTGAATGGTGTGGACATCGTCCATCTACAGTTTTTTAAACTAAGACATACTACGCCTGAACTAAAACGATCAAACATAAACCCTGTTATTTTCTTAATTAACAGCTTTGGCCTCCCTCGTTTTAACGCCGCTTTAACACAAACTTGGCTCCTCAGTGATTAGTTTCCCGTCTCTCCGGCGTGGAGAGTCCTCCTCGGTCTGTCAAAGAAAATCTGATTCCAATCAGCACCATGTTATCGCCTCCCTCTCCATCCCTGCCTTTATTTCCTCTCCGTCCTCATCGTTGTCAGGAGGGAGTTATTTTAAAAAGTAATATGCCTCCTCATCATTGCTGGTCTATTTCCAGAGACATTCACACCAGCCCCTTAAATTGGCGGGACAATTCTGCGCATTGTGCGGCACTCTGAGAGCACTCTGGGACTGATAGCTCGGCACCACTCGAGCCACCGAAGAATGAAAATTGTGGTCATAAGAAAAATAATTCTGGCTGCCGTCTTTCATTTTTCCCCGCGGCAGCTTCTAATCAGCTCAGATGGAGTCCATCAAAGTTTGGTGGGTCAGCTGTGGAGCCGCGTTTTTTATTTTAGGGTGCTGGAAAAGTAAATTGTTAAAATGTGACGGTGGTGAAGCCGCCCTGTCATTTCAGAGATCTGCTCACATATGGAGATTGTTGGACTGAGCAGTAATCTCACAATGTTGAGATGTTTACATTGCTCAGAGAGAACTTTAAAGAACTACTGAGAGGTTTGTCACTTCGCGAAGGACTTTAAAAGGGCTTACACTAAAACTGAGTACAAATAAATATAGCTGACAAAAGCCTGTTAGAGGCATATAGACCAGGGTGGGCAACTGGCAGCCCAGAGGCCACATAAGGCCCCTGACTCCATCAATGAGACCCATCAGTCCAGTTCAAGGACATGATATTTTCACACTGAAAACATAAAATCTGTGAGGAAAACATCAAATGTGTCTTTAGAAGAAAGCTGTAATCACTGCCATGCTTCTGTAAAACTTTAATAAGCATAGAAAATGATTTAAAGGAAAAATAAACTTAAATAATCAGTAAAAACTCTGTTACCTGCCTTTAGAAGGAGCTGAGACTGGCTAAATTCTGTGTTTATGTTTAACTTTGTTTAACATCAGAATAATTTTATTTACCTAATTTTCTTTGGTTCTCTTGGTGAATTTAAGTAACTGTAAATGTTAAAATGACAGCGTAGCCCATCCCTGATACAGACTGTAGAGAAGACAGGACTGAATCAGAATGACATGAAGCATTTAGTCACTGAAGGGGCCCTTGCAGTCCAACCTGAGGCTGCTGTCGTGTTTAAAACACTGTTTCAAACCTTCAGATCAACCTACTAACAGACAGAGACTGACCTGAGGCGGACAGACTTGTATTCATGGCCATGGCCTAGACTAAACCCCTTTAAAAAAGCCCATTTACCAAAATTTAATTAGAAACAGATACCAGGTTCTAAGATGAATATTTAATAATATAATGACAGTGTATGAAATGATTTGGAATATTTTAAAAACAATTTCCGAATGTTTCTCACGCCTACTCTTGACATTATGAAGGTGCATCATCTGCAGCTTTTCTTTACTCTCATTATTATTGTTTTTTTTACTACTTTTATTGCAATCATTTCATATCAAGTGCAACAAGATAGTTTGAACAAAAATGATATGAATTGCAATCTATTTTTTTGTCAACATATTCTCACAGTGCTGCTAAAAACAAACTGGCAATCTCATCTCATCCATACATTTAATTTCCTCCTCCATCATTCCATCATTTTGTTATTTCATTTGTACAAGCATCAACTTCTTTTGACCTGAGATTGTCTCTGTGATAAAAGGAAAACTATATTCACAGAGAAAATAAAAAGTAGATGTATATATGTATATGATAAAGTTATTAAAAGCTCCTGTGTATGTGTGTTTATGTGTACATGGATGTGTGTGTCCTCCAACAAATGTCCAGTTTTCAAATTTCTGTCTCCACTTTCCCATTATGAAAAAAAAGCTTCAAGATTGTTTTGAAGCTTTTTTTCAAAACTGTAAAAGCATTGAGTTTGACCTATTTGTCTTTAAGTGTCAGTAATTCATAAACTAAGTCACTATTTCAAATTTTACATGTTTTTCTCTTCTTTTCTGACACTATACAGCAGGTAACAACACAACAGTTCTACATAGACTGGTATTGTTCGTTCATTATTTGACATAAAAGCATGTTTTTCAAGAATTTGAATGTCTAGCACAACATGAACATGATCAACATCAAAAGTCACCAAATCCTGCAGACCACAACAGTGAGCATCAAGTGGCACCGCTGGGGCCACAACAGGCCCCCTACATTTTTGGGGTAGCATTTTTCAATGCCTTGTCTGAAACCACTTGAGTTGATGACCAGAAGGTTAGGCCCAAGTCCCAATCAAAACCAAGGCTAGAAGTTGGTCTGGTAGCTGCAGAGCTGCCAGCTGACTTCATGGACTTTGCTAAAGTAGCCTAGAGCAAGGCAGGGAACTGCTCGGTGGTGCTTGTTTGGGAGCAGCCCACCATCATTGGTGCATCGGTGCATCGGTGCAGGATCACAGCAGCAGTTTGTTAACCAGTGTTTCAGCCTGTGAGAGGGCAGCTCAACACCAGAGCGTAGAAAAATTTCATCCTCCAGGAGGGATTAAAAATACTTCTCTTCCTTTTCTTAAATAAATCCTCCCATTTTTCCCTCGTCAGTTTTAATGTTGTCTGTATTTTATGAATCCAGAGTATTCATAAAGTATTTTTCTATAAATCTGTTTCACTGTTTGCATGTGCTGACCTCTATCAGGGTCCAAAATCAACGTTTTCACTCAAAAACCATGAGCCGAGCATGTTTCACAGACCAAAGACTATTGTCTTTTGGTCTGTTTTTGTTTGTTTCAATAGATTAAATTGAATAAATTTGGTTTAATGTCCCACAAATGATCATTTTATTAAGTCAGGAAATAAGAAAGTGTTAAAAAAAATAATAATAATTTGACGAAACATTAAAACTTCAAGTTTTCCTGCATTTGGTGCTTATCAAGTATAAATATAGACCCTGGTTATTATTCTGGTGTTTGTGTAGCGGTCATAATAATCTAATAAATACATCAATGACATCATGACTGAGAAAGCCAAAGTATCCGTGATAGGGACTGATCTCACTTTAAAAGCCAAAAACTGTCTCTTGATGATCCTGTCCCACATTTTTGTTATCGTACAGAACAAACCTTTTGTGGGTTTTCATGGATCTGCACACGTGGACTTAGTTAAATTGTAGGGGAGGCCGGGGACAGTTGCAAATTAATTTTCTATTAATTAGAATTAATTGAGTAATTAATGATTTACATTAATTGCCTCAAAAATTGTTCCATTCTTCCTATGTCATAAAAGCCTAGTATATTTTATATCTTTGAATCTTTGACATTTGCACATTAGGCGTATTGATCTTGACTAACCTATAGTTGTCTAGAGATCAAAGCTGATAAATAAAGTAGAGCAATTACATGCTGAAATGCTGAATGAGCATTTCAACATAATAACGCTGAAATAATATTCTAACTTACATTTTTGATAATAATCCTTTCATTAACACTGGAATATAATGTCTTAAATATACTGTATTTATAACATGTTATAAATACAGTATGCCCGGGGACAGTTGCACCATCTGACTTTTTGCTTTCAAAATGCAAATTATGAAGAAAGTGCTTTCTGTAATCATCTTTAAATGGCTTTGACTATTAGCAGACAGATCTAAGTTTATTGTATAAAAAAAATTGGTTTGTCTTATCCAAACTATGTCAGAGTAACAGAGTCAAATGCAAAAAGTGTTGCAACTGTCCCCAGTCTCCCCTACAAAGTAATCTTTTACTGTTGATCTCTGAGTTTCCAGTACAAAGGAAACAACTCTTTTCTGAGAAACAGAGACCTGCCCCCTCTCAGTTTTCAGGCTCAGACACTCACCAGAGAGAATTTACAGACTTGAACGTAGAGCTGCGTGACCTCTTCCGCGGTGACGTCCGCCTCCCGTCCTGAGCTGTGTTTGTAGCTCTGCAAATAGGCCATCAGCCAGTCCCTCTGCAGCTCCCAGTTCGGGTACAGGCTGTAGTTCACCTCATTCACACCTCCAACAGGAAACACACACACAGGCATGCAGATGTCAGTGTAAAATTCATTTAAAGAGCTGCTGCTGAGCTGCTGCATGTCGGCTCATTGGTCCTGTCAGCACTCGTCAAACCCACTTTAACCGAATCAAACACACCCGCTGCTGAAACAGTGACACACTAACATCTACTCCCTCTGAGGAAAACCCCAGCACCGTCCCAAATAATACCAAACTCGGTGATGAGCAGGGACGGAATTCAACTGTGGACCTGCCCCTTCAGGTGAGGAGCTGCCCTTTGCTTTAAGTGAAGGAGTCCCAGTGTCCCAGGGCCTTCTTCTGAGGACCGGTGCAGGTCCTCTGGGCTTGTATCAGATCTTTGAGGTGAGGGGGACCTTAGCTACATTTCGCACCTTTGGTCTGCTGGTCCATCTTTGTTCTGACCTCCACCTGTTCAGCCGATGACCACAAGAACATTATGCACATTGTGGATAAGTTGATTTTTCGATTGTAATCCTTGACTATTTATTGATCCTCTTCATCCGCTTTACCTCGACTGTCCATCATTACTGTTTATTTATCCACTGCACAGACTGACACTTCACTGACTGACTGGCCTTTATGGAGCTGTGTCTGATTCTTTAGCCTTAAGTGCCTTTCCTTTTCACTGGTGCTCAAGGTTTTCCTCATGCCTGTATGTTTATCTTTTATCATGTACTGGTGCGCTGATGCCAGCTGCAAAACAAATTTCCCATGAGATAATAATAAAGTTGAAGTTGAAGATGAGGGATGTCCAAGTTCAGCTGCAGCTCCTCCACATCGACAGGAGCCAGCTGAGGTGGTTGGAGGATCGGGATGCCTTCTGGTCGCCTCCCTGTGGAGGTCCTCTGGGTGGAGACCCAGCAGACCCAGATCCCCCTGATGGTTGCAAACACATTTCACTCAGTTGATCCGGTTTACAGAAAACAGAGCTGCCTTCAGAGGTCTGACTTAAAGTCGACACCATGTCAAGATCTTTGAGGTCTGGAGCAGCATCTTCTTGTCGTCCCAAAGGCCTGGATACAAACTTGAGGAGGCCGCGCCATTTTTGACGGGGGCCCTAAGCTTTGGAACCAGCGACCTCTGAAATCAGACTGTCCCCACCTTCGCTACACCCTAAAACTCACTTTTAATCATTACCTTTTAGTTTGTCATGAAAGTTGTATGGTCTCTGTTTTGATGTGTTCTTACTTTGAGTTTGACTTTTAATTTTTATTCTATTTTTTATTTTTATTTTACATTTTTTTGTGGTTTGTGTTTTTAATAAGTTTTATATGTTTTAATAGTACTCTATATATTAGTTTTATGATTCTTTTTTCATATCATGCTGTTCCTGCAGTTCGTTGCTAAACTTGATTGTTTTTTAAATGTTCTAAATAATTGAAGAGGATTTGTTTATTTCCACATGAATGAAAACATGAATAAAAGATGCTGATTGATTGATTGTAAAATATAATGAAGCAGGAATGTGATAGAAAAGTGAAAATGTTGAAAATCAAACCAAAAAATGACGACCTATCCTGTGAGACACAGACCAACTTAACATCTGAAAATGAGTGTTGTGCCTTTTTATTGACAGTAACATATAAGATAACACAATTACTTAAATTTACATAATTTTCATACACATCTGCCTATTTAATCATTGATCAAGAGTCAGAGAGTAAAAGACCACAGTGTATTTTAATATTCTCGGACTAAAGTTGCAAATTAATTTTTCTAAAGTAGTATGTGGACAATTTTATAACCTGAAAATAAAAAGACTGCAACTATAACTGCCTATAAACCTACAGCATATATTTTATATTTGACCCAAGAATGATCTTCATTTTTCTCTTCTTCGACTTATTTTAATTCTTCAGCTTGAATTTAAATTATTGGCAAACATGTTCATACTTTCACTGATCATAATTATGAATGTACTTGACCCTGAATGCCTCTTGAACATTTACATCCCACAGATTAATTCACACATAAAACCAGACAGTAAGAGTCATTGACATTTGATTAAATCTACCAAAGCCTCAAATAAAAACTTAAATCAGACATAAAAATGTGAGATCAACTGCACAAATGATGGAAGCGTGCATGATTACTGCTCGAGTGCTTTTGTCAATATGTTCAAGCCAAATCTGCAGATCTGTGGATGAGCTTTGACAATTTTAACCGTTTATTTTCTTCATTGAAATTCACTGATTTCATGCTTTTCTTTAAGATTTATTTCTAATTATGTTTTTGTCTGACCTTTTCAAACACTAATGCTGTTACAGCCAGTTTGAGTTTGTTAGAGCAGCACTCGATCTTGTACAAATAATGTTCTTTTTTGTTTAATTTCATTTCAATTAAAGTCAAAATAATCCTGCAGCTTATTAGCAGACATATTCCAGACTTTACTGCAGTCACTTTGGGGGGGGATTTGATAATGTAAGACTTAAAAATTAGAGATACAGTATTTTTGACTGATTGTATTTTAAGCTGTTATTTATAAGCACTTGCCACTTTATTAGGTACACCTTGCTAGTGCAGGGATAGACCCCTTTTTACCTTCAGAGCTGCCTTTACTCTTCGTGGCTCTGATTCAGTGAGATACTCAACATTAATTAGAGCAGTGCTTACCAAAGTGTGGCTCAGGGCCCTGCAATGGGTCATGAGAGGTTATTTACATCAAATAAAAACCATAAGCCAATTGAAACCAAATGTTAAAGGGTTATGAAATGCTGGATTTCATTTTTAAGTCCTATAATAATAATAATAATAAAAACTGTATTTATATTGCTCTTTTCTTAACAAAGCCAGGGAGTGCTTTTTAAAAAGACTCATAAAAAACAAATCAATCTTAAAATATATAGATGCACAAATAAAAATATAAGAACAGTGACAATAGTTCATATATAAGAATAATCATTATCAAAACAATAAAAGAGGTCACATCTGGTTAAAGAGTGTTTTAGGAGAGGACAAACTGATTTCAGCAGGTAGGTCATCGCAGAGCTCCACCACTAAACCCTGATCAGCTGATCTGAGGAGATGTCCAGGCTCACAGTGGGTCAACAGATCAGGGATGTAACTCGGGGCCTGGCCACGATGAACTGCAAGTTAAAATTACATTGTAAAATCATACTTGATGCCCGCATCGGGAAAATGAGCTTTTATTTTCTTGAGTCAGTTATCAGTAAAAAACTACCAGAGGGGCCAACAAACATGAGAGCTTTTCATCATTTACTGCATGTTAACAACAGGATCAGAGTTTGAGTGGAGATAAATGAACTGGTGACATTTTATCTTATTTTTCTTGAGGCTTCCTGATTTTAACCATGAAGGTGCAAAGAAGAGTTTCTAGAATCACAAAGTCTGTTAAAGAAATTAAAAATAAATATCAAGTTCACTTCCAACTCTGCTTAAGTCTCATGATATGGTTGTGTGAGGGTTTGACGAACCTCGTACAATTTCCAGGTTTCAAAATCTCTATCACATCCCAAAGGAGCTCTATTGGATTGAGATCAGGTGACTGTGGAGACCATTGGAGTACAGTGAACTCATTGTTATGTTAAAGAAACCAGTCTGGGATGATAAGATGGTCCACTGCAGTCATAAAGAGATGGACATGGTCAGCAACAATCCTCAGGTAGGCTGTGGGGTTTGAACCATGCTAAGGTGGGACTAAGGGACCCAAAGTGTGCCAAGAAACCACCAGCAGCAGCCTGAACCGCTGATCCAAGGCAGGATGGATCCATGCTTTACAATGTTCACACCAAACTCTGAGCCTACCATCTGAATGTGGAGCAGAAATCCAGACTCAACAGACCAGGAGACACTTTCACAGTCTTCTGTTGTCCAGTTTTGGTGTGAGCTGCAGCCTCAGTTTCTGTTCTTGGCTGACAGGAGTAGCACCTGCTGTGGTCTTCTGCTGCTGTAGCTGACCTGCTTTAAGATTGGGCGTGTTGTGCTGTCAGAAATGGTCTTCTTCAGATCTTGGTTTTCAAGAATGGTTGTTTGATTTAATATTGTCTTGTCTGACCTCTGACACCAACAGAGCATTTCCACTTACTGGATGTTTTCTCTTATGCAAACCATTCCCTGGAAACCATGGAAATGGTTGTGCATAAAAAAATCCCAGAATATCAGTGGACCATGCCACGTTCAGAGTCTCTTGAATCCCCTTCTTCTCCATTCTGATGCTCAGTTTGAGCTTCAGCAGGTCGTCTTGACCACGTCCAGATGCTTAAATGCATCAAGTTGCTGCCATGTGATTGGCTGGTGGAGTGTTTTGTATTAGTGCATAGGAGCTTTTCTTCCACTCTCTGCTCCATTTCTATATCCCGGTGAGAACAGTTTGCATTCCTTTGACATATTTCCATCATTATTAGGTGGTGGTGTCAGAGCGTGTTTATGTTCAAACTGCTGATTGTCCACATTAACCCTTCAGTGGGTCACAGCTGCTCCATCAAGCACACATTCATCAGCAGCAGAAAATACTCTGGCTGCAGCAATTTGTCAGCGCTGCATCCGAGGAGGACAGTTTCATTTGGCAGAATATAATCACGGCGGAGGAGGCGTCACAAACTGAACAATGATTCAGAACATCACAGCATAAAAACATGGCCTCGATCAATACGCCACATTAGGCCGACATGAAGAAAGGTCATTTTCATCAACGAACACCCACCTGCAAATTCATTGAAGTGATTGCCAATATCGAAGGCCTGGTAGTTGTAGTCGGCGTACTCGTAGTCGATGAATTTCACCATTCCTGAGGAAGGGGGGGGGGGGGGGGGGAAGCAGCGGTTACCACAACAACACAGAGGACATGTTTTTACCCTCGACTGAAATCTGAAAACTGTCCCCGTTTTTATGGAAAAATACAAAAACCTTGTGAGAGTCAGAAGAACAAGGAGCCTCTTTTAGAGAGTCACCCCAAGGATCTTTGCGAAGACTGTGAGAGGAAAGAAAATGTGATGAAGAATCTGCAAATGAGGTAAAAATAGGATAAAAGATGAGTTTTCAGGAGGGCAAAGGTCAACTTCTGTGTGTGAAATAAAGAGAGAGGCATAAGGACTCACAACGACATTATCTCAGTCTGATTTAAGAAGCATAGATGAGAAAAGGTTTCTCCATCAAAGTGCTACAGAGAACGTCTTTTTACAGGATCGATCTGATCTGATTTAAAGACTCATGAGGATGAAAATGTGTCTCAGGTACGGGGACAGAGAATTCTGGGACATCTGGACAGCTTAAGATTTTATTTTTCTCTTTATAGAGCGACTGGTGGTGCAAAGCACAACAACACGTCAAAACACAACCACAAACAGAAAAAAACACAGCAACAAATCACCAACAGAGCAACATGCAAAAATATTTAAAATGTTAAAAATAAAAAGCAGAACAAACTATTGACAAACATAAAAATCTACATAAGCAGAAAACACAAAAACAAATGACAAGACAATTAAAAAGAAAAAAAACACACTTGTAATCAAAACAACAAAAATAATGTATTAAAAAACAACAAAAATGCAACAAGAATAAACCATAACAGCAAAACAAAAACAAGACAGAACAAATAAAACAAATAAAAAAAACAACACCAACTAACACAACAAACAGAATCACAGACACAAATTAGAATAAGAGGTGAGACAAAAAACAAGGAGCGTAACAACAAACAGAAGAGGAACACTAGCCTACAACAAATAAAACCGCAATTACAAATGAAAAAAAAAATAAAAACAAATCAAAAACTGTCCTGTTTGAGTGAATGTCCCCACCATCCAGACTTCAGACTGTTTTTAAGCTTAGGTTTGTCAGAGTCAGTGATATGTGTCAGCGCTCCTCACCGTCCTCCTGGTTGTAGATGATATTCTTGGTCAGAAGGTCGTTGTGACAGAGGACGGTCGGCGAGTCGATCTGGGAGAGATGTCTCTTCAGGGACTTCATCTCCTCCGCCAGAGTCTCAACACTGGGAACTTCTTGGACGGCTGAAGCGCTGAAACACAGAAACAGAAACAACATCAACAGGAGAAACAGGAAACGGGATTCAAGAAACCCTGCGAGGTCGTAGCATCTGTGCTGATTCACGCTGCAGCACGTGGATGCCTTCACACACACAAAGGCAGAGATGCTCCCTCGAGACACTCCTGTCTCCTGCTGAGTCCATGTGCCTTCCTCTCTCCAATATCAGGCCTCTGTTACTACCTCTGGAGACGGAACAGAGAGGGGATCAACTTGTCCCTCCATTCTGTCTCCAGGGCGTTCACAGTGCAGGCCAAACACTGGGGGGTATGTATTGCGCCTGTAGCAGCAGCTTGAATGGGGCTTGAGTCTCTTTAAACAGAGAGACGTAAACTCCACCTCCTGCATCAGAGCAAACCAGCGCTCTGGGTTTCTACACTCAGCGAGGCCTGAGGCCCTTGTTCTAACCCTCCTATTTGAGTGGATTTTCATTTGATTGATTTGATTCTTTCTTGCCCTGAACTCTTGAACATCGAGCACTTTTATTAATTTTTTTCTGATGTATTAAATCTATTTGAACATTTGTGGGGAACATTTAAATCATCTGTAGATTTCAATTTCAATTTATAAAATAATCTGGAACAAATCACAAAACAGATGAGAAATAAAACATGGCGTCAGGGCAGGTTGACTGTTGGTTGAACACAATCATACCAACATTAAATAAAGTTTTTTGAAGCAGCAACAAGTGTTAATTACGCCACAAGCTGAAAAAGACTTTGCTCGGACTTTATTATGAGCAAATAAGTCTCACCAGTGGCTTTGAGGGAGTGATGATATTACATCCATACCAATGAAATTATAGATTCTGCAAACTAATTCAATTCTTTATCAATTCCTGTGGACATTCTGTGTGAAATTAGGCAAGCATTAAACCCATTTCACTTCACATGTTTATAACTGTGCTGAAATGCATGTAGCTGTTGTTTATTAAAAACACGCTGAAGAAGATAGTGGACATCGAGCAGTTAGCATCCTTTGTGTAAAACATCTTTGTTTTTCTGGTGGTTGTAGTGTTACACTATTGGTTTTCAATGCATGCAGAGCTTAGAGGAAGGAATTGATAAGGGAATTGTTGAGCATAAAGTTTAGTTTATTGCATATTATGATAATCATAAATAAGAACAATATAAAGTTCTGAAGTAAACTTTGTGCACTGGAGCTAGGAAGCCCCAGAAGGTTCATAACACTGATGGTATTGATTCTCTACTGGAACAGGTTTATCCATTCCTCTCCATTTACAATCATTATCTCTACCAAGGAGGTTATGTTTCTGCTGGCATTTGTTGGTTTGTCAGTTTATTAGTTTGTTAACAGTGTAACTGAAAAAGTTCTGATCAGAATTTAAAGAAATATTCAGTGACATTTTCGATGGTGATCAGAATCAGGATGCAGATCCAGGATTTTCTACAACAGGGCAGTTTGACGGATTGGGGTTCGGGGGTTGTGCCCTTGTGACAACTTGAGTTTGTTAATTTGTTGGTTGACATGATAACTCATTAAGTTATTAATGGATTTTTATGGCATTTTCAGGCCATGTTGGTCATGGCACAAAGGAGTACTGATAGGATCTGGTGGTGATCTGGATCTGGATGTGGATCCTGCAGTTTTTCAAAGGATATGTTGACACTGTGAGAAAAGGCAGTGTCCACATTTATGAGGATAGCTTACTCCACAGTGTTGGAAATGCCGTGGCGGAGGTTTATGCTCACTCATAGTTCTTATTATTATCAAATATAACTTTAATCATTGACAGGCTTTGGCTGAGGCCTCATGTAACACAGTTACAGAAAACTTTATCTGTAAGTGTCCTCAGAGAGCTGCAGTGTGTAATGGAAGCAGACGTGGTTTAAGTTTGACTTTAAAAAATGAGTTTAAGATTCAAACAGCTCCATCTGTTGATGTACACAAAGAGAAGCTGCATTTATCTGCAGTAATTTTCTCTTAAAAACTGCAGTAAGTGCTGAAGATAAAGAAAGTGCAGTATCATCTTTGTTCTGATATTGTTGAGCCCTGCTGTGAGAGTTTCCACTCCAGCCCATCAGCCTCTGAGCTCTTTGTTTCAGGCTCGACCCCCTCTGACATGCAGAATTCATCCGCCTCCTCTTCGTGATCAACTCAAACACCGTCCGACATTGAATCACCCTGATTCCTTTTCAGCTCTCAGCATTTCTTCAAACTTAACAAAACTGACTTTATCACAGAGAGCCCGCCATGGCTTCGAGTCAAAAAGGCGAAAATGAAAGACTGGCGTCGACTTGAAATGGGAACCTGTCGCCGTGCCATCAGATCTTTTCCTCGCTCTTTTCTCTGGCCCTTTCATGCAGACAGAGCGTCGAGTGCGTTCGCCTCCTGCTCCTTGTCAAGTCTCTGTAAGGTAATTAGTGGAATTTCCTCCTCTGGCGCTTCATTATCAATGCGCCTTATTTACATATGATTTCAAACACCAGCCGAGCTCTGCTGCTGCTTTTTTTTATTCTATCTGCGATTCATGGGAGAGCAAACGAGCCTCAGCAGGGGGCCTTTTAGGAGCAGAAGATGCTGCACTCTCTCTTTTCTCTCCTTTCTCTCTGACTTCTTGCTCTGTCCTCTCGCTCTCTCTGCACGCCGTGCAGCTGCCTCGACCTCTCTCTTTCTCTCACCCTCTCTCTCTCACTGCACAGCGGGTGGCTTGAGAGCTGAAGACCTCCTCTGCAGGTGCACCCTCTTCCTGCTCTCTCCCCGTTTGCCTTTCTCTCTGCATTTCCTCTGAAGATCACATTCATTGCAGCTCTTCATGCATTTTCCAGTACAAAAGTTTCTCTGATGCTGCCTAAAACCTCTTTATTTATCACTTTTAGGCCTCTCTGTCTCTGAGTGTCAGTGTTAAAGATATTATACACCAGCACCCATGTCTTATTGCAGCAGAGAAGCATAACTACAGACAATATGGACAGAAATGTATCATATGCCATTTTCCAAAACTGCATCCCTCTAGGACATCTCTGAAACATGTTACAGTCCACACTGTCCTATTTATTTATCCCTAAAACATGCAAAACCAACTCAGCCATGTCATCAGAAATTTCAGGTGGCAAATCACAACTAAGTGATCGGCTTATTCTTATTTATAGAATAAAAACAGCTTTGAACAAATTGTTGAAAAATTCTTGACTGAGTGTTCTTATTTTCATCTGTATATATTTGTCCTATGCAGATTGCAATGGCGATTGCTGGGTGATGTTTATTATCTAGTATTAAGCAGCAGTTCAATCATGTGACAGGATGGCAAGACTTTGGAAAAATGCAGAAACTGTCAAACTGGGCAAAATTAACCCACTTGCAAGGAGAGCAAATCATGCGGTCCAAACTGTCAGAACAAATGATTTTGTAAGAAAAGTGAGGAGAGAAAAAACAGGAAGAGAAGTTTGGAAAACTGATAAGAGAACTGATAAGAAACTGAAAACAAGTTAATCAAGAGAAAAAAAAAACTAACAGACCAGTCAAATCCTTCAAAAGCATTTAAGAGATCAGTAAATATGCAAAAAAAAACACTGCAAATAGGTTTTAACAATAAATAAACTTAATTATTAATGCTCAACCTTTCATACATTATTTATTTATTTATCATTATTTAATCATCTGTTTTGAGCCTGATGGACTTGGTGAAGCCTCTCATTCACTCAAAAGTCTCACAGTATAGCACCATCTATTGGACCTGGTAATGAGGTGCAGGCTGCCTCTTTAGATCCTTTAAAGATCCTCATGATTCAACCATAAACTTCATACTTCTGGTGTCTCTTTGTTGCAGGCACAATGAAGCGCGGTACAAAATTGGATATTTGCAAGGCTTGAAACGCTCTGAAGAGATTCCAGTCTGAGAGAAAGTGGAGCTCGGAGACAGGAAAGTGGACGCAGAGTCAGACAAAGGCCTTGAAATCTTACTCTTTTCACAAACTCAACAAAAACACCGAAAAACATTCAGTTTGACTAACTTCCCGTCATATTTTGGTGTCTGAGTTCTTTCATACATCATTTGATGTCTCTCACATACCCAGACTTTTAGTGGGATGGTTTGATTTTGATCTTCATGGCATTTCATTACCATTTTTATATTTGGACTGGTTCTTTAAAACTTGCTCCTCAGAGGTCTAAAACTTTAACGCCCTGCAGGTTCACTCTGAAATAAAAAAATGTACTTACACTCTAAAAATGAGGAGGTAAATGGTTTTGTTTCTTTACTGCACAAACGTTTACTTCTTTGATTATATTAGAGCTTTTAACATTGCTGCTAATCATGGAAATATCAGTGTATTTTTAGAGTTAATCTGAAGATTAAAAAATGGAACAAACACACATACAGAGGGTTGGACATCTCATGGTTTAGACTGTACAAGCCACATTCACACATGCACAAAAAATCTTATGACTTTTAAACTGCCACAACAGTTTTATGAAATATTTGCATGCCCTTGTTTGTTAAAGAGAGTTTGTCACCTTCAATATTTCCTAAACTTTAAAAAAACCAAGTTGATAGTTGATAAATGATGATTACTAAAAGGAAGTCTTGTTGTTTTCATTCAGGACATGCAGGTTAGAATGATTTAAAACACAAATCTGATGAAAATGTAGAAACAAAGAAGCAGATCTCTCCCTCTCTCTATCTCTCTCTCTGTAACAACTGATGGACTGATGGACTGATGGACAAATGGATGGATGGATGGATGGATCACTTAATGGATGGATGAACAGATAAATACATGGAAGGAAAGGAGAACAAATCACTGAATAAACTGATGGATAGATGATTGATGATGTGATGACACATGATGACAGGCTGATAGATGGATGAAGGATAGACAGACAAATTAAAACATTGATTGATGATAAACAAATAGATGGAGAAAATCAACTGAATGATGGGCAGATGACAGATGGATGGACAGGGGGACAGATAGAGAAAAAGATGGATGGATGGACTGATGGATGCATAAATGCTCAGATGGAACGAAAAGCAAACTGATGGATAGATGGACAGATGGATGGACAACAGATAACAGACTGATGTAACGAGGACCTGAACTCCCTGGCAGCAGCACTTTAGCACTATAGCACTTTAACTAGCACTCCAGCACTTTATAATTCAGTGTGTGTAATTCCCATGGTCCCCCAACTCCCAGCATACTGTCCCATTTTTAAAAAATAAATCTAAATCTAAATCTGATGGATGGGTCCATGAATAAATGGATGAACAGATAGACAGAGGGACAATGGACAGACAGTGAGACAAATGGATCAATAGACTAATATATGTGCAGACTGAACAAACAGATGGATGAATAAATGGATGGATGGACAGACAGACCAAAAGAAGGACTGGTTGTTGGATGAACAAGCGGATGGATGAAAAAAAATCAGTGGATGGATTGACAGACTGATGTTGAGATGGATGGACAGAAGGACAAATTAATGTATAATGATGGTTGAATGATGATGAATTTTAAATGATTGTCTCCTCATGTCCGTCTCACTCAGTGAGACAAAGGGGGTCACATGAAGGTCAAAGTCCATTAACGTTGATCCGTCTTTGCTGGAACTTCGGCCTCATGTTTTTTTCCAGGACGTGAAGCCTTCTTATCATAAGAGACTGTCTCCGTCTCAATCCTTTTTAAACTGATGATTCTCTCTGCAGCTGAATGCTTTTGTCCTCCTGATAAAACTCAAAGAAGAGCGTCCAGTCGGAGCGAGTCTCCGGTCTGAGTTTTGGTGGACTTCCGACCCCACGGCACAAACATAAACAAGAGTGAACGTTTGACCGATAAGAGAGAGTTCTGCAGGAAGCTCGAGGCTCAGTTCTGTTTCTTTGTACTGTCTGAAAGACCCCCGGCTCACCTTTGACCCCCTGACCCCTGTCAGAGATAATGCAATGTCAATGCCATGCTGGCCACGCCCCCACAACATCCCTCTGACCAATCACAGCCTGGTGTGAGGGGGTCCGTCCACATAGGGAGAGGTGAATGTGGCAACACGGTGGAGGTTTGAGGTGGAGAGCAGCAGGTCTGATGAATGTGCTTTTTGCATGTGAGAATATGATAAGGCCTCAGTGAGGAGCGTGGAGACTGCTGCTGGTTTACATCAACAGCACGAAGGAAAGACAATCTGTCAGGCAGCAGCCAAAAATCTGGCTACAATTTTTAATTGATGACCTTTTTTGCATGACTAAGAGGAGGAGATAACAAATAAAATATAAATATTTTTATACACATTTTCACAAAACATTTGTTTATGTTTGAATAACCAGATGAGAGGAGACTCTAGGGTCAGAGGTGAGCTGTCAGACGTCCACAAAAACACAAAGCTCTTCACTGTGATGACAAACCAGAACTGGAAGAGTTTGAGTATCATTTCCATATAGTTTAAAGCACTTATATCATTTAACTTTATGAGGAGATGAGTCACAGAGTCAATAAAAAATAAGTTTCAACTTTTTAACACGTCTTTCGCATATAAAGACGTCCTGTAAACAAAGATTTAAAGCTCTTGAACATCACTTGAGCCTGCTGGGAGTGTTTGATTTTCTTATCCAGTAAAACATGCTCCTTCCTCTCCGTTCTATCAGAGCTGTAAAATAACTCTGGCACCATCAGGTCTGAGTCTTGATATCCAAAACACAGCCTTAAGCTTGGTCTGCCACCAGCTCGAACAAGCCAATCCTGTGTTCGTCCTCACTCCCCACTCTTCCTCTGCATCATCTTGGATTTTATGCTTTTTGTTGTTGTATATTTAGTTGTACTGCTTTGTTTGTTTAACTGTCTGCTGGAATAAAATAATCTTCTTTTCTGTTGCATTTTCTCTCCTCTGTAAAAAGTAAATAGTAGTTCAGCAAATGTTACAAGTTGACCCTAACCCTAACTCTGTGCAGCTGGATCCTCCTGATTCGATGTCTGTCATCGGGCAGATCCATCTCTCCAAGCTCCAGTCTACAACGACTGTGGGTGCCCAAAGCAGGACAGCTCTATCATTTCTTTATTAACTGATAAACAAACAACACAACAAACTTCTCTATAGTAAGGATATTTTCTCTCCACAGTTTGTTTTATAAAGTGGCTTACATTCTGTCCTTTACTTCCCGCAGTAGCAGCCGTCTACTAAATTATCTGATAGGCCTGTAATAAATGTTGACTGACAGAACCATCATCCAATCACCTGCCAGATATGCTTCTGAAAGATTCTGGCCTCCCCAAACACTTTCTATGGGATCTTCCCCAGATGGACTAGTGAGAAACACTTTGTTTAAATTATAAATATTGTTCTTTTACCAGCGTCTGTCCATCATTTTGGTCCAACTGATCCACAGCCCGCAGAAATCAAAATCCTAATGTGGTTATGATGGCACAAACAGGTTGAAGGATCCTTTTTAAATTCATCTAAGACTCGATATCCTGTTGTTTTCTTACTTTATGATTATCTGTGAATGTCACTGTTATTACCTGGGGATTTATTAAGTAGCATCATGTAACATGTGATCAGTTCGGTGAAGCCACAGCTGAGGGGAAAAGAGTTTATGATTATCTGTCTGAGCTCCACTGTGTCACTGCAGGAGGCTCTGACTGCATCTCAGATATTCAGAAACTCTGGATGATGGTGCGTGATCACATTTAGAGCAGAATCTGAAACCCAGATCCACTGAGTCGCTGTGTCTGTACCTTCTCCTGCAGCTCTGCTGGGTCAGGCTGCAGGCCGTGCTGCTCTGCACCAGCGTGAGAAAGTGTGACATCTTGGTCCAGAGGAAAGGTTCAACAGGCCGACCACACTTTGGCTGGATGGAGTGGATCCTCCCCATCTCCGCTGCGATCAATCTGCAGAGAGAAAACATGTTCAGCGATGAGCCGGGCTGACGCTGTTATTGCACAAACAGGCATTATCAGAGGAGAAACACCACTCCCTTCCATTTAACGCTCTTATCTCACGCAGCTCTTTAAAAATGGGCCTGTTGAACCTGTGACCTTTTGACTCATTAAGAGCTCATTCTTTAAGCCTCTCCGCGCTGATTTTGAGTTCTCGGTGTTTCCCCACGGCCTGTTTCAGACTCAGAGCTGATGGATGTGTGTCACAGCCCTGACCGCCTGTCCTGCACGGAGAGTTATGGTGGCGGCCTGTTGTCATGAGGATGATGGATTTAACGCAGGGCACGGCTAAACAACAAATCTCAACATGAAACATGAGTCAGCTAAAATAATGAAGAGAAAACACCTGCATCAGCACAAATGAAATGCCAACATAAACACTCACACACAAACAAACATATGAAGCAGAGCGAGGGATGTTTGCTAGTCTGTGAACAGGAGGACTCAAAAATTAAAGAACTGAATCTGATTTAGGACAGGTCAGAAATGGGTGAAGGACAAGTCAGTTTGATTTTGGTGGTGATCTTAATCTGAATATGGATCCAGGAACTTTCTGAAGGCCTTGGTGCAGGTTTGAGCTCTTGAAGCACTTCTACATTTGTCATAATGCACTGAGATAAATTAAATGTTTGGGGGGGAAAGTCAAATCAAGAGTGAAGATTATTTCAGATTAGGAATAAAGATGAGAGACAGTTTTAGACCTGAAACCTTTCTTGAACTTTAAAAATGATCTAGTTCTAAAACAAACAAATGTTGGAGAAAGCACGTCCTCCTTGGCGAGGCCAGCATCTTCATCTCATTGTTAATATTTTTAAAAGTAAACTCAAGACCTACCTCTTTAGTCTGGCTTTTAGCGGGATTTATTGTACTAATCTTACTCTTTTTTAGTAATTTGGGTTTTTTCTTATTCTGTTTTAACTTTAGAATGATCTTCTCATAGTTTATCCTCTTTAAACCTTTAAGATTCCCTCGGTTCGTACTGGGAACAAAAATGTTCCTGTTCTTCTTCTGTCTTTTATTTATTTTATCTATTGCTGATACTGGGCCTGATCTACTAAGATCCCAAATAACAAGCGAAAAAAAAATTGCATGCGCAAACAAAAAAATTGTGCATGCTATTAGTGGGCGTGTTGCGGGTGATCTGCTAGGACTGCGTGTGCAATTGATAACAGGCACAAAAGTGATTCGGACCACCCTCTTTGAATGAGGATTTAGTGTGTGCTACCGGCTGTCACCATGGAGTGTTTGGGAGAGCAGAGTGGCTATAAGCGAAAAATGAAGTTTGAGGCCATGGAGTCTGAGGCAAATAAACACACTGGTGAACTCCAGCAGAAACATCTCTTTAGGGGATCTGGAATTGCTGGATAGACCATATGTCGCTACTATTTTTAAACAAAACACATCTGGGTGAAACACTGCAGCACCTGATGGATTTACCCTCAGGCTGTGGCAACAAGAGCCGCTCACTGAAGAAAGATGCAGGAGTGTGACGCAGTCAGCTCTGAGTGACAAACGGAGTGATTATGAAGGGGATCTTTATTACATAGGTTAAATGACCTCCATGATGTATTAATAGCTCAAAACAGAGAGGATGTCTGCATGACTATGATGGCACACTGGATCGTCCCTCTTTTTCCAGTCCATCATAATGACAGACAGCCTCCAAATATTTCCATCATTCATCAAAAAATTCGGTCAATGACGGAAAATATTGGGTTAATGCTGTTTATGACAGTCCAAACATGTTGACACGCACACGGAAGATTCTCTCTCTCTGTCCTGTGCCAATTTGCACCTGCTTTTCAAATTTAGATGCAAAAACACCGAGCATGATCAGTTTGGGGTTTGATAAATCACATTGCGGGTGCTAAATGATAACATTTGCATCTCCTCTTCCCAGTATTTTGCACATTCTGATCATCTGCATGTATTCTGCATATTCATGAAGGCAAACACGCTAAATGGACTGCGCGTGCTTTTTTGCTTATTTGACTGACGCAATCCTCGCTGCACCCTGTTAGTGGATCAGCTTTGCGCGCGCTATCAAGCTTGCATGTGTTTTATACACGCAGACTTTTAGTAGATCAGGCCCACTGTGTATGGATTGTGTGGTGGGTGGGTTAGAGGGTTGGATGGAGTAGGTTTGGGTCATACTTCCTTTTATCACCTTTTTATTTATCTGTCTGTATGTAAAGCACTTTGTGCAACATTTTAAGTGCTATATAAATAAAGTTTGATTGATTGAATGATTGACACTGTAGTCACTTTAAAACATCCCTACTGCGCAGCTGTCATATCAACAGCAGTTTCAGCAGTGTCAGGGCTGCATCACTGATTTTGTTTCACTTGGAGACAGTCGTTGATTCAGACTTCATGTTTCAGTACATTTTAGTCACATCCTCTTTTGTACATTAAAAATATAAAACTCTCCAAAAACACTACATTCATGCCCTACGTTGTTCTCTGATCAGTTGGACCTCACAAAGAAATGCGAGAAGCATTAAAAGACTGAGTTTAGCATTAAAAGCTGTTCTGGCAGAGACCTGTAGATGGAGGGCTGTCGCAGCAGCTCATCGTCCAGCACCGTCCCCCTCACAAACTCGTAGCAGATGCCGTTCTGGAAGCTGCAGTAGATCTTAGGACCGCAGCCGTGAGCATGGAGCAGCTGGAACATCTCCACCTCTCGGTCCCTGTTCACGTAGAGCTCCGTCATCCTGCCGTACAGACGCACCAGGACACAGCCGGGCTCCTGCAGAGAGCCCACGAAGCAGCCGATCAGCTGGTTGGTGATCCCCTCTGTGAAGGTCTGAAATGAGAGGACATGGACGCAAAACACATCAGACCCTCGCAGAGAGATGATATGTTAAATCTTAAGAGTCCATTAAACTTAAATTAGCTCTGAGGGGACGATAATCTGTTCTTATGTGTTACTCTACAGATAAGAATGATACTGCTGTGATAACAGTGAGTCCTCTAACTGAGGGGAACGCCACTTCTGATTAAGTTTATGATCATGCTGACACGTTTACAGCGTGCTCCGATCATTTCAGTTTGCATAACAATTTTTCTATTACCATCCTTACTGTGCAGTGAGACGTTTGGGGCTGTTCGTGCTTCACACAGACCACAAACCTGCTCCTTTGGTCAATTAGTGCCTCACAATCGGATGCCAACCGGTCCATGCTGTCCCCTGCCCCTCACCTAAAGCCAGTCCCCTCTAATCTGATCTACAGCGGGTCGTACTGACTACATCCACATGCTGTGAAGAGTTAGTAATAACCTCCTGGTTAAACTGACTCTGCTCTGTTCAAAACAAATGTTGTTTCTTGTTTTTGACTTGAACGTGTATAATATTCCATGGACAGAGGCTCAAGCTGCATCACCTGGAGTTTTGTACTTCACAGGGTACATGTGAGAAATGAGATTCAGGACGCGTGAAGACGAACCCGGTGAAGAGTCCACAGAGTCTGTGTGCTCCATAAAGCAGAAGACAATACATCATTAAAGAGTAAGAGTCTTAGTCTGAGGGCTGTGCGGAAACATCTACTCCTCTGTGTACATTTCTGGACCTGCTGTAGATTGAGAGGTCACCCGACAAACAGAAACCCTATTTCTCTGAAAGATTGGACCTTGTGTTTGCACATGGGGCCAGAAAAGGGATTATCTTGTTCTGAACAGCTGCTCATCTGCTCCCAGGGTTACAAAACATAATCATGAAGTCTGCTATTGTGTCAGCTCACCTTGGAGGATCTGCAGGTTCTGAAAAATATCACTCTATACGGTGCCATACAGTCCGTGCAGATGTGACATTTCAGGTTTGTATGCATGTGATTTTTCTGGACAGCATTGAAAACATACAGCAGGTAAACGTCGAGTTTCAAAGTTTCACTGGCATCTTATTTAATTTCTAAATCCTGGGTCCATCTTCCACAGTTTTAACCTAAAAGACAGAGGTTATTGTGCTCTGGCGCTTCAGAGAAACCTTTAATTTTTATTTATGTATTTAACCGTTATTAAACAGAGACCAGGATCTCTTTCACAAGTGTGACCTAGCCAAGAGGTCAGCAGCACACGTCATGAAAAACAATACTGAAAGGTGAAAATATAACCAACCGACAGGGCGTCAGCCTGGCACTCAGCACCACTGTTAGATCAGACTTGTCCTTCAACTCCCATAAAACATATTTCAATGTCAGTCTTCCTTCTTTTTGTTATATCACAAAAATCTGGCCTATCCTGTCGGGGTGATGCTGAAAAACTTGGCTATACTTTTTCTCCAGTCCCCAGGTCCTGCAGCAGTCTCGTCTCCTTTCATCCTGATGCCACTCCATCTACAGAAGTTTCTATTTGTTCTCCAGGTCATACACGAGTTTCTCACTTTACTAAGTAAGCACATTGTCCTCACACCCAACACAGCATTGGGTGGATTTGCTGTTCATCATGAGACTGGGTCCACATTCAAGATTTCCTGCTGCTTAGGGACCGTCGCAAAGTTACCATAGCAAAGGAATTCTGTGAAAGAAAAGTTAACTTCACCATGAAGAGATGTAACGTCTTCGGAAACACAGTACACATAAATGACCTTATGCTATTCATACTACATGTAACTCATAAAAAATATCTTACAGGATTTTTTGATTGAAAATAACAGCCAATGCCATTAAATCTATGGGGTCTACTGACAAAATGATCATAAACTATGAATGTTGATCTCCTCTACATTATACTACAGCTCTTACTTTAGAGAAATAGGTTTTAATTTCTATGGGTTTATTATTGAATTATGTTAATTAATAGGCACTGACCATACTGTTAACTGTCATGACACCAGACTCAGCCTGAGGATCCTCCTTCAGAGGTCATACTACAGCTCTCACTTTAGACAAATGGGTTTTGATTTATGTTTTTTTTTTTAAATTGAATTATGTTAATTAATAAGTAATGACCGTAATACCTCAACTTACTGAGATCAGCATTCAAATTTTATGATCATTCTGTCAGTAGACCTCATAGATTTAATGGCATTGGCTGTTTTCGATCAAAAAATCCTGTAAGATATTTTTTTATGAATTACATGTAGTATGAATAGCATAAGGTCATTTATGTGTGACTGTGTTTCTGAAGACGTTACATCTCTTCATGGTGAAGTTAACTTTTCTTTCACAGCATTCCTTCCATATGGTAACTTTGTGACGGTCCCTAAGCCGCCGGGCATTGATCCAGACTGAAGTTGTCTGGCTCAGAGGACGCCTCGTTTGGAGGAAAACAAGCTTGTAGCTCACAGTCTTCATGACAGTGATTAAAAAGAGGGGTAGCTACATTGTTTCTTTGATGAGTTATTGACCCATGGAATCTCACGTGTACATGCGCGGTCGGTTTCTCGTGTGCACGAGAAACTCATAATTTTTTTTTTTTCTGTGAATGTCCCTTTCGAGTCTCCGTATTTAATACTTGTTGCTGATTTTTTAAATTTTGTTTCAAATAATTTTGTGCATATTTCTTTGATAAATATCTCAGAGGTGGTGCAGCTGATGTTCTGATTATGTTAGATGCTAAACTTGATTAAACTTAGAGAATAATAAGAGATTGCAACACATGTTAAAGGGGCAAGGAACAGCACAGTATCGTGAATGTGCTGTTCCTTGAGCTTGATTTTAGGAGCACCTTAAACAAAAAAATGAACACCTCTGGTCTAGAGCAGTGGTTGTTTTGTTCCTCTTTTTTATCTATATTCCAAAATATCTATATGTATATTCCAAAATATCCTCTATTTCACATATAGTGCAGCTGATGTTACTGTACCTTGCCGTTCTGTGCAAGTATCTGCTTTCATTTAACAAAATGTGATTAACAGTCAGATTTATTACTTAAGCATGAATCTACAAAAACTTTTAAGAATTTACTTGGAAAATCTGAAAATTCATACATGCAAAAGCTCATATTTAAGCTTGAAAATACATGTTTTATAAGTGGGGCACTAATAATATTAAAATATACTGTAGTCTGTTAAAGGTCATGTTTCCTTGAAGGGTTTGTGAGATTTTTAAAGTGACATAAGCAGCATCTGCATATTGACATAAAGCACTAACAAAGAAAATTAAAAACTCAGTCAGACATTTCTGTTAAGGTGCAATAATAATTTAAGGTTGTATAAATTCCTAAAGCACAACAGGACTTGTCTGGAGGCACGCCGTTTGAGAACCTCTGGTCTAGAGTCGTAATAACAGCAGTGCATCTTAGTGCTTTTGCTTAGCTTTGCTGTGAAAAGGGTTGTTACGATGGAAAAACCAGGTGGACTCCTAAGCTTATTGTTCAGGATTTATCATTTTAATTTTCTATCAGGATAGCTTGTCAGCAGCCCCTACGTTTTTGTTTTCATGGTCATTACTAAATCCCAATAATCTATAACTGAAGTTAAACCAAACCAAAACTCCTTGCCTTCGTCTGGACGTCCTCAGCCTTCCAGTGAGGACGCAGTCTGCTTAGGAGCTGCAGGATTCCTCCACGAGGTTCCTGCTCATCTATGTAGGTGTCCACGTGGAGGAGTCCATTCCCAACACCAACAGAATGTCTGTCCATTTTTAAAAGCAGATTCGACGTTTTACAGATGTTGGATTCAAAATGTTCAAGTCGATGTTTGGGTTGAGAGACTTTTCCCAAAAGTCCAGAGTTATGTTAAAACTCCATCAGAGCACCTTCTCGTCCAAATGTGGATGTAATCGTGAATTAGAAAATCCTGTTTGATCCGATTCGCAGACAGCCCTGAGATCTGCAGTGTCAGAGTAATTAAAGAACCATGAGAGTATATGATCCCAGATCGTCCACTCGTGTGTCCAGTAACTCAGCCTGCTTATCAGGGGCCAATGTTCCTGTGGGCCTTTTCACAGACCTGCTGCAGAGTTTACACATTAACCACGGGGCCAGAGCTCCAGTTGTAGAGTTAAATAACTGAATGGGTCGAGAGACTTGGGGAAACAAATAGATCCTCTGAAATAATGACATCTGTTTTACGGACTTTACAAATGACAGACAACTGAGTATCAACTTCAATGACTGCTACGACGTAACAGATAGACCTGAACAGGAGGTAAACAAGAGCCGAGCTGTGGAGGATCAAAAGGAGGCGGGCAGGTGGTTTTTCAGTGGTGTAATTGGTAAAAAATCTTATCAGCAAGAAGTGACCGTGACACACATAGGTCTGAGCCGCTAAAAGTCCAAATCCAAATCCTTTACTGGACATTTGGGCAGTTTCTTCCATTTTTCCTTCTAACCTGTTTATTCTCCATTAACAGAAGCTTCTCTTGTGTGTTCTCAAATGCACTGAAGGTTTACAGAGGATACAAAGAAGTCACATTTGCTGCAAAATGGTCCATTAATCCAGTTTGGTGTCCTCTTGTAAAGCCTGCAGACTGTAGCTCATCCATAACTGAAGGACAGTTAGGCTGGGCCATGTGCCAAAGCCTAGAGAAAACAGCTTGATAGTGGAAAAGTATTCTATTTAATGTTGTAAATGTTTTTTGATATAGCATATAATCACCTGTGACCACATCTGAAGGAGTACGCAGCACTACCTTCTGCATACATATGTTAATGCGGCTAATGTTCAGGCTAATGCCATGTGACTCATACAAGCCCCTTAAAAAGCTGGGTCTGCTCCTGTTAAGCAGAACCAGTGTTTACATGTCTATCGTCATGTCTCCCTTTTGGCACCAGTAAGTCAGTGTCGTAGAAACAAACCCTTCCTAGTCAGGAGGCTTAATGATCTGGCCAATCCCTGACCAAGGACAAGCTTGAATCCTTGCAAGATGGATCCTATTGAAGACAAACGTGGAATCAAGCAAATTCGGCTGCTCTGCAAAGTCACAGCTGAATAACCCATCAGGCTGTTTTAAAATTAGAGCAACAGATTTACCTGCAGTTTGTCCTTATATTCACATTTGTGTTTGTTGGCGTCACAAGTGTTTTTGCTTATATTCTTGCCTGTATGTGACGCGTGTTACTGGAGGACACCACTAGTGGGTGCAAAAGAGCTCAGGCTGTATGTAACTACTTGTTGTGTCAGAAGAAACTGCAAACATGGTGGTTATTCTGAGAGTAAAAGTGACAAAATAAACACCAATAATCAAAATCACCATCAAATACTTGTTGACAGTTGATGAGGAGGTTGGACCTCACCATCAGCATCGTCTGTTTCTATGACATTTTCCTCTGTGCACTGTCAGGACTGTCTCGGTGTATGGGTGTAATGAGTTACCGTGTTAACTGATGACTTGCGTCTCTATGCTGATAGATGTCAAAGTCTAAGCACCAGGGAAAGCAGAGGGTGAATCCTTCAACGCTTCACTTTTATTAATCGTCATATTAAAGATCATTAATTTGTATGTGAGAAAACAACGCTAAGGAAACCAAGCCAACAAACATGGAGTCAACTCAGACACCAATGTACACATTCATCAGTTGAACTACACCAAAACTTGTTTCCTTGTTTCTCGACCTCTGCAGGAGGGTTTCTCCTCATCAGCTGGATAAGCAGTCAAGTTTGTGTCTGTTCAGTCTCATTATTCAGATGTTGATGATCGAGGTTTTGATTTATTTAATTGATTTATCAGTCAATAGATTACTGAATTAATTAATTAATCAATCAATCAATATTTATATAACACAAATTCATATCAAGTGTTATGTCAAGACACTGTTACAAGAGAACAGGCCGAAGACACTTTTCATTTATAGATACACATATATACGTATATAAAATACACATATACATATACATATACACACACACACAAATATATATGTATATATATACATATATAAATATATATATATATACACACACACACACACACACACACACATTAGGGATGTAACGGTATGAAAATTTCATATCACGGTTATTGTGACCAAAATTATCACGGTTATCCTTATTATCACGGTATTGTTGCACTGTGCTCAAAATGTCCAAAAAGTGCTTTTACACACACTTGAAATCATTTAACCCCTTTAATATTAAAATTATAACAGGTCTTTTTGTCTTTTTTGTCAATAAATGTGTTAGGAAATGTCCTCTGAGTAAATTTTTTCACTCTTTTTTCATGAGAAATAAAAGTACACAATTCTGGCAAGTATTTGTCATTATTGTGTTATAAATGTGTAATTACAAGAAAAGAAATTAACGGATTTGAACTTTAAACAGGATTCTTTTCATAAACAATTGTAAATGAACATGTTCAAAGTTCTAAGATGACCAAAAATAAACTTCACCTATTTTACATACACTCAAACATTTTGTTTACCTACAGCATTAGTGTCCATGTTACAGCTCGTTATATTAGACCATGTCCAGGCGTTTTTTTTTTTACTGACGATAGTCCCTGAGGCAGTTAGCCCCCTTCCATGACTCTCCTCTGGTCTCCCCTCTCCCTTGCAGATCTCCTCGACATTTCCTCCTCTAATATTTCCAAATTACTATTGATGGCAAACTATGATAGAAAAAGACTATCAATTACAAAATTCAGCAAAACACTGTGAATAAACGGCAAAAGAACGGCAAGAACACACTCCAGAATGATACTAATGCTATTATTACAACATTCATACATTATTTAGACAGATAATACTGATTAACCACCTATAATTCACTCAGGTATGGCTCTCTGAATCTTCTAACTCTCTCCGGCTCAGTCAGTTCACTTACTCGAGGAGTTACAGTAGTTTTAATCATGCACGTATTTTTCTTTCTCCGCAGCTTCATGTTTTAGACAAGGTGACCATCTTCAATCAGTTTCATTCAGCGTCCTTGTAAAATCCAAAATTCAACCAGACTCCAAACTTTGTTCGTTTCGAGAGGGAAAAATCTCTGTTAAGCTGCGTTCACACTGAACGTGAGTTTGTGACTGAAATCGCGTCGCCCACTGAAGTCGAGTCGCGTGTCCATAAATACGTCACACCCGCTTGAGTTTCACCGCAATCATATCATATATCATATAATAGGATGTATTAGCTGACATTAGTCCAACTGTATCCTTTTCACTCACCTACCAACCACAAAACACTGCAGCTGCTGGCCCTGCAGCATCTTCTGTGAGTACTCTGCGGTCCTGTCTAGGTGGATTGTCACTTTGTGAACCGGAATGAAAACTGTCTGTCACGGGTACCGTCACACACCCACACAACGCTGATTGGCTGTTGCCGCTCAGTCACACACAACATCGCCTGAAGAGTTCAAACTTTTCAACTCTGGTGTCTAAGCGACGAGCGACGTGGTCGCCCAGGCATCGCGGGAGGAGTTAACCCCGCCCCATGTACATTGACTTTACATGGAGAGTGGTCGCTGAGGTCGCCAAAGTCGCTTTCAGTGTGAATGCAGCTTTACAGTGTTCACCGCAATTCTTTCACTTTCAGAAGCCAAACAATGCAAACTGCGCATGCACGCCCCCATCTGAGGGACAGTGGCTGCTTTACCGAGGACCAGAGACATAGTTCCCGCTTTTCCAGGCAATGAGCAGCAGCATCACTGAGTTATTGACACAGTGTGGTAATAAAACACGGTTTACCGGTAATTAAAACAGGAAACAGTAATACTAACCATTGGATATGTATATACATATTTATATATATATGTATATAAACCCCAACATGAATCCATTATGTGCACTGGGCCAACCAAACTACAGGAAGGGGCTTACAGTAACAGCAGAAAGCAAAAACCTGTTTAGCTAAGCTAAAGCTTACTGTGTCTTTCAGACATTCTGTTCTTGTGGTGTCTACTGCTGCTGCCTCCACACTGATCCTACTGGTGACAGAACCGACGTGCTGAATCAACACACGTGACTCGTGGCGGCCATCATGTGCAGTCGACAGTGAGCATGTCTCCAGCTTAAGAAGACACCCTGCAGCAGGTCCCACGGGGCTTGTGAAGAATTTGGGAGACAGTTTACTTCACTGTCCTTCATTCAAGCTTAAAAGTAAACATTAGAGAGGAAAACGAGGCCCCTGAGATGATCCAGTCAGTTTTCTCAGATGCTTCACATGAAGTCTGTGTCACTAGGCGGAGTCTATTGTCTGCAAGAGCCGTGGTTAACTCCAGAGGATCGTTTAAAACCACAGGATCAGTTTTTCTTCATTTGATGCTAACTCAGTGCCACAGAACATTTCACCACGATCACTCTGTAAACACTGAAGCAGCATGTTTTTAGCCCGTTAAATTATTTAGAAGTTCGGGCCAATGTTTACCATTTCGCATCATTACTGTAATTGCCTGGAAGTCACGAACGCGGTGATCATCTTGAACCGAATACTCTGCAAGCTTTTAGACGTAAATGAAATCCGCCTTGGCCATCAAAGAGCGTCTCATCATCAAAGATGGTGTGCATTGAAAGAGAGATGAGTGTGGAGATTAAAATATGTAAGGGTCAGGGCGGGGAATGGAGGAGAGGAGGCAGTGTTTGCATCACAGCGTGTTCCTCTCGAATAAAGACGAAGAAGAGAGCGGCTGAAAGAGATGACACAGACAATAACCCGCGCGTGCATTAATATTACGCTCTAGCTCTTTTCAGACGCTTTCACTCGCTCCACATCTACCTCTTTTTCTTCTCCTTCCTCCTGATTGTTGATGGGAAGAATACAGACATTAACTTTTGGGCCTTTGAGCCTTGAAAATTAATCATTTATAAAAGGATCAACAAAGTAAATGTTGTGTTGAAGACGGCATGAAAGAGTAACAAAACTGAGTTAATGTTGCTGGAGTTTCTCTTGACTCCTTGACATTTGTTAGATGATAGATTTTTTATTTCCTGGGAGTCAAGCAATAAAACACGAGACAACTCTATTCAAGCAAATGTGGGAATAAAAAGAGAGGATGGAGAAAAGCAGGGAGATTAATGGAGGATTTTATTATTTTAGATTATTTTTGAGGCTGATTGAGAAGCTTATAGCCTCACCTTTCTTTCTATTCAACATTCAGATTTTAATTTTCTGCCGCTGTGCAGCATTGGATCAAATGAATCAGTGCAGGACATTTAAATGGAGCAAAGGTCAGCAGAGTTTTATCAGAAAACACCTTGGACACAGGAGAAGAACAGAGAATCTAAAGGACTTCCTCCTTTGAAAGCACATTCCTCCTGGACCTGGAAAAATGATTCAGATCAGGCCTCATCTTAAACCTCGCTGCTCTGCTGCTTCAGCTACAGAGCAAAGTTTACACTGAACCACACCAGCAGTCCAAGCAAAGTCCTGAAAACAACATTTGCTGAACTATTTATGCACACATTAAGGTTCCACTGCTTGTCAATGCAAATATCTAATCAGCCAATCACATAGCAGCAATCTAAAGCCTGTAGTTACATAGACAAGATCAAGATGACCCGCCCAAGTTCAAACTGAGCATCAGGATGAAAGGAAGGCTGATGTGAGTATTTCACAAACCGCTGATCTAAAGGGATTTGCATGCACAACCATCTCTAATGTTTACAGAGAATGGTCTGAGCAAGAGAAAGTGTTCAGCGAGGGTGAAAATGCCTTGTCGATGCCAGAGGTCAGAGAAGACTGATCAGAGCGGTTCTGAACACACAACACGTCCAATCTTAAAGCAGATGGTCCATAGCCGCAGGAGACCACGCCAGGTGCCTCTCCTGTCAGCTAAGAACAGGACACTGAGGGTCTGACTCTTCAAAACTGGACCACAGAAGATTTTGAAAGTGTCTCCTGGACTGATGAGTCTGGATCTCTGCTCCACATTCAGATGGTAGGCTCAGAGTTTGGTGTGAACATCATAAAGCATGGACCCATCCTGCCTTGGATCAGCGGATCAGGCTGCACTTTGGACCCCTTAGTCCCACCTGAGCATGGTTCAAACCCCACAGCCTACCTGAGGATTGTTGCTGACCATGTCCATCTCTTTATGACCTCAGTGTGGTATGCTGTACTACCAAAGTGTACAGAGCCGAGCCAGACCAGCAGCGGGAAATGCAGAGACAGGGGTTCCAACAGAGAGCCTCAGACAGAGAGAGAATACGGCACTATCAGGGCTCCTCTTTGTGTGAAAACACGTATTTTGAACATTAGTGGTTGTGAACAGACTTTTGCAGTCATCAAAAATGAATGTGTGAACATGATTTGAGGCAAATATGAGCACTTTAATGTTTACGCTCTTTAAAATTAATTTTGAGATATTTGACCTCTATTGCTCCTGCAGCCAGCCTCAAGTGGACACCTGAGGAACTGCAGCCCAGGGGCCACATCAGGCCCTCAAAACCTTCCATCCAGCCCCCCGATTAGAAGAACATTCGGGCCACTGGGTGTGAAAAACATCAGGATTTTGAGATTAAAGTCAGAATTTCAAGAAAAAGTCAGAATTCTATGATAAAAGTAAACATTTTCAAATAAAATATTACTTAATTCTCAGAATTCTTGTTTTCACCGTATAATTCTGATTTTAAAGTCAGGGTTGTGACTTTTTTTTCTCCACATAATTATAATTTTAATCTGAGAATTTTAAGTGTTTACCCTGCAGAATTCTGATTTTTCAAAAACTTAAAAACAAGTTCAACCTTTAATTTTCCTTCTTTCTTTATTTTTTTTTGCACTCATGGTCTTCTTTGTTACCAAATTAGAAAATGGAAAGGGTTAACATTTGTTGTTACTTCAAGGACAGCTATTTGCCATTAAATACCTGCAACAATAATGAAACCTGACACGTGGCTGCAGGACTAGTGATAGGGACTGATAACTGAAAATATTTTAACTGGACAAAATATTTTATTATAACTGTTTTCTTTTTTAACTATTATTAGTGTTCACTTAAAACTGGCCCTCGCCCACATGTGGTTGATGATCCCTGCTCTACATGTTTGCACTGTCCTCAGTTTTCTATGCTAAAGCTGCTGCGTGGTAACATCTCTATTACAAGCTCAAAAGTCTAGAAACTGTCCCCCCCCGTCTGCTCCTGCAACTTTCACGTAGAAGGTAAAGCATGAAGGTGAAATGGCAAAACTAATTTAATAAAAACATAACAGAAAAATGTGTGGATCACCAAAGTGACCTAAAGTTCTTTTCAGAAGCTGCTCAGATGTTTAAATCAGGGCTGTGCTGCAGACATTCACAGCACAGCCTCACAGTGAAGATGTACAGACGTGAAAAAGTACTTCTTTGTTTGGATCCACTGAAGTGAGTGGAAGTAAAAGAATCTCAGAAATGCTCAGAGATCCACCTTAAGAGCTGCTTCAGACCGGAAAAATGTGGTTTTATTCTGTCATATAGCTGAAGTTAGCAACAAAAAGCCTCTTAATGTGACAGAATGTGGCTCTTGTGCTGTCTGAAGACTTCCTTCAGGATGAGGACAGGAGGAATAAAACAGGAGAAAATGGACATTTCTTGTTTCAGAGTGACAGAGCTGTGGGCTGACTTCATGATTAAACCCTCAGAGGGTTTGTCTGACAGATCCTGTACACACAGCTTCACACGTGGAGACCTTGATCCCTCAGCTCTCGGCCTGTTATCTGAAGAATCTGAGTTAAATTTAAGTGCATTGTTGTCAGATGTGAACTGCTGTGATGCATTCTTTGAAAATGGCTCTTTAAGAACACAGAACACAGAGAAAGCATCGGTTTCCATCAACAGACTGAATAACAGTCAGAAAGCACAGAGTGCCGCTTTGTTGAAGGTCATTTATGTCTCTACTTGGGGAGTCAGTGGTCTATGCTCTGCACAGGGCAGCTAATGAAACAACAGTATGACATCACACTGGTAGGTCTATTGGGAAGGTCAGGCAGCTACTGATGCTGCAAATGGAGGTGGGTTGGGGGGGTAAATGTAAATGAAAATTCAGAATTTTTAAAACTCATACATTTTCAGTTGGTTGCTGGTGAATTTGTTACTTTGTCATATTAAAAACTTCAACAAAGCACCATCAGGACATTTCCAATAACTTAGATTTTTAGATTTTAATGTGTGTGACAGGATTGGGCAAGAGGCCGTTGCTGCACAGGGCAGCACCTATAGGTTGACTAAATTTGCACTTCCTGTCCTTAGATGGGCCTTAAAACACAGAAAATAAAACAAATACTGTAAATCCTTCCTGAGAGCTGATTTTCCATAATGTTCTCACTTAGCTCAGCTTAGCTGAGCTTGCAGAGGGGGATCAACTGACAAAAACATGAAGTCCAAAATCAGGATAATTGTTAAATATGCATGTCAGATGTTTTATCCAAAAGGCCAAAAAGGATTCAATGGTCCACCGGAGAACATTTGAAGAAACGTCTGAATGGAACAACTTCATTAACTGATTTTAACAGTCTTAAATGAGTTTGTCCTTCATAGCTCGAGCGTTCATGCTCCTCCTCCTTTCTTCTCTGGGGTTCTCGCTGTCTTTCAGAAGTTTCTGAAAAGATAAAATACCCTTTTATTAGAGAAAAACAGTTGTTGGTGTCCTTTATCACAGCGCTCTCTGAAGAGCAATGAGAGACGGAGCTACGCAGACGTTTAACCTTTTTATATAGTCTTACAATTGGTGCTGTCAAGGCCTTTCATTTGTGAAGTTCCTGTGGAAAAATCAGGGAGCTTGGGCTCATTACCTCGGGTGGTACAGTATATTTATATTTCAGCTCCAATCAAAGCTCGCCAATATGCCATCCCTATGTATTTTCTCCTCTGAGCCCTGCCTCCCCACTATAATTTCAACCGACATTTTGTGTGCAAATGCAGTAATAGACACATTTATCACATCAAAAGGGATTCAATTTTCTTTTCAATCATCCACCGGTATGAATAGCGCCACATCCTCTGTGGCCAACAATGAGGGGCCATTACTGAGAGCAGAAGGATGGCTCGCCGTCTCTTCGCATTCAAGGGGAAAGTGTGTCGAACTGTTTGCCCACGTTTGTTCTAGGCAAATGGAGATGGCTTTCAGACAGGTTAGTATCCAATTTTATTGTCAGACAAATGTCATTTCTGTTTGGGGCGGCAGTAATCATTGGCCTGGCGCTCCGGTGTTTCTCCGCCGTAAAACCGGCAGTTAGTCCATTTAATACTCTAACTCTCATGTCAGCGGCAGATCGTTGATCTTCGTTATGTGAAGAGGGTGTCACACAGGACTGAGGCCAAAGGAGCAGGGGAGAGGAGGGGCAGGATGTCTAATTGTTGGGGACATTGTCAATCTACATAAAGGAGGAGGAACATTTAGCAGACGCAGAGCCCTGATGGATCAGAGATGTGGATGGAAGACTTTCTGTCAGTGTTTCAGCACGCTGTGACGTCTATCTCATCTCAGAGTAGTTACTGTACCACATTAAGAGCTGCACTCTTAGGCTTTTTGTCCAAATGTGCTGCAGGTTTATGGCATGAAAGTACTGAGAAGTGGTGCCAATCAGAAGACATCAGAGACACTCTGCTTGTACTTCATCCTCTCTGAAAATAATCAAAGACATTTTCTGCACAGAGAGTCAAACCAGAGGATTCTGGGTAAGAATATAAAGACAAATGACTGTTTCTACACAACAAACAAGATACATATACATAGGAATAAATGAAGGAAATACAGCAGTAAATATTTTGTAGTGAATTCAGGAGTTATCAGTGAACACTGCTCTGTCTCCCAGTATGAGGAGTGCCCAGGACTTCAGAAGAAGGGTTGTAGAGGTACTGCACATGTCACTTTGGCCACATGGCATTTGCCTGAACACATCAGGGGGGTATTCCATGAAGCTGGCTGAAAAAGGCTGGGCTATCGCCGGTAAGCGTGGCTTGAATAAGCGGCCACTTTAATCTCAGCTGCAACTCGTTCCACTAACGAGGCTCAGCTGTTTTTCAGAGACGCTTATTCTAGCCAGGCTGATCCAAGCTGCGGCTAAGCGCGTGTCCGGGGTAGATAACAAGCCCCGACGTGTCGATTGTCGAAATGACGAGATCATGTCAAAACCAAGAGTGGAGACGTTTTCCTTGGTGGAGCAAAAACTCCTCATGGAGTTGTATGAGGACTACAAGGGGAAAATCACAAGAAAGGGCAACACGGTTGCAATTAATAAAGCCAGAAACACTGCCTGGCAAAACCTTGCCGACCGTTTACATGCTTAAATAATTGTTATTTTTTATTTTTAATAAAGCACTTAGCTTATGCATACACACGCACACGTCTGAAAATTTAGATTTTCAGAGGTCATGTTTTTGAACACTGATTAGGGATAACCCACAACTGCAATGATTGTCTATTTAATCTGTAATGTTTTAGTGGGTAAAATAGTCTTGCCGTCTTTGTTTTTGATGCATTTTAACAGGAGCAATTTAAACAGCCAAAAAAGGATGGGGCAGCAGGTCAAGATTAAATTCAAAAATATTTTACAAAGTGGTTAGTTGCCTCTTTTCTCATGTGAAATTTGTCAAAATAGCACCACCTGAAGCTCCTCACACTACTGTGGCCCAGAGGTCGATCTTGATGAAATTAAAGCTGCTCAAAACCTGTTGATGAAGTTGATTTCTTCATACAAATATATATATATATATATATATATATATATATATATATATATATATATATATATGTATATGTATATATGCATGGATGAAACAGCATAGTTTGTTTTATAGTTTTTGTGTAATGTGATGGTGTATTCACTATTTTTCATGTAGGCCTAATTCATGTTCTTGATTTGACAAATCCATAATGGATGAATATAGCAGCAACACAGGAAACACCTAAAACCAAAGTAGGCAAACTTAGAAAAAAATGGGCTACTTCATGTGGTGATGTTTCATTAAACACTGAATAAAACAGTAGAAAAAACATGTATAGAGGAGATGTCATTTTTTTTTATTAGGGATGATAGTGCTACAGCGTCCTATACCTTTAAATAAGGGAGAAGACACAAATGAGCTTGTACACAAATAAAGTAGTTATCTCATCATTTGGCATCACCGTTAGATTATCATCATGATCAGAATGGACCGCCGATTAAAGGAAGGTATTTTTTATGGAAAATTGTGGCTGTTGTCACCTTCTGTTTTTTTTATGACAATTTGTGCATTTATTCCTTTATGTGTTGACTGTACTTTGAGGGTGACAGAAGAAAGAAAATCAGATATTTTCAAATAGTTACCGCTGGTGGGATTGAACCCGGGGCGCAGTGAAAAGCACAGCATACTGCGACTCGTCACCATGCACTCCAACCACTCACCCACTTACTTTCTTCTATGGGTAGCAAATAGTGCAGTATCTGACATGTCTTGATTCATGGTTTTCCGGTGTTGTTTAAAAAAGGTCCCAATTTATTTTTCTGAACGAGAACATCATTCATTACAGATGAAGATGAATTTAATGTGAGACATGCAGTTCACAAGGCGTCTTTCGGAAGCACGTCGGACCTTCTCTGAGACGCAGCTGAGGTAAGCTTGACTGTAAGCCTGCCCGGGACCAGGCTTGTCGCGCTGGCTGATTTACCATGGTTACCAAGCCACGCTAGCCTTAAGCCTCGTTTGTGGAACCGAACTCTCACTAAAGTTAGCGAGGCTAAACTAAATAAGCCAGGCTTTGAGCTAAGCCAGCTTCGTGGAATACCCCCCAGCTCTGCACGTGCTCAGAGAATGTCAGCACGAAAGCGAGGGCCACACACTGCAGATGGAACCACCGACTCTGCATAAGGCTTTCGGGTTAAGGATGGGAGTATCCAGATACTGAATCAAAGTATCAATACTGTCACAGGTACACTTTTGGCATCAATTACTCTCCTAAAATATCAATACCAAACAAGTACTCGAACTAAATGTTTCACTTCAGACTGTTTTCAGTTTCCTCTTTCTCTGTACCAAGGCAGAGCCACTTCTTATGTCATGGGCACGGAGGCCGACTAGGGCAAATGGCCTGCGACAGCTTGATGTAACTCACCAAGAGGAAAACACCTTATAGAGCAGAAAAGATTCAAGAACAGAAACACAATCAAAGGTCAGAATGAAATACAAACACGGAAACAAACTGCAGCCGGCTCCGAGCAGGAAAATGAATCTATAACCTACTTGTCCAACAGCATGACGGCTAACTCTGCGTCACTTTTCATCCTGAGACGGTCCTTCAGAGCTCGGAAGCGGGGGGGGGGGGGGGTTGTGAGGTAAACAAAGACACCATCACACTTCAATAGAGACCCATAGGAGACGATTGAGTAGGATTTCTCCTGAAAAAGTTGATATTTTATTTTTAAGGAAAATCCTGCAGACCCTACCTTTAACTGCAAATGTCCTGCAAGTTAGAAACAAATCAAAGCCTAAAACAATCAAACCCAGAAAATGAGCAGAAACACATCAGAGCCAAGAACAACAACAACAGAAGAGCTCCAGGCACAAGTATTAAAAATGTTCTTAAAAATTTTACATCACCTCCCAAAGCCACAACTTCAGTCAAAGTTGTGCCTGCTGCTGATTCAAACACAGACTATCATGGATCAGCTCTCCCTGACACAGCGTCCCCTGCAGGCCTGGAGCTACTCTGCTGTTGTTCTTGGTTCTGCTGCGTTTCTGGGTTTGATTGTTCGAACTTGCATCCCGTTTCCATGCTTGTATTCTGCTCTGACCTTTGGTTATGTTTCTGTACTTGAATCTTTTCTGTTCTTAAAGCTGTTTTGAAGTGTATCGAGTTGATGTTGGTAACAATAATTTAACCGTGGCGACCAATCAGAGCGATCAAACCGTACACAGCTGCAGGTCCTCTGGTTGCTTAGCTTTGTGCGCCCATGAACAGTTGTACCTAATAAAGTGACCCTGAGTGCATTTGTAACCTTCTAACTTAGATGTCAGTTTATCTGGAGGGTGCCTTATAAAAATCTGCCTTATGAACAGTTTCTAAATGATTATGCCTCTGTGCAAACTTCTTCATCTTTTTTTGAAGTCTTTCTGCAGAAATCTTAAAATAAATAAAGAACTACAAGAACGCTGAGCTTTGTGTGCAGCTCTTTTGAGGGTTAAGACGTCCTCACTCATCCAAATCGTCTCTCCTGCAGACTTAATTGCATCACATAAAGCATCAGCTCTTTGCCAGCTTCTGCTTCAACATGCTCTCCTTGCAGAAAAAGTCTCTGCTGAGCTCTCTGTCATCTGCCGCCACAGCTTACACATGCTCCCCCGCTGCCAAACCACCCGAGCCACATCTGATGAGGTCATCCGTGCAGCCAGCACCGGATGGGGCGGCTTAATCTGATCCCATCGCTGAGGAGACGCTCAAACAGCTCCATCGCTCACCACACTCTCTTTAGGGGTGCTCTCCAGCCAACAATGCTGTCTTGTCCTCTCAGAAGCCACCATGAAGCAAAATCATTCTTAGATGTTTCGAGTCCATTTAAGGCTCACAGTGACTCTTGCAGGAGTGGAGTGGTGGTTGGTCAGAGCGTTTATAGAGCATGGCGGTAACGCTGAAACAATTTTAAAATGAAAAATGAGCCACGAAACCACGTCAGCACCCGAGGCAGAGGTAGACCATTTACTTTTATGTAGAGCAGAGTGTGCTGTGGTCTGGCTACCGAATTATGTTGAAAGTGGAGGAAATGAACGATCTGCTGGATGTAGGTCAGGGTGCCAAAGCATAATTTACAGTTCGACCATATTTGGTTAAACAACAAAGCCAAAACTGGATGGTAGAGCCACTTGATTATGGCAGAAATCTTAGTTATGATTATTCTGATTGATATTTAGATCCCATTATGGTCTGAGTATTAGCAAAAGTTAATATGCTGTCTCTTCCAAGTCTTCTCAGTTCATCTAGTTTAAGAAATGTCCAGTACTTTGTTGCAGCACTCCCTCAGTACACTGTTCATGTACCTGTGCGTGCCTTAAACTCTCAATAACAAGAAAAACATGCATAATCCAAGCTTTTCACATGGCACAGAACTACATTTATGACATTAGCATACGTACTAATGAATGTGACTGATAATTATGCTCACAGATAACAAAACGAGCTGTCCAGTGGATTTTGCATGCCAAGTATTTCTGCAGGAAAATGAGACAATAAATTGTTTAAAGCCAACATTTACTTGTTGTACAGTAAACAGATCTATAGTGGACATAAACCTGCCTAATTCTGACAATTTTATACTAGTAACTGCTTTGAGTTCTTTTTTGTTCCAGCTCACACTGCACAGCCAAAGCCTGCTGTTGGGGAGCTTGACAAACCTCTAGTCTTTCTTCATGCAATGAAAAGCTGCTGAATTGTTCAGAATGCATATCTCCAAGGGGACTGCCAAATGGAAGGATTTCTTTGTTGATAAAAAAACTCAACAGTCTCTTCCTCCCAGTCGTCCATGTTGCTGTCCAACCATACAAACGTGTATGAATGATCCACATCTGCTTTTTTACAAAATCATGTTTGGCCTACAGTAAGTCAGAGACTCAAACTACAGAAAGAGCGTCTCTTATTAATGACAAATTTAAAATAATAAATAATGCAGCGTTAAGATGCTTCGCAGTGATTTATTTGAGTGTGTAATTTTTTCAGGATCTAAAATGAGCATCAGAATCAGTGAGGAATATTTAAAATTAGTGGGTATCCAGTCACATATGTTCACATTCTGTCTCTCCACATTAAATATGAATCACGCAGGCTCAGCCCGCTGACCTTGGCCGTGGAGAGAGCTCGCATCATTTCATCTTGAAATAAAAAGCAGAGAGAGAGACTGCAGCAATTACAGCGTGTTAATTACAGATTCACTTTCATGTGCTGCAGAATCACACTGATCTGCCCTCAGTGCTGCTGCTGGCACTCTTTGATGGAGGAGAGGATGAAAACACTGCTCTGTGTTTAAAGAACATCTGTCAGAGAGCGCTGTACAACCATCTGTATTTACCTGCTCAGGGTGATCACTAAGGAGGAGGAGAAAGATGATACCATACAGATCAGGAATGGCAGCTCTGGTACCCAAGAGGCTAAACTATCACTGTCTGCTCTGTGTGGCCTCGAGGCTTGAGGATCATGTTTGTGTTCAGAGGATTTTAACCTGAAATCTGTCCTCAAGTCTTCTGGCTGGTAAGCATGTCATGAAAACGTGTGAGCCACTTCTTTCAGGCTGCCTCCCACGCTGAAGATCTTGAGAATAGAAGGCTCACCTAAGTTTACCGTTACTGGACTGAAACTTTATGAAAAGTGAAGGACTTTGAGTTGCTGGTCATCAGCAGGACGTTAGCAGGCAGCTGTCTGGGAGGGGAAAACTGAAACAGCTGGATGTGTAGCTTGTTTGCAGCTTCATTGTCCCAATGACATGCTAAAGCTTGATATGGGGCAGGAAGTAAAGTGGACCAGTTGAGCAGCGGGTCAGGATGGAGAAGATGTCAACAGAACATTTTTATAGGACAGTGATCAACAACTGGTGGCCCATGGGCCACATTAGGTCCTTCACAACGTTCTAATCAGCCTCCAGAATGATTTAAAGGGGACATATTATGCAGAAATCACTTTCTGAGGGCTCTTGAACACATTTTTGGGTATTTGGCCTTCCACCCAGTCCACAACTTGTGAGAGTAGATGACAAAGCCTGTATTTAGCAGGTTGCGTGAATGTAAACTCATGGCATTTGGTGAGCTGTTGAGTTTGTGGATATACTGTTACGTAACAAGGATTTCATTTGCATAAGCCTACCTCTACCTAAGTATTCCCAACCCCCCGGCTTGAGAAGTTTCTTTGCAAAGTGCAGCCATTGTTGTTTTCACTTTGGCGTAAACCATGTCTAGACCCAAACCTGTCACTGCTCGGTTGTTGGCTGTAAACAGCCACATATATCTCCACATATAGGCTACCAGCCTCGGAGGACCAAAGGGCCCAGTGGATTAATTTTTAAAGGGAATGAGCAGCTACAGTCGGCTAAAACCTGTGTGTGTGTGCCAGTCACTTCATGTCCAACTGCTTCTTCAACTTCAGTCAGTTCAACACAGGACTGGCAACTAGACTTTTCCTGAATCCGGGCTCAATACCAACAATACATTGTCAAACCTGATGATGGAAATGTGAGTATTTTAATGCTGTGTAATATTTATTTTGCTCATTGCTATGAGCTAATGCTAACAGCAGGGGAAGTGAGCCAGAGGTAACTTCATGTTTGTTAATGTTCACGTTACTTGTTGAAAGTCTGAAGGATAAACTTCAATGTATGAACATTTTTACATCAGTCAACAGCAGTTTAACAGTTGGCTGAATATAATCAGTCCTTTACCCACCCCATTACCCCTCTGTTTCTGCTAACGTTAGCCCGGAAGGTAGGCTAAGTTGCGGCTGTGTCCCACTGCGGTGACTAGGCTGAGGTTAGCATGTTGTGTTTTAGCCTGTAATGTAAATGTAAATGTTCTTTATTTATACAGCCCTTTACAACAACCCTTTCAGTGAACCAAAGTGCTTTGCAATCGATAGTAAGTAAAAAACAATAAATAAAAACAATTAAAGGCAATAAAAGCAATAAAAATAATAAAAGCAATAAAAACAATAAAATAGAAAAGAAAGAGAAAAAAAACAATACAATAAACTAAAGTAAAAGTTAAAGTGTCACCACGCTACTGGGTATTAAAAGCCATCATAAATAAATACGTTTTCAGTCTAGATCTGAAGAGGCCCAGGTCATGAGAAGCATTTTGGCGGGGAGTTTATTCCAGAGCCTGGGAGCCCAGTGTTTGTGATTTGACCTGGGCACTACCAGCAAAAGTTGGTTGGACGACCTCAGAGCTCTGCCAGGCTCCTGAACAGTTAAAAGCTCAGTTAAATACACTGGGGCGAGGCCATTACGGGCTTTAAAAACAAACATTCGAAGTTTAAAATTAATCCTGTAATGGACGGGAAGCCAGTGAAGAGATTTAAGAACAGGAGTGATGTGCTCTTGTCTGTTAGTGCTGGTTAAAAGATGGGCAGCAGCATTTTTCACAAGTTGAAGGCGACTGAAAGAAGACTGGGAGATGGCAACATAAACAGCATTGTGGTAGTCCAATCTTGAACTGATTAGAGCTGGATGACTATCTCAAGGTCGTGGTGGCCTAAAAACATTTTTACTCTGGCCAGGAGATGTAGCTGGAAAAACATAGTCCTGACAACATTGTCTATTTGTTTGTCGAACTTTAGATGTGTGTCGAGAACCATTCCTAGATTTCTGACGGTTCAACTAACGTTGAAAACAAGGTTCCAAAGCCAGCCGTCCCTGTATCCCCCTGTATAATACATTCTGTTTTACCATCATTAAGATGATGAAAATTTTGGGCCAACCCCTGCTTGATATCTGTAATGCATAAAACAAAGAATTTTGCGCACTGTGACTGTTGGGCTTCACTGGCAGATAGATTTGCAGATCATCTGCATAACTGTGAAAAGAAAGGTTGTGCCCAGCTATAATTGACCCTAGAGGCAACATGCATAATAAAAAGAGAATAGGGCCAAGAATAGAACCTTGTGGGACCCCACAGGAAAGAGGCGCACTGGTAGAGGACAAGTTACCAACCATAACAGAGTAGGTTCTACAGGATAAGGAGGATGTAAACCACTTCAGTACTGTGCTGTGAATATCAACATAATTGGTCAGGCGTGACAGGAGGAATGAATCGTCCACCGTGTCAAAGGCTGTCGTGAGGTCAAGAAACATTAGTACAACAGGGGATTTGGTATCCACTGACTGCGCAATGTCATTGAGCACCTTTAACAGTGCAGACTCAGTGCTGTGACGAGACCTAAACCCAGATTGGAACTTCTCAAGAACAGAGTTCTTTTCAAGAAAGGACTGTTATTGAATAAAAACAACTTTTTCTAAAACCTTAGACATAAAGGCCAGTAATGGGGGAAACAAGCTTCTCATTTGGTAACAGCATTAATTTGCAATTTGTGTGTGTTCAGGACTGTAACATTAAGTCCTCGTTGTATGTTACTGTGTTGGCTGCTGTTAAAATGAACAGAGATCTGACTATGAAACTAACTGCTGTGCTCTGGCAAATTAGCATATGAAGGCGACTGCCCTCCAAACCAGCCATTCTGAACAGAGGGGTTACGTGAGCATGGAAAGAATGCAGCTGCGCTTTATTTATAGGCTTTTTGGACCAAATCATGTTACTAACATTTCATGAAGACAACGAGGATCCATGTTAAACTGCAGAAAAGGACCAAAATATGGGACCTTTAACGTTCAGGTAGTCTGAGGGGGGAAATCTGATGTGGTTTTAAGGTTGTTGTTTTTTTTTACAACAATCAAGGCAGCCCCTCAAACAATTGGGATTGAAATGGTTTCATCAGTTGCAGTGCATTGTGGGATTTGTAGTATCAGTGTTGAGTGTTACTTAACAGAGCACCGTTAATAACAGACAGATGAAATTATCGGGGGATGTATTTCATTATATCCTTAGCCAGGTTTGGCCTGCAGGCAGGTCTGGGTTATAGGGAATGATCCCGCTTTTAAAGGCTAAAAATACACATGATAATTATTACCTCCACCAAGGAGGTTATGTTTTTGCTGACGTATGTTTGTTTGTTAGCAAGATTACTCCAAAATTACTGGACAGATTTTGCTGAAATTTTCAGGAGATGCTGGTAATGGCCCAGCTTAAAAATAATTTGATTTTGGTGGTGATCCAGATAACCACCTTTAGCGAAGGATGATTTTTGCTCAATAACTGTCTAACTAATAATGATATCAACATGATTCTGAGTGCTAGGTGTGGGTTTTCAGGGCCATGAATCAAATTATGATGGTAACTTTATCATGGAACTATTGCTTATAGATGTAACAGCAATATGTGGGCAACCTTGGTGGAGGTTTGCACTCTCCCAGTGGTTTCTACTTACATTAATAATAATTATAATAATTTCAAAATCCTGCCCTGATCCATGCTAATAAAAAGCTGGTCCTGGTGTAGATGTAGTTGATGACCCCTGCTGTAGTGCTTCATCTCCTTCATAGTGATTCTGCAATAAAAGTTAGTGACCGTGCCTCTGTCCTCTGTAGCTCTACGCTGTCCACAAAGGGTACAATAAGGTCTGCAGCTTTAATTTATTTCTTTATTTTCTGGTTTAAAGTCCTGGTACAATAAGGTCTGCAGCACTGTCTCCAGGATATAACATACAGGAGAGTATCTAAAGCTCAGAGTTCTCAGAGGAGAAATGCAGTCTGAGGTGTAAATCATTACAGTGAAGACACCCTGGCTCTCAGAGCACTTCAGATGTTCTTGATTTGACAGCTTTGATAAAAGTCGAAAGAAGCTGGAGCATGAAGGAGATAGAGATGTGTCATTATGCAGCACTTACCAGAGAGACAATCACCCTCCAGCCTTCATCAGAGTGCTTTTGTGTCTGATGAACAGGAAGTCATTAAAGCCGAAGAAGCTTCACCTGAGAAGCCGAGGATGGAGAGAGCCACGATAGGACGTCTTTACGTTTGTTTGTCTGGACACAAATGCAACCATGCTGCTGTTTTCAGCCTGATGTGGTTGGATCTAAAATATTAAGAACAAATAGAATCTGTCCTGCATACAGACTCACACTTTTGGCCCTTTTCCATTAGCCCTACTCTGCTCGGCTCGGCTTTCCCCGACTCTACCCGTCTCTACTCTACTCGCTTTGGTCTGTTTTTCCACCGGCCTGGTCCCCTACCCAGCAGGGGCGGGGTCGCCGTGAAACAGCTGGGCGACACTGCGTTCATGTCATTTTGAGCGCGACACAACAACCAAAACATTGGAGGACATTAGAGGCAACAGTATACTTGCTGCTCGGTCTGCTGCTTTTTGTTACAAAGAGGAAAGCAGAAGAAGGCTGCAGGCGGCGAGAAGAAATACCCTTGGGAAGTACAGGAGAGTTTTGGAAGCTTTACAACAGTTTGAAGCCGAGGACAAGAGCAATCGGGCTGCAAAGAAAAGACGTATGAGGGTAAGCTAATGGAAGCTACCGCTAGCTTGTTAGCTAGCTCATAATGATAAGGTCCTGTGTTTAACATTGTGACGGCAGCAAGTTATTGCCATAAAGTAGCAAAGTGTATATGTACTGCAGTCCTGTTTTGGGCATCGCGTTCATGACTCATCGGTGACGACATTCTCTGACCAATCAGTAGCCGGCAGTCGGTCGACGTCACCTTTTAGTGTCGACTCAGCTCGCTTAGAACCAGAGCAGAGTAGGTACTAAAACTGGTCTGTTTTAGGAGGTACTGTGCCGGTGGAAACGCAAAGCAAACCGGGTAGAGCCGAGTAGAGTAGAGTAGAGTAGGGCCAAGGCGGGCTGGTGGAAAAGGGCCATTTGACACTCCCACTGGCCACTTCATTAGGTACAACCTTTGTTGGAGGAAAAGGTAGACTTAAGTGACTTTTAATGTGGCATGGTTGTTGGTGTCTTTAGGAAATGGCTGATCTACTGGGCATTTCGCACACAACCATCTCTGGGGTTCCAGAGAATGGTCCAAAAGGAGAAGATATCCAGTGAGTGGTCAGAGCAGTTGGCAATGATAGATGGCAACAGGATCATTTCTGAACACTCATCACATCAAATCTTGAGGCAGCCATCTTGAAGACAACACCGTGTGACCCTCCTGTCAGCTAAAGCAGAAATCTGAAGCTACAATTCACAAACACTCACCAAAATTAGACAACAGCAGATTGTAATAGTCTGATGAGTCTGGATTTCTGCTCCACATTCAGATGGTAGGCTCACAGTTTGGTGTGAATATCATAAAGCATGGATCCATCCTGCCTTGGATCAGCAGTTCAGGCTGCTGCTGGTGGTCCCTTAGTCCCACCTGAGCATGGTTCAAACTCCACAGCCTACCTTTATGACAATAGTACCATATGGACCTTATGGACCATCTTCTGATGGAGACTTCCAGCAGCTCCATGTCTCAAAGCTCAGATCATCTCACACTGGTTTCTTCACTGTACTCCAGTGACCTTCAAAGTCACCAGATCTTAATCCAGTGGAGCACCTTTAGGGTGTGGTGGAGCAGATTCTAATCATGGATGTTCAGCAGCTGTGTGAATTGTTTGTATCACAACAACAGATAATAATGAACACGACAAGCATTGTGCCCATTCTTAATAATGCACAGCTGTCATAAACCATGAAAGATGAATGTGTGTGGTCAGAAACCCACCTCTGAGTCAAAAAATCATTCCTCTTTGTAAAACCCATGTCTGATGTCCAGTCTGTACTGAGGGTCAAGTTAAACCATGGACATATGAAGACCCTGTGGACCTCCTGTGGGTTTAAAGAATGAATAAATAGAAAGATGTCTGCACACTCGTTCAAACATCCACTCATAACAGACAAACTCAATCAGAGATCGGCTTTAATGTTTAACCAGGAGAGTCACTTCAGGACGCCAGAGGTCACACGCATGTCGCAATCTTCCTGTTTACTTCTCACTGAAACCAGCTGTTCATTCAGCTGTATCTGATTTACTGGCACTGAAAGACAAAATCACAGAACTGAGGCAGGACTCTCCTGTTGCCCACTGAAGCTGTTATTTACCTCCACCAAGGACGTCCATGTTTTTGTCAGATTTTTAGCAAGATAACTCAAAAAGTTCTTCATAGACTGTGATGAAATTTTCCAAACATGTTGGTCATGGTACACAGGGTAAAGTGATGAGATTTTGGTGGTGATCCGAATATGAGTGCAGATTCTGAAGCTTTTTAAAGAATGTGTTAACATTGTGAGGTGTTAGATAATAACTCTGCTCAGGAATGCCACGGTGGTTTGTGCTGTTGTGCGCTAGTAGGGGCAATTTGGCTATTGGCGATTAATATTAATAATGATATAAAATTAATTATTAACATTAATAATTATCAAAAATTATTATTAGAAATTATAAATATTAATTCTAATCAATAAATTGAGGGACTCCACCCTGTTACCAGGGACCGATAACCAAATTGACAAAACCAGAATAAAGTCTCAAAAGGTGCAAATAAAAAAATAGTTTGAGCACTGACTGTTATGAATTCAGCAGTTATCACAATTATGTAACCACAATAACCACAAACAGTGACAGATTAAATTATAGCAGGGTTTTTTAAAGTAATAATATCTAAAATAACATTACTTATTACAAAAAACTATTATACTTTAACTAACAAAAGCAAAAATTAATTACTAACTACAAAAAACTAATAAATGTATAATAGCAACAACATCAATGAACGCAATAACTGCAGCAGCAGCAACACAGCAGTATTACAAGCAATGGCCAACAACAAATCACGGCAGCAGCAATAACAGCGATCATCAATGATGAAACATGTGTGTGTGTGTGTGTGTGTGAACGTGAAGCAAGAAGAGGAGAGAGAATGAGAGGGAGTGGTGATGAGGTCATGTGAGGGCATGTCTTTATGAGCCAAGATGGCGGCAAAGTGATGCGTCCTTACTAGAGCCAAGATGGCGTCTCACCAGATGAACAATGGGAAAAGAGGGGGGAGGTCTTTGAGCCCCACATGTTACTGAGGCAACCTCATTCAAAATTAGAATGGCACCTTTAATGTCTGTGTGGTGTGAGAGAAGTGTATGTGTGTGTGATCAGAAAAGAGAGAGAGAGAGAGAGAGAGACTCAGAGAAAAGTCGTCACCTGCAGCTGATAACTATAATTTCACTACACAATAACAGAGCCAGTAAAACCGAAGTCTACTTGGTCAGGTATTGGTCTTTTAACTGGTGATATTCTACTTCTAAAATGGTCACGGACGACTGCCAATAAAAGATGCAGCACATACTGAGACAGGTCTCACAAGCACAGAGAAATAAAAAACTACACGCTACACTATTTGTCTCTGCCCAGACATAAGCCTCTTACGTTTCATTGCTTCGGTCCTCCGGAGTTTAGATGAAGAAGGGAAGGAGTAAAAAGGTCCGCTCTGAGTGTCCATGGCGCGCTGGATCCCCAGTGGCGCTCTGGGTCCGTGGTGAGCTCCCAGAACGAAGAAGAGGCTACAAGTTGCCTTCTGAGCTCACCGGATCAGATGGTGGAGGAGAAGTAAACGGTGTCGGTGGGAAAAGGGGTTCCGACTCCAGTACATTAGGCTGACTTGTTGGTTTGTGGCAGATGATATTATCAACTGCATCATACCAAGGAAACTTTTCCTTTTCATCAGTTGAGCTACCGGACTTACGGAGCGAGTCCTGCGCTCTGTGACACTACTGCCGGAGCTTCTTTATCTTATTACGGCATTGATCGGTGGTCCTGGTATACCCAAGTGACAGTAATTTTTGAGATATGATGCCAAAAATTTCAGATTTTTTATGTGGGGAATCCAAATGTTTTTGAATGTCCTCGTTAGCCCAAATTTCAAGTAAGAATTTAATTTCTTCACTGCTCCAAAGTGAACGTTTGGCCGACATGTTTAAAGACAGAAGGGACAACCGTGACGTCACACAGCAGCATCAGCTTTTTGTCCTGTATCCTGGCGCGCTTGCATTCACATCTCAACCAAACCATGCCCGAGTCCTCTTCAATCACGCTGGAGACCACCTCCCCAAGTAGGGGTTTGATTGCATTCACACTACCAAATTGAACTGGACTTTGGGCTCAAGTGCACTCAGACCTGGGACAGGGCCCCTAGAGTGAATGTACCCTTAGGCCTCAAACAAAGTTGCCGCACTCGTTCTCACAGACGTGTGATCAGCTGATTTCACAGCGATCTGCGTCGGGTCAAATAAGAGGGAAAAAGGACAGAAAACAAAACAGCAGTCTGTATGCTCATCCTGCGAATTGTAGACTATGACCTAGGTTTGAGATGTAAAGTCAAACATTTTTGGTTTGCTCCCTTTTGGCGGCCAGGTCGTGGAGAAAGCCTTAGAGAGCTCTCTACTGTACGAAAGCACTGGGGGTAAGCAGTGAGCAGGGGCTGCCTTGGCCCTTTATTGCCTGAATGACGTAAGCTGGGATCCCAGTGGGGTTTGGGCCAATGTCCATATAGAGTTTTGATTTAAACTGAATTTCACACCCAGGTATGAAAGCTGGGGGTCAGCTAACAGTCAGCAAAACTCTAGGCCAGGCTTCAAAAGTTAGATGTAGGCCTCTCCTTTGTTCTCTGGCCCACATGGATTAGATCTCAACATCCCCCCTTTGGTCTGGGGGTGCTGGCCACAGTCTTTAGAGCAACTCTAAGATTGAGTTGTCCATGTGGTTTAGTAGTAGTCCTCATGGTCGTTCCTGTCATGGCTGATGGACAGTATGGGTTAACAGTTCAGAGTTCAGAGTTCATAGAGTTCATAGAGGCAATCATGTCTGGGCAGAGTCGAGGTAAGATCTGGGCAGAGACTAATATGTAACATCATACTAACTAACTTATACATCAACACATAAACAAAACCCATAATTTCAAACCAGTAAAACAAGTGGAAAGAAAAAACTAGAAAGAGAAAGAGTGAAAAGAGGTGATTTGACTCAGTGTGTTGATTTTGTGTTGGAATGTGGTGTGACAACGAGTTAGTGTACATCAGTGGGTGAGTTGGGCATGCAGCTGTTCTATGGTGTTATTAGTCTGTGCCCTTATGAATCTGGGGTTGAGGCTACCCCCTTTTTGTTGGTGGAGGGGTTGCTGCAGCTCCTGAGACAGTAGGTGGCTTATAGGGTTTGGTGTTCTTGGCATGGACCCACTTGTATTCTGGAAGTCACCGTGGTTTGGTATGCACTTTGACATGAGGCTTCTCACTGTCTTCGAGTCAGATCTGCATTTGTTGGCGACTGGACCTCCAGGACCATGGCACTGTTGTCAGATGCTCTACCCAGGTGCATGCTTGTTTCCCATGCTGGCTGCGCGTACCTTCTAATCTCTTGCTTGGTAAGATTCCTGGCACGGCAGTGCATGGTTACATCATAACACACATTTTCATGTATGTTATGGAGGAAGAGGGACTTGAAAGCATGATCTACCTCTAAGCCAGGCGCATTGCTGTCTTGAAAGAATGCTGCCTGATGGCGCCTTTGATGTTCTTTCAGCGGTTCATGTTCTGTCTGATGATGCCAAGAGAAGCGAGAGTGGTGGAAGCCTGTTCAGTTAACTGGGAGTATTCCTCCCACAGGGCTTGGCAGAGCGCTGGGTAGCAGTCTCTGATCACTGGGGGGAGGGTTTCCATGAAAACATGGACACTTCTTGAGGTGGTCTTCCAGATAAGATAAAGGTTCTCCTGGGCAGACGCGTTGAGTAAGTCCAGGAGGCAGCATTCGACCTCCCTCAAATAGTCTTCAATGGTGGACTCCCATTGTTGTTGGGGTCAAAGCACTTTATGTCTCTTGCGAGAGACTCTAGCTGACCTCCGTGCAAGCCCTTTCCTCTTTGGACACCTGCGTCAGCTGCATGATCTGAGGTTTGCTGGTTCCTCAGCTCCTGGTGAGAAGGAGAGGACCCCCCTTTCCACAGAGCAGAAGGCAACTGTGGAGTGGAGGGGGAGCATGGATCACACCATGCCTGTGGCTCGCCAGCTGGTGAGGGCTCAAAGTCCCTGTTGTCGCTCAAGATAAGAGGATGATGTCCACTTTCTGTTGAAGGTGGAGTTCCTCCCCCCTCAACAGGGGTAATAGAGCATTCACGGACAGGCTGGGGTGCACTCTCTGGGTGTGATGCACCAACATTTCTGTCATAGGTCACCAAAGGTGAACATTGGTCAAATGTGTCATCGCCTGACAAAGTCTCTTTGCCAACTGTCCTCAGATCAGTTGATGTGGTTTGGACCACTTGAGCAGCCTGTGGAGCAACATCAGACTCCTTAAATAAAACTACTTCCCGTGCTGGGGAAGCCTGGGGTTCAGCCAGTTACACCTCCTCTGGAGATTCTGCGGGCTGAAACCTAAGTATTTCCTCAGGTGCAGGGGCTACCTCTGGGTCAGAGTCAGTGTCTGCTGTTCTCTGATCCTGAGCTTCTGTACCCTCTCGCTCTACTTTGATTTTCACGGCGTGGAGCTGCAGTTACAATATGTGACAAGCTTGGTGGAGTTCATCATTGGCCTTCTCTGCTTTTGTCACTACCCCTGACACCCATTTGATGTGGCCCCTTAGGAGAGAGTTCAATTGTTGCTTAGCTTGAAAGCTGGTCTGCAACACTTTAAGCTGCTTCATACGCTCTGCAGCTAGCAATTCTGCTTTACGGCTGTGAAGCAGTGTTAATTGACCGAGCACCTGCATAGTGGTGTGGGATAGATCTCAACAGTGCTCTATGGGAACACCCAGTTTTCATTTTGTCCTTTTTTGTAAACTGTTCTCTATAATTATGTTTTCTTGTAAGTTTGAGCTGACAAAATATTAGGAATAATAAAGTTTATTATTAAACCAGAATGCCTCATATTTTAGCAGCTAAAAAAACATAAATAACATAAAGAAATTAGAATTTAAAGCCGCACTATGTAACAGTCCGGCTTTCAGCTCTCTAGGGCCCTCTATGGTCGTTGAGTGTAACTGAGTGTAACTTGTAAAACAGGGCGCCTCAGACCAAAGTGCATTTGTTGACATACGGAGGGAGGAGAAGCGAGCTGACAGGACATTCTGAGTGACAAATAAACCATGTGGTCTGATCATGCTTCTTTTCGAATAAAACATGTACTTTCAAGTCCAACAATAACAGGGCAAAATCAGCATCGGTTGGACATCCCTCCTCGTCTTTCAGCTCATGCAAGCGAGTGAACGCTGGGCCAGTGTTTATCCCTGTCCAGGCATTTAGCCGGACAGGGAAAGCTCCCGCTTTCTTTTTTCGTCTCCTCCCATAAATCGTTTCTTTTCTTTGGGTTTTTCGCTGCTTCCGCCATGATAATGACTCTACATTTAGCTTTCTTTTTCTTCTTCTTGTTTTATGGCAGGTGGCATCCAACGTCAGAGGAGCATTACTGCCGCCTATTCTGCAGGAGTGTGAGCCAGAGGTCCCTATTTCCATTAGGAAAATAAGTGCATATTTACTTTAAACTAAATTCTGTTTATTAAATCTGTTTTAAAAATTCAAAAACTGCTTTATATTCTCCTTTTCCAAACATTTAGCTTTCGCCTCGAGGGGGAAGTGATGTATGCTGTAAAGCAGTCAAAGCAGAAAAATTTGTAGTTTTTTAGTGTGTAAGTGTTCCTACCATCCACCTTGAAGTTACATTGTGCCAGTGAAGGCGATACAGACCCCCTCAGACCATGACAGAGGTGTCATTCAGCCTGTTGTAAGGTGAGGCACCATCACAATGATTCTAGAAATATTATATTAGGGTGGAAGAACTACATAGTGTTGGTTTAAAAAAAAAAAGTCAAAGTCATAAGGTCTGGTTATACTAGGAGCAAGTCTTCCAGGATGTCTGTCCAAAATGTGCACTGTTTAGACTTTGGGGATCACAGGTCAAAGGCCACTGTGCCTTGACTTGAGGATGACCTAGTAAGGTTTTGGATAAACAAGGTCAAAGGTCCTTGGGTCTCATTCTCATCACGTACTTGTAAACTTGATCTCCAAAAGAAGTTTTCTAAAGATGTTTTCTCTGTCATCATCATGAATAGACTAAATTTAGGGGGTAGAAGGTCAAAGGTCAAGGCAAAGAGTCTCATGTTCATCCCATTTCTAGAAGATAGTTATGAAACACACAACCATGAAAGGCTCTCTAGACCATCCTCATTACCCTCCACTGGAATCTAACTGTGTGGTGCCTGCGTAAAGCTCTCAGGGGCCCAGCCTCATCGGAGGCCTCTAGAGTTTGAGAGAAGGTCCAGCCTATATTCAAGCTTCTGTAACTTCACTTTTAACCATATAACCCACATTTCCTATCAAAAAGAGAGAAATACACATTTATCCACGAGCAGAGCAGCAGCAGAGTGCTCCCAGCTGACATTGGGCAAGAGGCGGGGTACACCCTGAACTGCTCACTAACCAATCGCAGAGAACAGTGTCTGGAGTGCCTGAAGAGAGAGTGACAAGTTTTGAAGACAGATCAGTTTCGGCTCCACGTAGACGAGATACAGAGCGTTTCAGGGTGAAACACTGACGTCACCCCATGCACAGTACTCTTTCACATGAAGGCTGCGCGCCCATACCAGGAACAAAAACAGCTTCGGCCGTCTACCGAGCAACATGTATGCTGCTTACTGTGCTCGGTTTGTTATCCAGACAGAACTATCCAGACAGATTTGTTGTCCAGACAAGAACTCCTGCATCTTCGTGCATCCACTCGCCATTGTTGTTTGTGAAAAGTTTTTCTTTTTCGTACGTGTGTTGTAACACCGCTGTTTCTCTGCAAACCTACATCGCCATCTACTGGACTGGCATGCATGCTACAGCATTTTCAGTCGTTCTGGTGTCTCCTTGTGAACACAGATTGCTTTTAAAAATGCAAAGGAACAACCTTTCCATTTCTGGTGAAAACGTCTCCATGTAAACAGGGCCTGTGTCACACTCATTCACACCCATACCTAAGAGCAATTTGGAGTCACCAATATACCAATGAGCATGTTTTTGTTCTATGGGAGGAAGCTGGAGAGCCTGGGGGGAACCCATGCATGTGTTCATGGGGATTGAACCAACAACCTTCTAATTCTGAGGCTTGTGCACTACCTACTGTGCCACTGTGCTGCCCTGCTCATGAAAATGGATCTTTTAAAGAAAAGGTTGTTTTTTGTTAAACTGCACAGACAGAGGCATCAGTTTTAGTTAGGACAGGAGGACACATTGTTGAAAATACAAAGACCCCGAGGACGTGAAGCTGCTCCAAAGACAGTCAAACACTCTCAGAAGCTAAAGGCCACAGATCGTCTGCTATCGACTCACTCTGTCATAACTGTGAACACACACAGTGAACACACACAGTAAGCACACACAGTGAACACACAGCCCTGCAGCTCCAGGCAGAGAGAGAACAAACAAGAGAAACAATCTGTCCACAAACCCTCTGAGACACAACGTGGAGAGAGGAAACAGGAGACCAGGTCTTTGTGATCTGAGGGTGTGATGGGGGGGTTGGAGGACCTGATAGTGAAGGCCTGCTACTTAGGTCTGCTCAGAGACTGAGGGGTGTGTGATCTGCTGAAGAACAGATCAACAGGCTCAGCTTTGATGGAGGGCTAAGTGAGGCCGTGCAGGTTTTAAAGAGACAAATGAGGAAAGAAGTGGTATAGATGATGGATGATGAATGGATGGATGGATTTGACAGTCTGACCCTTAAAATGCACCATTAGTAATACAACATTAAATCAAACATCTCAAATCAAAGTGAGTGAAGCAGCTTCAAGCGTCACATGTCAAAGGTCCTTTGGGGTATGTCTTTGGATTTAATCACAATCAGCTGAGATGAATCAAAGTCCAAATCTGATATTATAAAAATGTCAAACTTCTAAAGCTGCGATATAGAATCAGAGGGTGCACCAGAAAATGTCATACCACTTGGCAACCTTTTATAACATTTGTCGAAAATGTGTCACCTGGCAATCTCATCGTGTAATGTACACTTGTTTATGTGTCTGAGCGTGTATTTTTACATAAAATTATTTTTTATCATTATTATTTTCATTTATTTATGAATTGTTATTATTATTACTGTTTCCATATTCATATTTCTTCCTTTTTCACCCTTTGTTATTGTTATTTATCTTGTTGCTTGTTAATTTGTATAATTATCATTATTATTACTATTTATTTATTTGCCCAATTATTTTTTTATAATAATAATAATAATAATAATAATAATAATAATAATAATAATAATAGTTGTTATTATTATTATTATTATTATTATTACTTTTATTATTATAATTATTATTATTATTACCCTCCCCGAGCCACCGCCTTATCATGATAGGGGGGTTTGCGCGTCCCAATGACCCCAGGAGTTATGTTGTCTGGGGCTTTATGCCCCTGGTAGGGTGAGCCAAGGCAAACATGTCCTGGCGGAGGGTCCAGACAAAGCGTCAGCGGACTCTGCACCGGTCTGTTGTGGTAAAGAGGGTACTGAGCCAAAAGGCAAAGCTCTTGATTCACCACTCGATCTTCATTCCTATCCTCACATATGGTCACGTGCTGTGAGTAATGACCAAAAGAACAAGATCGCGGGTACGAATTGAATTTCCTCTGCAGGGTGTCCGGGCTCTCCCTCAGAGACAGGGTCAGAAGCTCGGTCATCCAGGAGGGGCTCAGAGTAGAGCCGCTACTCCTCTGTGTTGAGAGGAGCCAGATGAGGTGGCTCGGGCATCTAATCAGGACGCCTCCTGGACGCCTCCCTGGTGAGGTGTTCTGGGGACATCCCACCAGTAGGCGACCCCGGGAAAGACCCAGGACACGCTGGAGGGACTATGTCTCTCAGCTGGCCGGGGAACAACTCGGCCTGCATTCCTCTGAAGAAACATCCTTGAGACTAAGATTTTGGCGCCCCTCCTGTTGACAAAGCGTTTATCTTATCTTTCTAAGCCATGATTACGTCTCAGTCTCTTCTGGGTTATCTCTTATGGGTTTTGGAGGTCAAAGGTCAAGGTCACTGGGTAACATGTTCATCCCCTGCTTTTGAGAATGATGTCTTTAAAAAACAAAAGAAACATTTCAAACTTTGCAGGAATGTCATCTCTACCTTAAAGACGTAGTGGTTGGATTGTAGATTTCAGAGGGCTTCGTGGTCATTTCTTACTCTGATGATCACCACGGAAACACCACTGTGCTTTTTTCTGGTTCATAGATTTATTTTTGATGAAAACACAAGTCTGTTCACAATCACCAATGTTCAAAAACCTTCTAGTTTTCAAACACTCAGTGTTTCACTCAGTCTACTCTGATTGGTTGACAGGTCTCTGTTGGTCAGTTCAGTGCTGCTTGGCACCATGTTTGAGGAAACTCTGCATTCATTACATTCATATCGAGTATGGAGTAGCAATACTGTTTACTTAAATATTGATATCAAATCAGCGCTCTGACTGAACGTTCATCTGGGTGGTGAGAGGTGACATTGTGCAGCTTTTGGGTGTTTTTGATTTTTCTGGGTCATGCGGAGGCTTCAGTGGTTCTTTCTAGGGATGCATGATATTGGATTTTTGCTGATATCCCCTATTTTTTAATTCATTATTGCTGATACCAATACCAATATTTCTGGTCAAGAGCACAAGCTCTGTACTTAACAAGAACGTACTTGTTTCTTTCAGTGTTACAATATATTTTTGCGAGGAACAGATAGAAAACAAGAAAAACAACATTTAACTCTTGAAAAAATGAAACATTTGAATTTTAAATGTACCCATGCAGTGATGAGAAGGTGCATCAATACTGAACATTTGCGTAATTTGCGGATATTCCAGCCGAAATATGGCGAACAATTGAACAACTGTAAATAGCTGCAAAAATTTCAGTATCAGCCGATACTGATATCAGATATTATTATGCAGCCCTAGTTCTTTCAGTGTGTTTCACAGTTAGATAAAAACACAGAAGCTTCAATAAAACAACTGAGAGCAGAAACATCTCAAAGCTCCAAAGGTCAAAAATAAAAAAGTAAACTAATTAATAAATGAATAACCACCTCCACCACAATAGAATTAGCTCAAAATGTAAATCCCTGTTCACTTCTCTGCAACCAACTTCTGATTCAATCTGAAAAGACACAGATTTCCAGCAACCAAAAACTCATCAAACCAGCAAACAGCTCTAAAAACATCAGCAAAGGGTCCAAACACTTCCTAAAAGCTTTGTTTGCTCTTTCCATGCTCAGCTGTCTTACCTCTCTCAGCCTCCTAACAGGTAAAGCAAAGCTCCAGCATGATGATTAGCCACCATGTTGACAGCTTCTTCTTCTTCTTCACTCCATTGGCTGCATGTTGTGCACGTTACTGCCCCCTTCAGTGGAAGTGCGGTGATTCTGATGTTAATATTTCAGGGGCTCTTTGACTGACTGGTGAACGCACATGGAGCTGCAGAGACTGATCAGAGGGTGGATCTGAACACTTGTATATGACATGGTGCTGCCGTAAGAGACAAGAACAGTCCTTCAGTCTCATCTAGCTCTTACAGTGAATACCCCCCCCCCCCCCCCCCCCCCCCCCAGCTCTTACCCTCCACTGACTTCTAGCCTAAAAGTTAAGAGCTCAGAGCACTGAGTTTAATTCAGGCTCCATGTTTGACTTGTATTTCAGCAATTAAAGCCCCTCAGGGTGTTTTAATAGGAGTCAGCTGGGGACTGGAGCAGAGACCCCAGTGAATGTGAATATTAACTTTGCTAATTAACGGTCCAACCAGTGGAGCTGCTGAAGTCATAATTAGTTGCTCTGCTGTGCAGCCAGAGTATTTCACTTTATATAAAAAACAAAATTAAGAGAATATTTGAGGAAAATGTTTGAATATGAAGTCAATAAAAAGACACAAAACATGCTTGATCAAAAACTCAGGAGTGTTATCAGGTATTTTGAGGCCCCAGGTGGAAACTAATAATGGGCCCCAGCCCACAGTGTGTGAATTAAAGTACTCTGAAACTGTTGGAGAGCCTTGACTCTGTGACAGAAAAGTCTTTGTCATCCTACAATTTGTTACTTCATGTAAGAAACACTGACAAATCAGAGCACAAAGAGCTCAGCAAGTGCAACGATCACAAGTGTGAACAAACCGAGGTTCATGCCTTGAGAGCTCCCAGATGGAGGAAAAGATTGTAAAGCTCTGAAAAACAGCATCCCTGCCCTTATGATGGTTTGAATAAGAGCAGTCCTGATGCAGAGGAAAACACTCTAATGGCAGATAAAATCACAGAATCTGGCCAACCTAAATGTGCAATTTAGACCCTCAACAAGAGGTTTTTCAACCAAAGACGGAGAATTAGCATCGGAAAAGCAAAATAAAGTTGGCAACCTTAAACTGAAGCATAGACAAAAATAATTATTTTACTGTTAAAATAATACAAACATTGTATATTAATTATTACATAATTAATTATTACTTTGCTCAATTGATTTGCTTTGATTAGTTATAGAATAGCACAAACAATTTGACAGCGATTGGAAAAGTGGGTAAAACTGATGCATATCGCTGAGTTGCTTGCTGACTGGATTTATTAAAATGTGCTTCCACCTGTTTGCTGTTTTTGGAACATAAGGACTAAACATACTGGCTGGTGTGACTTTATAGAACCAAAGATCAGTTTTTCCTTCAAAGCATCTCATCTGTATCATGGTGAAATGGTCAGAACTCAACACATTATTCTCAAAAGAAAATCAGCATCAAAAAGGGAGCACAGGCCAGGCATCACTCTTCTGCTGCTGGACTTGGTGCATCCATATTGTGATATAATGATGTATTTATAATAAACCTTTGTTCTTGAAGCTTTCTGTTTTTGGGACAATTGAAAATCACCTTCTTCTTCTGTTTATGGCGTCATCTAGCCTTTTATCACCTTAATTCAAATAAACTGTCAGTGGGAGGGAGGAAGAGTCCATGGCTCTTTCTGAAATGTTGGAAACACGGGCAGACTTCCATCCCTGACTGAACTCTTGGCCGAGAGTTTTTCATTTTTAATTGTGTCCGGATCAGCTCACACTCATTTGTGAGTTTTGCTGAGGTCTCATCTCAACTTTTCAGAGTCTTTCAAAGAGAATAAAGACATAAGGAAAAACAGAGAGGGGTAACTTTCCAAAATAAAAGTCAGAGTTGTGACTCATTAAATATTAAAGCCTTGGGAGAGTCACAGCGGAGTGTCCTCTTGGATTAGGTTCCTCAGATCCTTTTCTCCACACATACGTCTCAGAGTTAAAGTTTGGGACAGTAAGATAAAAAAATAACTCTGTGGTGCAGCCGTCATTAATGAGGACAAAGTTTTATTTGTAATATGCACGATTCATGTTTAAATTAGTTCACTATCATCCCACTCCAGCCCTAAAGCACAGCTCAAACCAGAGGTCCCCAAACTCCGGGTCATGGACCAGAACCATACTGTGGATCGTTTGGTTCCAGGACGTCTTTAGGGTATTTTATCTTGAAAGGATGATCACAAATCCATCTATGCAGACTTTGCTCTTGGGCTCTCTGTTTCTGCTGTGATGAACAGAAAAGTTTAAGACTTGAGATAAACTGCCAAATCGATGTGAGTAACAGTCGACCTGGTGTGTCAGGTTCACAAGAGTTGGACTCATCAGACACGTCGAAGATTGTATGTGGTCAACCGTTTTTTCTCTTCGCTCTCTTCTGCTGCAAACTTTTAACCTGGGAAATTGGAGGACAAAAATCCGCCTATACACACTCTAAGTTGCTCCATAGAAATACCAAACCAAGCTTTTATTTTCAAATTAAAAACCAGAGGGGTAACCATGCTGTGTTTATCTTTTCTGATAAAGGTTGTACTGTTTTGTTCAACACAGCAATGACAGGGAAAGAGTCTCAGTGTAAAATCTCTGCAGACATCCTTAGGTCATCCTTTCAAAATAATTACTTTAGTTTCAGTTAACTTTAAAAAGAGTGTGATTAAATTATTCTCTTCTTTTATGTTCTGTTACCAAACGACTCAGTATTAGTCTGTGGCCTGCTGCTTGGCAGCTTCTGCTTAATCTCCAAGGTTAAAAAATGAAGCAAACTCTGAAGCAGAATAAAAAGTCAACACGAGGCAGTAACACCACATGTCACATATACCAACGGTGCTAAAACTGGCTGAATTTCATCATAACTCCTCTGATTTGATCTTATCAGGTGTTTGAGTTTTGCACAATCAGGGGCACTGCTGGTTTTGGAACAGGCCAAGGTGTTGGCTGTTTGTCAGGAACCCTGATACCTGCCTCAGGTCCACCTATGTGACTGTCTGAAGGCATTATCAACATGGCAGCTGCTGCAGGTTGGCGTCCAAAGCCTCTTTTTAGTAACCCCATGGCTGATGTCCCTCAGACTGCAACAGGACTACCTCCAAACCATGCAGGGGACCCACATGACGAATATTAAAGATGAGAGTAAATGTGATTAATTTTGAGGAGGTAGTTTTCGATCTCCATCCCTGTTTGTGATTCTTCTTTATTTGACGTCATTTTGATGGAACAACTGGACTGAAGCTTGCAGCTGTTTTTCATCCCTCAGCCCTTGAATATGAGATCAAACTGTTAAAACAATGAGGACAACAACAACATACACACAGAGGATGATGGACGGAGAGGAGGGTGAAAGTTTGAGAACTAACTCAGAAAACTCTGGAACACCAAACCCACCAAAACAGAATCAAAGAGACCTGTGTTTTTAGGCCGTCTGTTCAGATCTCCTCTGCACCCTTACATATTTCATTGACTCCCAACAAAGCCGGGCAGGAGCATATTCTATCACAAAGGCCTCTGAACTCAGTCCCACGTGGACGCCGGACGATGCACACAAAGCAGCTCAATTGTCTGGACGCCGGGCTGCAGCGTAACAAGTCCAGGCTCTGCAATAAGTGCCCTTAGGTGAAAAAGCAGCTACAGAGAAAGCAAGAAGACCCTCAATTGTCTCTCCAAGGACAGGAAGAAAAAAAACCTGAGGATGTTTTAATCAAAGACACAACAATAAAAGACAAGTTTTGCAGACAAGTTTTCACATATTTCTGTACAAACACTTGCTGCATCTCGTCCAGAGCACCCGTGAGCCGAGAGTTTTGTTAAAAAAGTCTGCAGCACTTGTGTTGGAGAGGCTTTTCAGAGCTATTGTGAGGGAATAAATTCTCAGGACGAGGCTGACTGCACTCTGCTGGTACTCCTCCCTGGGAGATCCAAAGCTTCAGTGAAAAGTTTGAGTCTAATAGAAGCTGTTGGTCCTGCTTGTGGTGGTAGACCTGTGGGTCCCCCCTCCTCCTCCTCTCTTTGCCTCTTTCTCTCTCTGTGAACTCAAATCTTTCTTATCTGTTTGTGACAGGACAGAGACTGAGAGCTGATCCTCTGAGATACCTGCAGGACTTCTCTGAGGAACTTCAGCTGCATTCACATATTAAAACCAAAATCTTAAAGCTTCTCAGCTAAACAGACGTACAATAAGTCAGTGGGGGTGCTTTAATCAGGACGATAAAGTCATGAATTATTCTGTTTTGTCTTTGGGTGGTTTCATGTTCACACTCCAGTGCTCACATCATCACCTTGTGGCTGCATTTCCACACCGGGTAGGTAAACAACGCCGTGCCCTCTGGTCCCACTCGGCACTATAGGATGCAAGTTAGCAGCTGGTCCACCATCAAAATAGGTCCTGGTTCAACTTAGATCAGTAATGTGGTTAGAAAGCTTCGTGAGTTCCAACATGCTGCTGTTTCAAGCTGAAGTAATTACACCACTGTGATGAGATGACCCCCCATTTGCTCCGTCTCCAGCTGTCGTAAAAAGCCAGACGTATACCTGCAGACGAATGAAAGCAGCACATCTCAGAGCAGACGACTGGCTGAAAACAACTTTGGTTAACTGCCGTTGACTGACATAGACTGACAAAAACGTATTTAAATGATGTCAGTCTATGTCAGTCATGTCAGAACATTATGAACAATTGTGTTTACAGTTGTAACTACTGTAAGATTACAATAAAAACTAGAAAAGCACACTGAGAGCGTAGACCTCCGCCAAGCAGCTCAGTTACGGCAGTGGCTTTTCCGCCCCGATTGGGCAGCCGAGTGTCCCCTCATGTCTGTCCATGCGGAGAATGCTGCGTGCCATTTACATGGGAACTGGGAAAATGACTTGATCTTGGAGATATCAGCGTTCCAGTTAAAAAGTTGGAAAAAACATGCCGATCTACCAGGCAATTGTTAGCCGCTGTGTTAGCAGAACTCCTCCTTTGGCATTGAAAGGGAAGCTGGGAAATGTAGTGACATAGGCTTGAAAAACGTTGACGCCAGTTTGCAAATAAACTACAATTCCCATAATGACATAAATTAATGGGATTTGACGTTATAAACCTCAATGTTTTTTTGTATCATCAATCTGGATCAGATCAGCACCAAAATGTAATGGCTCCTTCCTTGGACCAAACCACACCTCTGGTAAGATTTTCATGTAAATTCATCCAGTAATTTTTGCGTAATCTTACTAACAGACAAACAGACAAACAAACAAACAAACAAACAGACAGACAGACCCTGGTGAAAACATAACCTCCTTGGCAGAGGTAACAATGTGCTCCTCATCCTTCAGGCTTTTCCACCTTTGAAACCTGCACCATGGCAGTGTATCCCCTCATCATGCTGGTTTTTGCTTTACTTTGGCTTCATTTGTCATTGTCGCAGGAGATAAATTGTGCCTTACTCCTTTTGTTGAATTTGGCTCCCTTTTGGCTTCCTTGAATGTTGCAGGATAAAATCATCCACCTGTCCCTGAACACATGAAAGACATTCATTATTATACAAACACTTTAGATTTAATTTCCTTTATTCCATGCATGGCATACAATAATGGCAATTTCTACATTCTCTTCAATCTGGTTAAATAAAGTCATTTTCCAGTGGCAACAACGATGTTTGACATCAGTGGCATAACATTTCAAAGGGATAAGCCATCATCTTCAATAAATGATAATTACAATGTTTGACTGTATCCTTCAGTAAGGCTTTAAGATTTTCGGTACCCTCTGTGCCCCTCATTAAAATCAAATCCTCATCTGAAGCAAAGTGAAAATAGTCAAACTAACTTTCATATTTTAACAGTCAATGGTTATTCAAAGAGCTTTTTTAAAATGAAAATCAATTCTTTTTCACAGAGCAACAATAAAAGGGTTGAGAGGAATTTAAGCAGACAAACGTCTGGCTGTTTAACGCCTCCGATGATGCGTGGTGTCAGGGACGTTTCGTTGTATAACCCTCTTCTGTGAAGGAGCCGCCTCTGTTCCGTGAACCACAAAATGCTTTGGATTCTGTACATTCACACAAGAACAAAAAGGACCGCAGTGTGGCAGCACATAAAGTGTCTCTTTTCAAAACAGGTCAAACTTTCATTTTGAAAAAGTAGCACCTAATTTTACAAAATCCACTGATATTATTGCTGCTGTGAACCTCAGCTGAATGAGTAACAGCTTCACAGAGCAGCACACGAGGCAGCAGCTGGATCGCTGATGCCAAGGTCAGGCCACAGGCCCCCGGTGATGGAGGGACACTAGAGTCAGTCCATCGTTGGTGTCCACCAAGTGCTCCACTTCAGTTTGGTACTCAGATATTTGTTTTTACCATCAGAAGTTTGGAGAGGTCACAAAATTAAAGATGGCAGCTGTGGTGTGTTCAGTCTCCCTCTTGTTGAAGCACCGTTATTCTCTTTTACCGACCCTGAAGGTTTAGCTGGACACAGTCTGCCGAGAACCATCACCTGGGGGTTCACCAGCAGGACCAGTATTTACCAGAGCAGCCCAACAACACTGTGCTGAACCAAAGTAACTGAAAAGAGCTGCAGCATAACCAAACATGAATATGAACATTTAGTTTGGTCATAGGAAGACGTTCATGTGAAATAAATTCATTGGGTTGAAGACAGAATATCATTTATCACAGAGTTTGTGTAGTCACACCAATACAGGACAGAACAATAAATACAGAGAGCTTGTCTGAAGTCCTCTCTCCAGGCGCGTCCAGCCCCCCTTCCCTCCTTACAGCGTCATCATGACTGTCATTATGATTGGTCGGTCCCACCATGTGGTCGTCTAATCTGATGCAGAGACAGACGAAAAGGTCATGTAGCCTGACCTTGGCATTGCTCGCACTGGATATGGATCTATACACATGTTCATAATCAGTCCATCCTCCATCCAGGACAGGTCTCCATCCAAACTCTCGATGTTCGTTATAATAATGCTGACGTATGACCCGAAGCTTCAGTCAGGAGAAAGATGAGATGTTTGGAGTCCGCCTGTTCCTGACCCTGTTCACCAGCTCGCTCCTCCTCGCCTCTGCGTGTGCAGGTGGTCATACGAAGCTCTCCTCCATGTTAGAGCACAGCAGGAAGGAGTCGACCAGCCGCGGTTTGATCAGCTGCTGGTGGTCTGCTGCCTCGATGCTGTCTGGACACCCAGCTGCCAGCCTCCTCAAGGCAGCCTGCATACGAACACACACAGAAACACACACACATCATTATGCATGTGGATGCCCCTCAGATACACACTTCTTTATCGTGTAAGAAAACCAGGCTGCAGGAAACACACCGACTTCATATAAGACGCTGCGGAGGTCAGGTGTTAACTGGACGGTGGTCAAAAGAGACAAATAACATTTACTCATATTATTGTGATTCAGCAGATTTTGTGCCTCAGGAGATTTTAAAATCAAGATTTTTACTTGAGGAGGTTTTGTTCAGTTTTACATCTCAAACAGCATCTGAGTGAGAAATAAAACTTCATTAAAGGCTGAAGACGGTGAAGTGTTCATGAGTGAGAGTGCTCACAGAAACAACATTTTAACGCTGCTATAGAGCATGGATTAACATCGTGATGCCTCTGATATTATACTTCCATATTCAAAACAAAACAGGTAAATCAAAAACAGGATTCAACAAACTTGGTCACATTTGCAATGTTAATCCTGATCCTTAAGTGCCCCCCCCGTTCACCTCTCTCGACACAGCTTGCTTGGAGGGGTGGGTTTTATGCCCGTTTCACACTAGAAGCCTTTTGTTCACATCCATTTGCTTACATGTCATTTATGGTGGTCGCTGTCACAGCTTTCACTTTGGGAGCATGACCGTCCTGCAGCCTCAGGGCATCTCCCTGCTGCCACAGCTCTATGTTAGGATGAATTTGAAGCCACTGATCTCTTTTCTTTTAGGTCGTGAAAATATTCTTTCAATTTATATTCTTTTTAGTTTTTCATGTTTCATTTAGGTCTTGGATAAATAATTTAAATTCTCCAATCCACATATTTAAGTTATCTATGAATCTATATATCTAAATCAACCATATATTCTTCAGTTTCTGTATGCATGTATGAATTATGGTACAGGGAGAGATAGAGAGTCAGCCAGCAATAGTTGACCAGCACACACATATATACTCTGTTGTCTAAGGTTACTGTTACCATGTATGTCAACATGTCTGAGCATATATAAGCACAGTGAAGACATTCTCATCTTTGTCAGTCATTCAGCATCCATTGTCTGTCTGTCACAGCCATATAATAAACCATCCTGATAATCCCCAGCCATGTCTTGAGAAGTTTGTTTCTAGCATCTAAAGAAACATCTCATACGATAACTCTATCTCTGCATATATATCACTCCAATATTGAGCTTCTCCTGAAAGTTTAGCAAGAACCAGAATAAACCTCCAGACAAGGAGCCTGATTCATTTTAACTGACCTGAAACCAGCAGAATGAAAGCACAAACAAGGAGAGCTGCTCCACAGTGGAGACAAACTGAGCTTCAACTCTGAGGCACAGACAGGAAGAGTCTGGACGGTTTACATCTATTCTGTGACACATACTGGCTGGAATTATGAGAATATGGCTCTATTTTTACCATTTTCTCTTTGTTTTGGCTTAGAAACCAGCACGAGTGCAGCTCACAGAAAAAATAGGTGAGCCTCCTATTTTCAAAATTTTTTGACCCGGGACAGTCTGAGAGCTCTGAGTGGATAACGTTCCCTTGGCAAAATAAAAACAGGCATGAGCTGCTGCCGAGAGAGAAGTGAGATGTTTCGGTGTGAAACAGGCCTTAGCACAGAAACATGACTCTGGCCTGGAACGTTGGCTGGCAGCTTGGATGAGACCTGGTGGTCCAGATTTGCCTGTATTAAGTCGTGACGTTTAGGCGCTTTGGTCCATCGCTGCTGTTTGTCGCCTCATCAGATGGTCATCCAGCAACATTTTCTACCAATGAAATTATTTATTTCACTGTGGCCTGAGCTTTAGTGAATCAGATTTACCTCAGACAGAAACTAAACAAAGAAACATCTACAGGAACGCCAGCAGACACCAGCTTACATGGTCATAAGTTAAACCGAAACACCGGCTATAGAAAAGTGATGTCAGGTACATACACTATCCACAGGATGTGACCATGCATGTATGTTTCTATCTGGATGAAGGACGAGGCCAGAATCAGATGTACTAGCCTTTCTGATTTAGACACCAACACCTGATTTAAAGACAAAGTTTCCTCCTGGCCCTGTTAGCAAATATTTCATGTTTCGATCCTGAAAGTGGATATTTATGCAGATTTGTCTTATGAAGGCCTCTTCTAATGTCCCATGTAGTCATTTTTATGAAGAAAATTGGAAAACAGATTTTCTAATGAGTGAATTTCTGCTGATTTTAGTCCCAGTGAACCATTAAGAAAGAGTGTGTTTCAAAAATATGAATTTCGATCTTTCTCTGCTTATTATGTGATTATCTTCATCAAAATATGTAACTATGAGAGCCTCTAACATTCAAATGTAATATTAGAGATGTTGCATGAGAGTTCAGCACCTTTGAGGGTGAAATTAAAGAAATGCTGCGTTAACCCGTGGCAGAAAGGATAAAATAGAATCAGATTAATCTGAGCGGAGAAGAGAGCACTCCTCGGCCTAATTAAGCTCCTCCTGACCGTTACAACGCCTCCAATCCCCTCATTGGCCCTGAGATGTGGTCTTAATAATTATGATCAGAATGAGAGCAGCAGGGATATTATTCATGAGATGTACATATTTAAACATGACACATTGGAGATGATGTGCAGCGGTCAGCTATCATCACAGCCCTGAGACGCCGGGGACGTGCTACAGTTTGGTTTTCAGATGCTGCCCTGCGGACGTCATTAAAGGTGCACTGATGTTTCACGGGCGATATCATCACAACCTCGCCCTCGCAGCTGAAGTGTGGCAGTGATTCACGGGCCGTTTGAATCATGTCTTCACGTACCAGGCAGGCGACCAGCACCGAGTCGCTGTTGTTCCTCTCAGTGGGGGAGCGACACAGCTCGATGAGGCGAGGAACAGCTGAGGAGGGAGAGGACAAACTCAGTGAGAGGCTTCTGATGTCAGGAACATTCAAACAAACCAGAGAGAAGCAGAGGGAGCATCTCTACAGGCAAACAGGCTCCGCTTATCAGGGTCATCAGCACTAATTAACCCTGTCATGTCCATTTATTGATCAATGCCTCATAAAATATAAAGAATATGGAACTTCTTACCAAGCACGCTGCAAAAACTCAGATCTAGGCAAGTGTGGCTGTCTATTTTCAAGTCAAAAATATTTCAAACACTTATTCTAATCCACATTCACTTGACCAGTCTAGATAAATATGCAACAATAAGGCACTGAACTGATTGTAATGAAGGGAAAATATTTGCCAATGAAACAAGAAAGTTTGACTAGTGAGGGTCTTAAATTAAGGTTTAATATCTGCTTAAGTTTAATTTGTCTTATCTTATTGGCAGATTATTTTTCTTTATTATTATAGGCAACTCAGGCCTTATTTTTTGTTTTTATATCTTCATATAAATCTTAATCCAGATATGTCAGGAAACTGTGGAATAGAATAAATCAAGTGAGATTTTTTTTATCTTGAAATTGGACAAATACTCTCACAGAGATCTGAGTTTTTTCAGTGCATGTTGCTTTGTCAGTCATCAGTGAGTGATCACAGCTTTTTTCAGGAGGTGAGTCGATCTAAAAATGAACTTCTGCATCTTTTTTTCTGTCCCACGTCCGGAAAAACACCTGCAGATGTTTCAATAAGAGACTTTCCTCTTTAAAGAGCAACGTGCAGGTGAAAAATCTGTTGACTTTAATACAAAAGCTTATCTATTAATGTCTGGAGTTAAGATGATCCTTATTCTCGGCCATGAGGATTAGTGTTACTTTCTCAGTTTGAGGAAGAAAAACTCAAAGACTGAAGAAACGGTTTGGATGAAACTTTCAGGAAATGTTGGTCATGACACAAAGAAGTACTGAGAAGATTTTAGCAGTGATCTGGATCTGGATGCAGATCCAGGAATTGTTTTAAAGATTTCTTTCTTTGTGAGATCGGCAAATTTATTGCTAGTAGGTTCTCAGTAGATTATGGTGACATTTTCAGGGAATGTTGGACAAAAGGCAGCAGTGATTCCTTTTTAGTGGTGACAAGAATCCGGATGCAGACCTAGAATTTTTTTTATTTTTTGTTAACAGTGGCAGTTTTGCACACTTTTTTACATCATATCGGTGGCTCAGTCTGATAGTATTCTCGGTCGGTACTCAGAGGGTCGAGGGTTTGAGCCCAGCTCTGTCCCATGTCCATGTGTCCCTGGGCAAGACACTTAACTGCTGTGTCAGTGGCGTGTAAATGGTTATTATGGGTGTGAATGTGTGACTGCAGGTATGACGGGCAGTGTGAAGCTGCTTTGAGTCAAAGAGACTAGAAAAGAAGTTCAGAAGCTCTTGAACATTTACATTCATTAAGTCACTAATGTGAATCCTGTTCTCTGACTCTGATTTTAATCTTTGTAGGTTTTGGTGGTCAGAGCATCCAGTTCACGTTATATTTACACCATCTTAAGAGTCTTACACCAGTTGATATTCTGTTTGTGCCTTTTTCAGTCTGGGAGAACATTTAGTCCATCTCTGTCCAACACGGAGGAGAAGACGAGCTGCTTTGCCCGACTAAATGTCACGCAAAATTCAAAATAAGGAGTGAGACAAAGCAATAAGAGATTTACAGATTCAAAGCTTGTTTAAAAGAAAGTTCTGCATTGGAGTATGTTTGGAGATCTGCTCATTATTTCACTCCCACCTTTTGGGGTAGAAATCTCACTTTTGACAAATATTTTTTTAGCTTATGTTTTTTTTTCTAAACTCACGTCTGAAATCTGATCCACATCAATGTTTGAAGTATTTATTTCAGTTTTTTAATATGATAATGTTTAGCAAAGTTTATGACATGTACTTTAACATTTTCATCTCAGATCAATGAAAAAGAATTCTTTATCAAAGTGGACTGAAAACTTATTTAGAAAACAAAAAACTGCACTTTGACCTCAGACAGGACATAAGTATCTTTGACGAAGTAACAAAGAGTCTACTTTGTCCGTCAGAGGGATTTTTAACATCAGCATAGAGAAATATTTGATTGGAGATGAAGAATAAAAGTCTGAATGTGTGAGAGTCCAAACATCGGAGCACCTTTGAGCTGAATGGCGGTTTGAGCCACGTCAGCGTCTCTGCTCAGACGGGCCAAAGTGACTGCAGCCTTCTGCTGGACTCGCTCACAGGCGGCACCCTCTGATGGACTTGGGGAGGATGGCTTCTCTCCCAGCAGCAGCAGCAGGCGCTCTATTCCTGAGGGAAGAGATAGATGTCATAAATAAACCAAAATATTAAAAGAAACACAGCTGGAACTGGAGCATGAAATATACAGTAAAGTGAGATGAAGGAGAAAGTTAATGTTGATGAAGACAGGAAGAAAAAAATGATTTTACTTTGACAAGAGAAAAATTAAGACAAAAATAAGTACACGTTGCAATGAATAAGAAATGACAGATCTCAGAAATGAAGCCTTCAAATGTTCAGATAAACACACCTCTAAGAGCAGTGATGGGATCCAAAGGGCTGCAGGAAAAGATTATTAGAGCACTAAAACATCTGATCTTCATAATGGCTGCAGAACACAGATTCAGAGTGAGAAAAAGCTAATAAAAATATGTATATATGTGTTTGTGTATATATATATATATATATATATATATATACACATATGTGTGTGTATAGATGTCACATTGTGTTTATGAATATTTTAGTCTCATTTATTCTTATTAGTCTTTGTCTTTTAATCCTCACATGTATTTTTCTAATCGTTAGAGTACATCAGTGTTTCTCAAACAGCATGTTCTCCCAAGGAGGGCGTTGCCACACGTCAAGGAGGCACAACATATCTGGCCAGGGGCATGGTCACATGGGGCCTGGGCCCCCTGGAATTTTAATTGGCCACCTTGTGTGCCAATCCAAAATTCTGCACTGTGATTGACTTTTTGTTAGAAGTGGGATTTATGTAAAAATCGTCGTAGGCTGCATCACAGCTGGCTTCTATGGGGTTCATTTGTTTACTGTTTTTTTATTTTTTAAAATTTTTTCCCAATTGTTCACAAAAGAGGACGTTTCAGCAACAAAAGAGATTAAACTGAGAAAAACTCAGGACTGTATCATCTAAAAAATCATTTTTAATATGCCATTTAAAAAATTAGCCCTTATCTTCTCATTGCAGGGTAAATACTGTGCTTTTCTCTCACTTCTCTTAAATCATAAAAGTATGAGCTTGCACCTTTTTTAAATCTTTTACAAACAGTGCAGGGTTAGAATATAATTTAAAACTCTTTCTGAAGATGTGAGACAGGCCTCTACTCTGACAGTGTCCAAATCTAGGCTCTATTTCACTTTGCATATGACTGACAGGATCTTATCTGCACTCTTCTCTTTTAAAGTTCATTTTATAATGATTATTTTTGTTTTTATTTTGTACTGTGATTTTAATGCATTTTTCTTGTTCTGTAAAGCACTTTGAATTACCTTGTGTACGAATTATGCTCTACAAATAAACTTGCCTTGCCTAAAACTCATGTTAAAATAAAAATGCTAAATAAATACTGATATCTGTGTCTAGACTGACACTTAATGGTTAATTGGTATTTAGGTGCTTTGAGGTGTTTTGACAAATCTCATCTTTGTCCCTTTGGTGACTTTGCAGGTTGTTGTTGGAAAGAAAGAGGGGAGAAATAAAACAGTTACAGAAATAATTATGAACCACCAGCATACGCTCTATGTTAACAGCTTATATTTTATCTACACAGAAGGTTTTGCACTAAATTAAGCCTAAATTAAGACTCTAATGGTTAAAAAAATCTTTGAACCATATTGAAGGATGTAATGTAGTTATCACCAGCTGGTAATCTCAAATAAAGTTGGACTTAATTCTCTGAATTCCTGCTTTCCTTCTCATGATTCTTACATTCATTTCAGAGTTCTAACTTGTTTTTGCATAACTGTAAAATTAATCATAGAATTCAGAGTTTTTCCCCCAGACTTTTAAATATAATCTCAAAATTTTGCAACCCCCCCCCATACTTAATTAAATCTCAGAATTTTGACTTTTTTCACAGACTTAAAAATATGCTCAACCTTTCATTTTATTTTTTCTGTCTTTCTTTTTCTGTTGTTGGCCCTTATGGTTGTCTGTGCTATATGAGAATATTTCATAAAGCTTTAACAAGAGCAAACTGACATCAGCCTGAAAGTTTATTATAGAAAATCCAACACAAACCACATCTTTTAAAAAGTAAAAAATAATGATAAATAAAAACATAACATATTTTTAAAAGAAAGTTCTTCACTGAAGCGCGTCCAGACTAAATCACAGACTTTATCTGGTGCTGCCACCTTGTGGCTAAAAGAAGCACAACACATAAATAAATCCAAGAGTGCTCAGCTGTGCTGGGAAAGTTTTTATGATCAGTTACTTTTAACAACTACTCCTTTCCTAAGTATTAAAAAGCTCACCTTGTATGTACTATCAAGGGCAACTGATTATTTTAACCTTAAGAACTTGTATTACTTGTGCAGCTAATTATGTCTGTCTGTCTAAGTATCTCACAATTACTTTAATTAGTAACTGTAGTATATTACCTGTATTAAAAAGTGTAATCTCACCTTGTTCTTGCAGGACTTCAGAGGCACACTGCTCCAAAACTGAAAGGTTGGCCAAGATCGTCACCACCTGAGGGGCAAATCAAGAGTGAATCTGATTCGTCTGGTAGTTTTCAATGTGCAGAGTTAATGTGCTGCAAACTTGTTTTATCTTATTCTATTGTATCACATGCTTAAGAGCCCACCTGCTGTAAGAGCCACTCTACATCATGAAAACTCAGCATTTATGCAGCTAAACTGCTCAAAAGTGTTGTGAATCTGCTTGTTGTTGATAATGATTTGATAATTTGGAGTTTTATGAAGTCCTGAACCTGGTCTTTGGAGTATGGCGTGTCGACTCTCTGCCGGTCTCTGCAGGCCTGTAGGAGGATCTGGATGGCATTGAGCTGCAGCAGGATCTCGCAGGCCATGCTGTCAAAGAAGGTGATGTTTGCCAAGGCTGCAGATGCAAGGAGGAAGACTTCACCACAGGAGGCGCTCTCACACAGCTCTGAGAAAACAAGACATCATCCACGGCTCAGATAACCTGGTGCATGAATGATGAAGAAAAACCTCCACATGCCTCTGGTTGGCTTCCTTAAGCTTTTCTCTGATGCTTCTCCAAAGGCTGAAGATTTATTTGTCAAAATATTAAGTATATGGCTCCACTACAGTGAACTGCTGTACCTAATAGAAGTGGACAGTGCATGTCTGATTTTGGTAGAAGATTGTTCAGTAAAGGGACAAATGAATTAATAACAAAAACCCTGATGTTTTTTTTTTTTTCTTATTGAAAATATGACTAATTTAAGATGTTTTAAAGCTTTAAAATGTACTGTTACGTTGATTCCTGCCCTTTTTTGAGTAATCAATAATGGCTGAATTTGGTGTCCAATCAACTCACTGATGAGCGCTGTGACAATGTCGTGCATGCTCTCCAGGAAGCTGGCAAGGTGCTGAGTGGAGGTGTGGTGAGGAGAGGTGATCTGAGCCACAACCGCCGCCGCCTCGGCCCTCGCTGCTTCAACACTGCTCTCATCGGTCAGGATGTCGGCCAGACAGAGAATCCCATCAACCTGGACAGCAGGAGAGGCACAGTTCAGACATCAGGCACCATGAAATATTATATTACCTGTTTGACTTCAAAATATACTCCTTAAAAAAAGTTAAAACGTTATTTCAGTTGATTTCCCTCCCCTTTCAGAATACCATCTGGTTTTGAGTTTCCTATTGTTGAACCCTGATTAGTCCCCTTTACAACGGGGCACAACTTTTAGTTTATTGGTGGAATGAGCAGCACAGCTGAACATGTGGGAAGCTCCCTTAAAAAAGAAACGTGCCAAAATCCCCTTCTCTCCTGAAGAAAGCGAATAAAGTGAAGCAATGGTAAGGAACTCGTCTTCTTAGGGTGTTGTCTTTCTGGGACGCCCACTTCACGATCTGTCTTTGTCTTCACCAGTCTCACAGGAGTTAGTCCTAAGTTTGGAAATGGCACTGGGGCTGACACCAAATAATCCTGTCCCCCTGCAGACCAGAACACCAGCTTTCAGTTGGCGTGGATTTTGGCTCCATTAAGCTGTGCTGCTCATTCCACAGATGAACAATCCTTACACGCTGTCCCTCGCTGTAATGGTGATTAATCAGGCTTTACAAGGTTATGAAATACAACACTAACTGGTGTTATTAGAGGAGAACCTGTTCAACCAAATTAACATTTCCATACTGTTTTTGGGTAGGACACACTGGTAGAGCTGGCTGTCATCAGCATGTGCTTCACACTGAACTAATGCTGCTTTCCATTTAAATGGAAGCTGGGAAGAAGGCAGTGGGAACTGGGAATTACATTCCAGCTCAATGTGTTCCAGTTAGGAGCTGGTAAAGTTGGGCTAGCTTAGACATCCGAATTCAAAGTGATAAATTCTGACCAAAGGGGGCATTCCCAGTAACTAAATTTAATTTAATTTGTGACTCGGACTATCCCAGTTCAGAGATCAAATGGAATGCACCATTACACCCGGGGCAGCCATCTTCATCTCGGGGGTGGTGAAGATTTTCTGACTTTCCAAATCTGAATTCCGACTCTGAATCCCACTCGGAAATCCCAACTTCCCAGTACAACTGGAACACACCATAATACCTGATCCTGCTCCAAAACATCTGAACAGGTCACACAAAACAAGAGGCACACTAAGAGGCTGCACTTTTAAAGGTGTCTGCCCAGGCTGTTTAAAGGTAGAAGCCTGCAGGCACTCTCCCCTGATTGGTCGATTGCCTCCAGTAGGCAGCACGTGTTTGAAATCAGGATACACCAACACAGTGTACGTGCACACAGCGGTCAGACACATTTAGGAGAGGAGATGCAGCCAGAACATCCCACCCTCCCAGTGATGGAGGATCATGTCCTCTTCTTCTTCTTCAGGCCTGAAAGCTCCACTGCAGCATATCGGAGCATCCAGACAGACGCTGAAGCATCTGAGGTGTTGGCTTGGCCGGCACTCTCCACTCTGCCTGTAAAGCCATCGCTATTAAAACACAGCACTCAGATTTAATGGGTGAATCTGCCGTGCAGAAACTTTCCCAGCTGGCAGAGACCCAGAACGAGAGCATCAGGTTCAGACTCGAGGAGGAGCAGGATCATTTTTATTATCTTTCATGTGATCGTCCTTTAGCTGTCAGCCAGAGCATTTATAGCTTCAAATGTTTGAAAACTACACAAAATATTAGGAACACTCAAACACAAATGTTTGGTTTGTGAGGCTCTGTTGTGCCTGAGGATCTTTCTGACTTTGTTTCAAATATTTGAGGTCATGTTTGCATTCAAATAAAAGATTCATAACATAGTATTGTTTTTTTTTTTTTTTTTTTTTTTTTATCAATAGAGATATTTAAATAGCAAACATTGAACTGATTGTACCTTGGGGAGGTTTTGGATCAGAAAAGGATGGAGATACAGAGCTGCTCTTTGTCCACTAGGGGGCAGTATTGCGCAGACTCTCAGAGCTGCTGATTGTGACTCAACATGAGCGAAAGTTCTTCTAAAGCCTGGCAGGTGTGTTTAGCAAAAACACATCTATGCTGTTACTAAGATTATTCTCTGTAACAGCTGAATGTTTGGTTCAAAGTCCAAAACATGAAACTCAACAGAACATCTCAGAGAGTGAGACAAATCTGCAAGAAAAATAAAAGAGTTATTTATGTGTCTTTGTTTAAGAAGTTAGGACATTAATATCACACTGGTAGATCTTTTCGGGGGTCGGGGGAACGAGCCATTTCAAGAAACTACTGGCACCATTAAGGTGTGTGTGTGTGTGTGTGGGGGGTTCAAATGTCACAGACTTCTTGTCTTGTTCAGAGAAGTGCTCTATCACATGCAGAAGACAAGTTACATTAATAGTATAATGCTGATACTACAATGAATCTCATTGAATCGCCCAGTAGCACTGAGGAGCACCTCAGGCTGGAAAAAGGCACCGCCATTGCCCAGTGCCCATCTGTAGCCTCAGACCGTTAATATCTCTGCAGGTAAAGTGTACCTGAGTGCAAGGGCGTAGGTTTGATTTTGACATTGGTCAGGACATAAAAGTGCTCCAAGACAGCACCCCTGAAAGATGATGTGTTTTAAGTTTATGACTGTTATTTCACGTCATGTAGAGCTGATCAAACAAACAAGCAAACTATCATATTCCGAAAAAACTATTCTATATACTACACCTCCAGCCTCTCCTCCTCCATCTCTACTATCTGTCTCCTGACAAAAATATATTGATGCATGACATATGAACAGTGGGACAATTTGGGATGCAACAGTCATAAATTTTGATGGTATGGTTATAGTCTGAGGAGAAAACACAGTTTCACGTTTATTACTGATAAGTGTAATTTATTCCCCAACATTGTGAATGTATAAAATCATGTTTGTAATCCAAGGTTTTATTGTATTTTTCCCCACAAACTTTTATTGTTGGTCTTAAAGGGTTGCTGCCATTCAACACACAAATAAAACATGGATAGTAAATAAAATAGCCAAAACATGTATCTCTATGGCATTAAATATAAGCTTTTTTTTTTAGCCATAACGTTATATACCCTTTCAGTAGCTCACAATTTGACTTCTAAAGAAGTCTCTCATGTCCAGTTTTCTTTTCTTCGACATGCTTGCTGTGCCTGATTACCAAACACACACACACGCACACACACACGCATGCACACAGACACAGATACAAACGTTAATGTAAATGAAACCACTGTCAAGATGACATCATGGGACCCAAGCAGAATAAATGCCCAACATGTTAACAGCTTACAGCGGCAGATGGAGCTCCTAGCCAACTAGTGACCACAGTGTGTGAGTCAAGGTGCATTTTACAAGCTAGCGGCCTCCTCTCGTATCTACTGGTATCAGATGGAGAGACAGTGGGGACGGCCAAGCACACGTTAGCAAGAAATGGTAAAGCCAATCGATGAGCGATATTAGGTTAGAGGCGAGACTTTGTGTAACATAATGTGGCTGGTGGCTGAGGGAAACGCGGTGCTGCGTGCGGCAGCAATGGCTGATGGGAAAGACAACGAAAAGAGGGATTTGCGTTAAAATGCTTGTGTTTTGTGTTACAGACCATACGGTAGTGGCATAATATTGATAGGGACGTGTCCCTTGCATCCCTACCCAATTCTACGCCCCTGCCTGAGTGATGAGATAAACTTAAAGCATGTTCCTCTGCTGATGGATGTGGTTTCTCTTTACAACCACAGACACTGTCAAAGTTACACACCAACTCACACCTGAGTAAACCTGAGGTCAACAAAAACATCGCTGACATAACAGGCTGCTGGTCCTGATGCAGACCCCTCTGGTCTGGTGTGAGTCAAAACTTCAGTCTGCATCATGACCTTCGTCACCACTCCTACAGCAGAGAAACCAGAAACATCGGCTGTTCGGTCAGTGAGGAGTCAGGGAATATCCTGTTTTTTATTTATCTTTTTGGGCGGTTGGGGGGGGGGATGCAGGTAAGGACACGGGGGTTGGGGGGGTGGATGAAGAAGAGTGGATTGTTCCACGTCAGTGCGTCACGCTGCTACACTGCTGCTGACGTCCACAGAGACAAAAATAGGGGACGGACCTGCGATGGCGGGTGGCGATGCTCGTCAGCCAAGGAAGACTGACAGCTGTGTGTGTGTGTGTGTGGGTGTGTGTGTGTGTGTGTGACAGTAGAAAACTTCCCTCTGCAGGAAAGCAGGATGCTGCTAGATGAGACTAAACATGTTTTTTTTATGTCCAATCAGAATCACGTTTATCAGGTACATTCTCGTCTGTGAGGAACTATTCTTATTTCTGATGCAAAAGACTTTTTATGAGAAACTCTCCTCTGATCCTGTGTTTACAGAGCAGATGATATGATAGAGCCGGGCAATTAATCAAGTTTTAATATCAAATGAAATCACTGCCTTCCACAATTATGATAAATGAGTAATCCAGATTAAAGATCGTTGTGCCACAGGACACTGTTTTTTCATTTCAGATTATGATTATTATAATTATTATTATTATTATTATTATTATTATTATTGTTTTGGGTATTCTGGCCTAAATGAAATAGTCAAAATCAGTCACATTCTATGAAAGCATGTTTTAAATGCATGAATAATCATCTTTCATAAACGTGATCTCAATATCTATTAAAATTACTGTGATTTTGATTTTTGCCATAATTGAGCAGCCTTAGAAAATGAAGTGACCAAATGAATCTGATCTTTTAGGAATTAAAGAAGCAAAACTGGTTATAAAACATAACGCTAGCAGCCCTGCTGCAGTCACATTAAAAAATAAAACAATAAGACACAAAACAAGTGCTCACTTTAAGACAGAAATGGAATAAAAAACCTCTATGTAAGGTTTTTCCAAATATTTTTACTTTAAAAGATTCAAGCTGAAGCAAATGAGCTTGATCAGCTGAGGCACGGCCCAATCAACAGCCAGTGAGGAGAAACAGGAGGGGCTATAATCTAGGTCTGAAACGATTCCTCAGATAATCCGGGTAATTTGATTACTAAAATGCCTCAAGGATTCATTTAAATCCAGACCACAATACAGGGCACGGTGTTTGACACGGACAGTCATTTCTGTGGTGCAGCGTGCCTGCTGCCTCCGCTGCTGCGCCGCTGTATTGTAGATGTGTTGTGCGGATTGCAAAATCATGCAGGAAGATAGAAGAGAGGGGCAGAAAGAAGAGAGTCCGCAGAAGAAACGGTAGAAAACATCAAAGTGTGAGATCACTACAAGTTGAAGCCAAAGGAATACACAGTGCAGAGTGTCTAAAGTAAGCTTAGCATAGCATAATAGCATGTTGTCAATGCTGCAGCACCTCAACAGTAAACATCCGGTCAGACACACAACATAACACTCACAATACGTCAGCAGGAGCAGTTAATGTGATCAATAACTGAGATTAGGTCTAGTTAATAACATATTTTGATTATGGCTCTGTGTAAAGGCTGGTTCAGAACGTAAATCAGTGTGATGGTTACTTGGATAGGTATAATGTGTATTATGTGCACATACTTTCACATCCAGTAACTTTGCTTTTAATTTGATTGCAGTGAGTAGAACAGAACAAGAACAGAAAATGATGACAGTGGGGGGCAGGTGTAGGGCATCCTTTCATTCAGTAAATAAATGTGCATTAGCAGGTTGAATTATCTTAGTATCTAATTATGATATTATTTGGACCTAGTAATAAAACATGATAAATTAGATCCTCAATATGGAAATTAGCATTGTTACAGCTGTAAAAGCAAAAGTATAGCAAAAAGAGATAACCATGAACAAAAGCTAATAATAGTATAAAAATAACCAAACTAAAAAAAATGTACTAAAAAAGCAAGATATGGCCAAGAAAAAAATAAAACTGCAAGAACAAGGTAAACAAAACAAATTTAAAAGTTAGAAAGTATTGACACCATTGCACATGGGTAAATATCAATATCATTTGATTTGTTGTAACTGGTTTAGTGCTCACTGCAGAGACAGAGTTGTACATTTTTGAGATATCAGCTGCAGAGATGTCGGCCTTCTCTCTGGTACAATTGGCAAAAGTCCTGTGCACCAAAAATACATTTGAAAAATTAAACCAGTGTCTCATTCTAAAACTCAGGACCTGGTTGCTAAAAATAATCAGCAGACCTTGTTGTCAGCATTTTCATGTAGGAACTACTTTTTACCAATATAAAATATGTCTTTGATTTTGGGATCCTGTTTATGCTCAAAATGTTCAAAAAAGGAATTTATTAATTGTTCATTTAAGAGGCCTGGCTTATTTTCTGTTTTGTATGTTACTGATGCTTTTCAATAAAGTTGAAGTGATTCAGTGTAAGAACTGCAGTGTGTGTAATGTTTCCATTATTCGATTACTCAATTAATCACCAAAATTTTTGGTAGAGTACTCGATTGCCCTACTTCAATCCAAACATATTTCTGCATCAAATGAAGAGATTTAGCCCCGTCCTGAAGGACTCTCACAGGAGTGTGACTTACAGATGGGCTTTCTGGGTAATAATAATAATAACAATAAATTTTATTTGTATTGCACTTTACATTTTCACAATCTCAAAGTGCTACAGGGTGAGATAATAACAATTGAAATAAATTAAACAATTGAAATAATTTATAACGAAAAGAGTCAAGATTAATAAATTATTAATAAAAGGATAATCTGTAAAAGAAGTTTAGCAAAATGCATTTTTAAAAAATAGGTTTTAAGATTTCCTTACACCTCATTAGCAGCACCCGCCTGCATCGAATGATTGGCCTGTACAGACTTTGACTGACAGGACAGCTGTCCAGTCAGCTTTGGTTTTTCAAAGGCCATGCCCTCCAACAGCGTTTATGGCTGCACGGATTGCACGGATGCCCCTCGGTGCACCATGACAGAGCACGGCCATGTGCTCCAGACCATCCCTGCAAACAGACGCCGTCACGTTAACCAGTACGGTGTGTTTGTGCTCACACTAATAAAAGAGCAGGACTTTGAGTCCAGGGCTGAGTCTCCACTGAGAAACCAGCCTGAAGCTCTAACAGAACAGACTTTAATCTGAGTCTGACACAGCCCTACAATCACCACCTCATCATCCCATAAGTTTGTCTTCTTCAGGTGTTTCAGGATCAACACTTGAATCTGTCTCTCCTTCAGTGTCTTAAGTTTACATAATGTTCCAGAGGGAGACGAAACTTCAGGTACGGAGTGAATCCACCACTGAGCAGCACAGATGCGCCTCCCTCCGTCACTGACAGGTGTTTTTCTTCAGCCTGAGCAGTGACGGCGAGCGGAGCCTGACAGCGTCTCTCTGAGGACAGCGTGCTAATCTGAGGCGGACTTTTGGTTCCTGTTTAGGAGTTTCCACGCTCGGATGATTCACGCCGTCCCAGTTGCTCTGAAAGCAGACGCCGCTGTGGCTTCATTATTGGTCACATTCAGGTTATCTTTGTCTGCGGCGCTGATGCAGACGTGTCTGTGTTTATTCTGGTGAAATCTCAGCAGGAAACAAAAGAGGACGGACAAACATGGATGATCATTAGTGTCAGCTCTACCTGCTCTGTTTCTATTCCATCATTCACTCAGGGAGGGTCAGTCTGTGTGTTTGACCTCTGAGGTCAGCAGGTCTTATATAACCATGTCCTCCACCTGGACTCAGTATGGTGTTATTGTATCCTCCAGACCTGAAAACAGACCCCTGCACAGAGAGAGAGTGAGTCTCTGTGATCTGTCAGGACTGAATTTCTGCTCTGTTCATGAAGGTTCTTCTGGACTGTTGGTTGTTGTTGTGGACAGTCTGCTGCTCTGGACCTGCCTTACTCCATCTACTTCACAGATCAGTCAGACATCATCATTAACGTAATTTCTCGTTTATAACACGCATTTTTTTTGCTCTTAAATGAGGTCTAATTTTCAAGTGTGTGTTATAAACAAGCAAAAGCAAAATATGTAAAACATTTTGTCTTCCAACATCATGATTACGACACATCTGATACAAAAGGCCAAAATATTCTCTCTCTCTGCAAAACATTACATTACACATTACATTCTTGTTAAACTGACTGGTAACTGTTCTAATCCAATATTTTGGGTCTTAATTAGTTTACCTTTGTGTAATGATTGTGTAATTCTCAAGTGTTACGGTACCACTCAGGTGCAAACACAGGGTGCTGCCATCTTGTGAGCAAGGTGACCAAAATAGCTGCACTGTGATTGGTCGAAGACATCGACATGTTGATAGATGCTCTCTGTTTGGTCGGCACACTACGACTGAGCATGTTCGGGCAGAAATAGAGTAAACTGCGCATACGTGTAGCAAAAGATGTTTCCACAACCGGGTGAGAGAGAAAATTGTGTCCGGTATTTGTTGTGAAAATGCTGAAATTTCAGTGATTAAAAATTTGAATAAAGGTCATTTATGAGTTGTCTGAGAGAGTAAGGTTTGGGCAAAATGTGGGTGCATGTTATATTTGAGTACAGTGTTTTTCCTGGAAATAGCATGAAAAAATGGGGTGCAAGTTATAAATGAGGGTCTGTTATAATCGAGAAATTACAGGTATTTTTTATGCCTCTGTGATGCTGACAGCTGGAGCCGGGTTCAACAGGATTTATGATTTTGAGTGAAACACTGAGAGCACCACATGAGGGCAGCACGCTGACACAGCAGGTAGTGTGTGTGCCTCACAGCAAGAAGGCTGCTGGGTCAAACCCAGAGCTGGTCAGGTCCTTTCTGTGTGGATTGTGTATGTTCCCCCAGTGCATGCATGGGTTTTCTCCAGGCACTCCTGCTTCTTTCCATGGACCAAAAACCTGCTCATTAGGCTAACTGGAGACTCTGAATTGCTCTTGGGTATGAGTGTGTGCATGAGTGGTTGTCCGCATTTCTGTGTGGCCCTGTGATTGGCCAGTTCATGGTGTGCCACGCCTCTCGCCCAGTGTCAGCTTTCATGACCCTGAAAGGGATAAGCGGTATAGAAGAAGGATGGATGGATTTGCACAAATGTCCACTCCAGAATAAACTGACTCCATTTTGGAAGTCAAAGGTCAAAGATCAAGATCATTAGACCACGTAGGAATCTCTTGCACTTTAGCCACTCCATAAATGACCTGATAACTGTAAATACCCTCCTCCTAAATAAAGCATATCTGTGATTGGATGATACGAGTATGAGATGAGAAAGAAGTGGACCAATACTGTGACACTGAGACTGAGAGAGAGAGAGAGAGAGGGATCAGATGATATTTATACTCTTGGTATAAAGTTTCTGCACAGATGTGAACGTTATGCTCAGCGCTGTTGCTTCTCACTAAGAGAGTTGCTGGTTTAACTATCTGGTTGGGCTTCTTGAGTTTGCATGTTCTCTCAGTGTTTGTGCTATTTGCAGGTGTTCAGGGTCCCTCCTTCCACCAAAAACATGCTTGTTAGGTTAAGTAGTGTAATACACTGGCTGGCCAAGAAAAAGGTTGCCACCTGGATTTAATAAGCTAATAGGTATGAGCCTTCTACTGGATAACTACTTCATGGGCCATTTTTTTTCAGCTGGCAACAAGTTATTTAACCCCAGCTTATGCAATGAGTAGCTTCTCATTTCTTAAACAACCATGTCCAAAGACACATCCTGTGGTCATGGAAAAAAACTGGAAGGATAGTGGGGAAACATCGTCTTCTAGGAAGAAAAAAATCCTGAATGATCGTGATCGGTGATCACTTAAACATTTGGCCAAATCAAATTGAAGGAAAACAACAGTAGAACTCAGGGGTATGTTTAATAGTGAAAGTAAGAGCATTGCCACATGCAGAATGCATCTGTGTAGCCTTAAGAAAACCACTTATCAGTAAGGCTAACCGGAAAAAAGGCTTCAGTTTGCTAGGGAGCATAAAGACTGGACTCTGGAGGATTGAAGAAGGTCATGTGGTCTGATGAGTCCAGATTTACCCTGTTCCAGAGTGATGGGCACATCAGGGTAAGAAGAGAGGCAGGTGAAGTGATGCACCCATCATGCCTTGTGCCTACTGTACAAGCCTGTGGGGGCAGTGCTATGATCTGGGGTTGCTGCAGTTGGTCAGGTCTAGGTTCAGCAACATTATGTGCCCAAAGAGTGAGGCCAGCTGACTACCTGAATATACTGAATGACCAGGTTATTCCATCAATGGATTTTTTCTTCTCTAATGGCACGGGTATATTCCAAGATGACAATGTCAGGATTCATCGGGCTCAAATTGTGAAAGAGTGGTTCAGGGAGCATGAGACATAATTTTCACACATGGATTGGCCACCACAGAGTCCAGACCTTAACCCCATTGAGAATCTTTGGGATGTGCTGGAGAAGGCTTTGTACAGTGGTCAGACTCTCTCATCATCAATACAAGATCTTCGAGGAAAATTAATGCAACACTGGATGGAAATAAATTTTGTGGCATTGCAGAAGCTTACTGAAACAATGCCACAGCGAATGTGTGCTGCGTTCAAAGCTAAAGGCGGTCCAAAAAAATATTAGAGTGTATGACTTTTTTTTTTTTTGTTGGCCACTTTTTTTTGGGCCAGGCAGTGTATAATTGAATGAATGAATGAACAAGCAGTTCAGGATGTACCCTGCCTGGAGCTCAGTGTCAGCTGGGATCAGCTCCAGGTCACACTGAAACCCTGAAAGGGACAAGCAGCATAGAAAATAGATGAATGGATGAAAAGAGCCCATTTCCCAAAATTCAAATTTCTTTTCTATAGAGAATTTAGATTTAAAATGGCCTTTTTACAAGAGATGAAATCAACATAATTCAAGACATGTTTGTGTCTGTCTAACAGAGGACGTCCAGTTTTAATCATCTTTCTGTGTAAAAGGGAGCATGTACTGTTTAAACTGAGAGAAAAGCTCTGCTTCCATGCAGATTTATACAGCTGTTACAGATTATTATTATAAGTGTCCTCTAACCTCTTAGTTTAGCATTAAAGCCTTTTTGGTTAGAGCAATCTCCAACATGTGTCCCCTCTCATTTGAAAATAAATCATCAAGAAGGTCCAACTGTGTCAATAATCACCAACGTCTCAGTCATCAGTCTCTGTTTTAGCTCTTCCATGGAGTCGTGTAAGTTAATGATTAGTTATTTGGAAAAGAAACAGATCCCTCTGTCCTCTCTAAATCCATCACTTCCTGCAGAAACTTCAGCTCCATGATCAGACTCATACACCTCGTCCTGCTGCCACTGCTGGCCCAAACTGAAGTGTGAAAATAAACCAGCCTCTCTAACATAACAGAAACTGTCTGAAAGTGTCCCGGAGCAGACGGAGGCTGTGCCGCTGAGCAGCATTTCAGAGCAAACACAGAGAAAAGGGAGAAAACAGGGTGTGATCAACATTAATGTCATCTTGATTTGTTTATTCTCCTGAGTCTCATAAACATCCCGGCTTTTCTGGATTAAATGATCTGACTTGGTTTTTATGAATAACAAATGTGCCTCCCATATCAGATGATGTGAGTGCCCAGAACTGCTGCCTGAGGACTTCAGCTTCACGAGCTATGAAGCAGCTGCACAGTGAGAGCTCAGGAACAAGGCTGGAGGAGTTTCTGCTAAAATCTTATGAGCCAGGAAGGAACATGAGGCCCACTGAAGTCCAACTACAATCAGTAAATCTCTGAGTTGTTGAAGACATTTGAGCAACGTGTGACAGAAATCATTCATTCTTTAATTAATGCATTCATCAGAATATGCAGACAAGCGACCTGTCTGAGAACAGATCTAAATACAAAGATGTCTGCTCTGGTGAGGTGAACACTCACCTTATCCAGCTGGTTGATGCCCTCCTCCACGCAGCAGATGGAGGCCACGGTCCTCAGGGCGTGAGCGTACAGGTCCTTGAAGCGGTCCTGCCTGCAGATCTTGAACAGGGCGACCACAGCTCCTTCCTGAAGACAGAGACAAAGGAAAGACATTTGTACCTTTTGTTAAAGTTAAAGATCAACTTAGTTCTACATAAATGATTAATTCATGTTCAAAGAGCCATTTAGGGTGGCACTTTCACTGTGAAATTGTTGAATCCTTTGCCATATTTATTGTTTGTTATTTATTGCTTCAACTTTTTCTTGAATTTGTATTTATTATGAAGTGTGCTGCTGACCTCTTGGCCAGGTCGCCCTTGTTAATGAGATCCTGATCTCAATGGGAAATTACCTTGATAAATAAAAAATAAAACAAATAAATAAAAGTGGCGCTGGAGCCTCCAGTCCAGCTCTATAGAATAAAAGCACGTCTGCATATTTAACAGTTAGATGATATTTTTACATCACAGCCAGAGGGTTTCATATTAGTTCATTGCTTTTGAAAATTAAAAAATTATTAATAATAATAAATCATTTCAGGAGTAATTAAAAGAGAGTAAGTGTCACTGTTGTCTAAAGATGTCTGTTTTTACTCCCCTCTGTTCTCTCTCTCTGTTATTTCTCTTTCGTTCTTCTTCTTTTTTTAGGACTCAGAGTCGTCAGTGTGGGAAAACAAACTCTCAGTGAACTATTTTGGTGCATCTCACAGACCAAACACTGGACTTCAGACCTTTAAATTACACACCCCACGTCACAATAAGCCCTTGTCTTGGGGCACATGTGATTGTGCAGGATGACGGATCAGATTACTCCTCGCTGGACTCTGCTGTGGGAGCCGAAAAAGGTCCCGCAGAGCCACGCCAACATCAGCACGCTGCTCTTGAAGAGTCCTGGAGACCCCAGATGACCGATGGATTTGGCCGGTCTACACAGTGAGCCTGCCAACCACAGAACCCATCAAATAGCTCGCACAATCCATCACGTCAGATAACAAGAGCCAAAATATACATATTTCATGAATGGAAAACACCGAGCAGGAGGGAGAGATGATTTGTGGTAATAGGCGAGCGTTTTCTCTGAGATTATGCGGGGTGTAAACAAACAAAAATAGCTCCTGTGTTGGCTCGCCATCAACGCTAAAGCACCTCTCTGACAACAAACACTTGCAGGTATCGGGTCGCATTGGACGCACAGATAGACAGAATTACCCGCAGCCTGTAACTACCCACCATTATCCTAATAAGGCCATTATACTGGGCTGGCATGTCTCATGTGCTGTAGAGGCCACGCTGCAGGGGCTTGGAGTGAATAATCATCCTGCCCTCCAGCTCGACCGCTCCACCCTGATCGCTGCCTACGCAATGTTTCTGCACAGCACCTGGAGGATCTGCAAACAGGGACAGGTTTGAAACCTTTGAAAGTCCTAACAGGCATGAAGAGATGAGTTTGGGGTCTAATGAAGAGGATGTTTGTCTCTTTACTTTCTTTATGACGCAAACATCACGTCTACAGCGAGTCAGAGGAGAATTGTGAATATGATGAGGAGCTTACGCTGCTGTGGTTGTTTGTGAGAGATGTGTGAATGTGTTTGTTTAAAACTTCAGCTGGACTATTAGAGCTGCCATTATCATCACCAAGATGCAAAACAGAGAAAATCATTATTCCTGACCAAAGTAAACTGACAGTGCTGACTGTAGGAGGAGCAAGGGAAGTCATCATTAGTGATGATGCAGCCCTGTGATTTACTTTGGGCCTTCATCAACACTAGTGTTCACACAGTCTGCAGACGAAGCATCTGAGGCCTCATTTATAAAGCTTGCTTATGCACAAAACGGGGTTTGAAAGTGGCATAAGTCACTTCCCATGCAAAGGTTGTGATTTATAAAAATAAACTTGGCGGGAGAATTTACGCACCGGTACGTCAGCTTTGATGCTGGTGTACGAACATTTTGGAGATGTGGGAAACTGGCGGCACAGGTGGTGAGGGGGTGAAGGGAAGCCAGATTCATCTCATTTTGGGCTCTAATTTCCTGGCGCAACTCAGGGTGGCGCACCCCGCGCACCCTGCGTAGTGGTAATTTCGTCCGGCGCACCGCCGTGCGCAGCCAATTTGGCAATTTGGTATATCGGCTGCGCCGAGATGGGTGTTACGGCGCACCAGGGGGAGGTGTCCACAGATTCAGCTTGGCGCAGTGACAATTTGGTGCCAAAAAACAGCGCAGAAGGTGCGCTGAAAGCCCGCCAGCTCCAACCTGGTCTATTCTCGGTGCAGACGAGGCGCACCCCGGGCAGTGGTAATTTGGGTGACAGGCACACAATGCGCACATGTCACCAAAACCTCACAGGCAGGTGTCCACAGTGTCAGGCACATTTCAATGCAATAAACAATCACAACAACCACTATTTAATGTAGCCGTCTGAACCAGCATATACATTTGTATCTATATTAATTGTCCCGTCACATCTGATGTCAGATCAGAGACGTTTGTCATAACTAATGAGTTCACATCTCTCAAGCCAACCACAAACAGCCACATCATCCGGCTTCTCTCATCTCATAAAATTCAAAAGAAAAGAAAAAAGAGAGAGACGCTCGCTGAATAAATGTAAGTCACTCGGTGTCTTAAGGATTTACCTGCGATTGTCCATATTTCTCTGTTTTAATCTTTTTTCGTAACGTGTTCTAAAAAGATGGAGTACATTATTGCAAGGAGGATGAGGAGGAGATATATAATTTTACCAAAGGTTCTGCTATTTGGCGATGACAGACCAGTAATGCAGGTGGATCACAAGCATGATGAATGGATAAGCCTGCTGCTGTGTTTAAATGTAATTATCTCTGTATTTTGTAATCCTATTATGACACAGGAACAGATTACATCTGTCCCGTGAGGTGGTCCACACGGTGACGCGCATCGTGGCTCCGATGTGCGGCCCGGTGGCCCCTGCGCTCTCCCAGTTGCTGCAACAGTGACAGTGGCTCTGACCTTCTTCGCCACCGAGGTAACATTGTCACTGCGCCTCGCCCGCGGCGCATTTAAAGGCAAGGAGAGGCGTTCATTTGATTGGTGAAGATCACACTCGGGTGTGTTAAACCCACTCACGCCTCCTCTCCTCCCTCTCTGCTACGTGCGCCGGTAGGAGAGACGGAGGCGTGGGTGCGCCTGCCTGCGCCAGACTGCTCTGTGCACGAAACTTGCAAAATGCCCTGGACACACCCTGTTGGCGTGGCGCAGGCGCAGCGCAGGGCAGGTGTGCCCTGCCTGCGCCTGGTCTACAAAATTAGAGCCCTTAATGTCATCACATATCAGACTTATAGACCCGTGTGATCATAAACACCCGAGTCTGCAGTGTTTTATAGACGTGTTCACTTACTACTGTATGCAATGTTAATGTATCATACTTCATCTTCAAATGATACAGAGCGGTGGATATCACTGATTGATTAGTGTTAGCTGTGACAAGGTGTGTAACAAGCAGTCTAAGTGCTGAGCAAATAAATAGTGCAGTGACACTCATGCATAATGCCGCACAATGGATGCGCTGGCACTGCTGGAAGATCGCACAGACTTTGGATCAGGATAGAGAGAGTTTTTAGGGACCACGAAGATTTCCTGGCCCATAATGATGACTGGCTAATAAGCTGATTTAGATTCCCCAGAGCAGTGCTCTTGGATCTATGAGCTGAACTGGTCCCAGTGTTTAACAAAACTACCCCCTGAACTGTGCCATCCCGGTGTGTATACATGTGCTGACCACTCTGGGGTTTCTGGCAACCGGCTCCTTCCAGCGGGATAAGCCGACAGGTATGTGTTTGATATGATTAACAATATGTAATGTTACATTTTCTGTCTAAAGCCCTTTTGGGTATGACATAATATGTTGAATTCTGTTCTTAGGTCTGGGATATGGCAGCCATCTCTCAGCACAATACTGCCAGCCATTTTGGATGGCATTATAAACATGACCAGTTGATACATCAGGGTTCCTTACACTGTGGGTGAACAGGCAACATTAAAAGGCAATTTGTAGCAAAGTCTGGTTTCCCAAATGTGATCGGCACAAATGACAGTCTGCACTCACGCTGCTATAAGAGCTCCAAGTGAAAATGAAAAAATGTGCCTACAATCAGTGTAGAAATTATTTGCTCCTCAAACATGGTTTTGACAAATTTAGTGGCATGGTGGTCTGGGTCCTGACGCACAGCTTCTTCGTCTTCTTTGGTTTCGGCAGACTATACGCATCCAAGGTGTATCTCTGCCCCCACTGACGCACAGCCGTGTCCGGAAAGACTGCAGACTGGCGATGCAAAAACATTCATGAGGTATTTTGCATTGACCATTCATGGTAACATGTGGGTGTGTAGAGAGTGGGATGTGGGGGGGACTGTGATTTATAAGGGGAAAAGTGCTTGCAAGTGTGTGCATGCTGGGTTTTATAAATCAGATTTTTTTTTGGCGCATGCCATTTTCAGCTTTAGGGCGCATGTTCACTTTAAGTATGGATCCTACGCAATGTTTTATAAATGAAGCCCTTGGTCTTTGCTGCAGCTTTGGGATGAAATCCAGCCCATGTCCTTGCCTATTGGAAATGAATTTGGAGGCCTGCTGCCTGGAACAGCATAAAACATGCAATAAAGGCCAAAAGTTGCCAGGGAGTTGGGAGATAGTGAGGCAACAGCCATATGTAAAGGACATGCCATGTTACTCTGCTCTCAATGCCACGGCTTTCAAATCAGAATTCATATTGGCTGCTTCCTCCTGGTGTCACAGCTCTGTCTTCTTAAACTCTACCGTGACCTTGACCAGCAGGCCATGGATCATTTACTATATAACACAATTACTATTAATTAATTTCTTTTTCATATAACAGAGTCCGAAGGGACTTTCAGTTTGAAAGGGTGACCAGGTCCTTGCATTTCTTAACTTAAGATTCAAGTCTTACTTTGTTATCAATCTGGTTTCATTCACAAAGTTGTCAACTAAAATTTTTTTAAATGAATGTACGAGTTGATTTTTCTCTTTTTCTGTTGCTCTGATTTTTGGAACCTTTGACTTTATCATTTATAGTTTTTTATCTGATTTTATGGCTTTAATTGGAGTTGATATATTTAATTTTCCTCTGCTATGCTGCTCTGTGTTATGTCTGATTATTAATTTCTGTTTAATGATGGACATCTCTGGCTGTTTACCCACGAATAAAGTCTCCTGAACCTGATTTTGGTCTGTGCAGACTCTGCACTCAGGCTCTCTGTCTCTGTCTCCGCTGTGATGAATGAAAGAGCATGTCTCGAGATAAACTCATGGTTAAACCTCGTGCCCATGTACTCTTCCACCTGTGCTCTGGGTGTAGCTGTAAATATATTCGACTCTGCGTGACAGGAGACCAATGGAGGCACACAAGTGCGCTCAACTCCCTGATGTGGAGGGAGTCAATTCAGAATGAATAAAATACCATCAATGATTAAATGAAACATCAGATCAGCTCAGACTGACGCCTGAAGAATAATGTCATAGAAATGCTGTTTTTAAAGCATTTCCTCCGTGTTCAGGAGGTGTAGGACTCTAATTAGCTACCGTGTGAACTGGTGACTCTGATCTGACTAGGTCCCCAAATGTTATTATTAATCAGCTCATAAAACAGAGTGATTCCTCATGAATGTCTCTTCATCGGGGTTTAGAAACAGGCCCATGGCTACTCTGATCCTGCCTTATTGTGAGTTACTCTCTGCACTGCATGTTTGTCTTTGTAATCATCAGGAAAGCTTCCTTTCGTTATTCTATCTTCTTGGCTAAAATACTCATTTTTGTGACATTTAACAGGTGGTTCTCAGGTCACTGAAAACTCTGTCAGGAGAGGACATGCTCATCAGAAACAACATCATTTAGATTATTTCCCCTTTTCAAAGAAAGTTCAGGGGACGCCAGTAGCCCAGTGGTAATGTCTGCTCAGTCCATAAAAAATGCTGTGTGCATTTTTCTAGTAGGAGGGGCTCAGAGCAGAGACGTACGAAACCTAACTCAGATGAGACTCAAAAATCAACCGTTTTCTGGCTCTCTACCTACTGCAGCTTTAAGCAGAACCTTCAGCTTCTTTAAAAAGAGAATAATCACCTTTAAAAGGATTTTGACATCATATCTATATTTAGATCATGTTTACAGTTGTCACCCTCCCTCTCCTTTCACAGCTGGTTTGACTTGTCGTTGGTTTTTAGTCTCTTCTCCATCAGATGACTCTCCCTCTTGTTTACAGTGACTTCATCCTCGTTCCTTCAGCGAACACATTTATCCTCATGCTCATGTTGTCTGCATAAACACAATCATGTGAAAGTTGATTTCTGGACTATAAATACCCTCAGCCCGTTTGTTTGTATGAAACAGTCGACACGGCGTGTAATTTCTTTCCATCTCAGTGATTTCGGAGCTCAGCTTGTCTGAGGAACAAAAGGCTGCAGTTTACTTTCTCAACGGCAAACCAAGAGGCTGGAGGTGGAGAGAGGGTTTCTCAGGAATCTAAAGGGACTCTGTCGGACCAGGGAAACACCTCAAACCACAACATGTGAGAAGCTTCATTTCAAATGTCCAAATTAGTCAGACAAATTCAATATTTAAGTTAAGAGCTAACATCCCAACATTTGTCCTGCAGTTTTCAAAACCAGAGAAGTCCTCAGTTCTCTTAGCTTCAACAGTCCGAGGAATGATGGTGACCACCATGACAGGAGGTCAGTGAAAAGGACAGGCAAAGGAAATGATGAACGTGAACGCAAAGATGGTTACATAAGGAAATGGGATCTGCTCACTCCATAACGATGCAGATAAGCTGAGCTGAGGGTAAGATTTTAAACCTGTCTTAAAATGCAGTGACAGCTAAGTTTCATAATGGTGTCCTTGTGGAAATGCACAAGCATCTGGGTAAAGGAGTGTCTTTGTCCTGGGGAAGGCAACATACCCCTAATGCCATCATGAGGGGGGACTTTTCTAAACTGACTGTTTAAACACACTCTGGAGGTTTCTGTTATATTTTGACAGCCCTCAACCTGTCCGTCTAATGTTCCCCCCCTCTGCTGAGCTGCTTTTCTGGACATCACTGCCCTCTGAAGGTGCTTCAGTCCTTCTCAGCAGACCTTATTTCTCCACGTCCTGCTCCTGATAACTCCATTGTTGGAGAATCAAAGGCACAGAGACCACCACACAAGCCTCCAGACAGCCCGGACACTTCAGAGGAGGATCCATCAGGACAGGAGGGTAAACACAGAGACAGCTAACTCACCGCCGCTCTCTAATATTTCAGCACATGGATGATTTACGGCGCTGCACATGGCTCCCTATTAAAAACTGTCTGCTCTATGTTTTACGAGCTGCACGCTCTCTGTTGGGCCTCTGATGCCTCTCAGGTCAATATGAGACATCATCTCTTCACCTTCATGATGCAACATTAAAAGACCAAATCTTGACCTGTGGGGTGGAGCAAAGAAAGACGTTACAAAGGCTTGTTCATAAATATGTGAAGCTCATCTTTGTCATCATCTCTGGGTCATCAAACTGAGTGGAGGCCGCTCTAACTTCTATTTTAACGACTTGTTCTGAGCTGGGGTGCAGCTCACTCAGTCGTCACGATTCTGTGATTATTCAGACGCTGATTCTCGATTACATTTAAGTGCAGCCCGACCTTTAGAGGTGTGACCCTCACATACATTATGAAGAAATAATCACTGGGTATGTTTGGAAAATTACTCAGAAATGAGTCAGCAAGGGAGAATGTTAGATGATTTTTGTTTGCTCGAGAAGCTCTATGTTCACATATTTTAGAGATTATTTTGTTTTGTCACGCAACATTTAACTTTAAAATTCAAACAAATCAAATCACCCATAAAGCACAAAAAGCAGCTTTACAAATATACGATTATTAAGTGTCATAGCAGGGACAACTGTTGCACCAAGTATAGAATATAGAAAATATATCTAATATATGAAATTCATAATTTAGAGTACTTTTCTGCTGCATTTCTCTTGGTAATTCCTGCTGTATAAACATCTCTGTTCACCCAAATGTTAGTTCAGCTAATGATGTTGAAGGACAAGCTCAATCAATGCACTTCATGCTGAAGGTTCAGATCGGCTGAAAATTTCTACCAGGCTGTTCACTGATAGTCAATGAACTGAAATGCTAGAATTCAAATATATAGACTGCATGGAGCAGTGCTCCCTGTGCATGCATGGGTTTCCATGTGTTAATTGTTGGCTGTCTCTTCTTGTAAATCCTACAAATGACAGGCCACCATGATGTACCAGGTCGGGACAGGCTTCAGCCCCCAGGTGACCCCAAAAGAGATAAAAATCTATAATTTAACACAAAAAATGTTGAAGTTATTACCAAAAACCAAAATATCAAAAAGGTTCCACATGTTTGTCGTCACTTTCTGTTTCGATGCACTGATTTGCTCCCCCGCCCTCTGACAGGTGCAGGGGTAATTCTACGGTCCAGCCTCAGAGTTCCTTTGACAAACAGCCGGTGGACTTTCTGTTGCACAAAAATTATATTCATGAAACTTTGGTTGATCAAAGCAATCTTCATAAATAGGAGTGTGTTCTGGCAAAAATTATTCTTTAATTTTCATTGTGTATCGTTCTTCTGAAGCTGCTGTGACACTAAAATTTCCTGCTTGTGGGATTAGTAAAGTACCTACCTACCTCCCTTTAAGTGTTTTATAACAGCATGAAAAGATACAGCTGTGTGAGTATGTATGCATGAACATGCTGTTTTCTGCTAATCACCAACATACTGCTATCTCTGGTCAATCTCCGTGTTCATTTGGTGACCCTGATTGTAGCATCTCCATTACTTACATTTACAAAATTAGCTTTCTGCTGAAATAAGTGAACTAAAACGCTGTCTTTGGGCAATGACAGCGAGGGAGCAGCCAGGTGAGGCTCTCTGCTGTAAAGGTGTGACGGACAGAATGGTGTCAGCTAATGAAGGGAGTGAACAGGTGGAGGATGTTTGGTATAAGGAGTCATTAATGCCATCGACAGGCCGCCCTCCTCCTCACTCCTCCTCAGGGATCGGACACAGAGCCAGTTAAATAAGGAGGAGCAGCCTGAGAGAAGCCAGTGTCTGTGATCAATGCTCCAACCTAATGGGAGCTGACAGTATTGATCAGACAATCCTGCAGTAAAGGAAGTGTGTGTGTGTGTGTGTGTGTGTGTGTGTGTGTGTGTGGGGACTCAGGAAGAGTCTTATCATGAGTTTCTGGAAGCAGACTGATGTCCGACTTTCTGTCTGCTCTGTCCTGTCTTATCTCGAAGTGAAAGAGCTTTTAGCTGCATGTGTTAAGAGATACGAGCAGGTCTGACGCCCTACCGGATGAGCATCAGTGAAGGCGGAGCTGAGCGCTAGGGGGCGGGGCCTAAAGTTTAGGAGGAGGTGGAGGTTTGATATGATGAAGCTACTTCTACCAAACACGGAGAGGGAAAAATCACAGGAGCTAATCTGATCTCTGACATCAGGATTTGTGAGGTAGCAGGTTTTAAATGATCAGATTCATCAGTGAGGACCAGCCACTGCTCAAACATGTGCATGTGACCACATTTTGGTTAAATTAACGGCACATCTTTGCCTTCGTCTCAGTCTTTTTGGCTCATATCCTGAAACAGTCTTAACTTTCTACATTTCACCAATCTTCACAACAGTTTCCTTGTTCTCAAAATACTTAAAAAGCAGAGCGGAGCACAAAGGGCCTAAAACCAGGAGAGTCCTGCTGCATGCCTCCCTACAGATGGAACCACCCACATTTTCCCCGACATCCTCGGCAGAGTCCATGATGAGAAAGTGCTCAAAGTGCCTACCCTGATGGTTGGGATGAGATTGCCTGTGCTGATGCGCTAAACATGTGACCCTCACCATTTATATTTTACAGGATATATAAATGAAAATTTTGCTCAGCATGAAAATGCCAGTGTTCAGAAATCGAGCAAACAAATGAAAAAGCCTCGTTTCGACTCCCAGCAGCTGGAACTCAGCTGGCCTTTGGCTGGGAGAGGAAAACAATCTCAGCTTTTGAACCTTTTTTATTAGCATTTTTTTATGATGTAATGCACACACTTGATCTAACAGCCTTAATCTAAGAGGCTAGCAGCTCTTCTGACAGCTTTCCACCCTCATTTATCTATGTCACATTAGAAAAATCAACTCTTAAATACTGTCATGGGCAGCTCTTTTATCAGGAGGTTGCAGGTTCAAGCCCAGCTCCGACCGACACATGGCAATGTGTCCTTGGGCAAAACACTTAACCCCAGTGCGTCAGTGGCGTGTAATGGGCATGAAAGGGTGTGAATGTGATAGTTGATACTGATGGCTAACTAACATAGAAACTCTGAATCATCAGTAAGTGAATGAGAGAGTGAATGGGTGTGAATGGGTAAGTGTGACCTGTGGTGTGAAGCTGCTTTGAGTAGTCAAAGACTAGAAAAGCGCTCTATAAGCTCAAGTCTATTAGCCCATTTAGTCCACTTGTTTCCTGGTAAACCCCCACAGATTAACTCAGATGGCAGGGAGGTTTGTAATGTGTGCCAACACGAGACTGTCGTCCACCTAAAAACGTCCCTGAAGGTCATTTGTCCATGCATCAAATTATCACCTATACTTATTTTTAAAAAATCAGAGACCTCAAGCGATGTATCAATCACAGCAACGGCATCCTAGTAATTTAATAGTAGCGTGTGACGTACATCCTGTGAAGCGATATTCCCACATCAGATCGTAATAATAGTGAACTTTAATGTTCTCCTGACAGTAAACTCCATCTGAACAGAAATAAACTGTGGCCTTAGTCAGATCATGAAAAGAAATAAAGGTCAAACTGTCCATTGGAGGGTTGAGTGATCCAGAAGATGGACCCCTCACCTCCATGAATGTCTTATGTCCTCTGTAGGAAAGTGTCCACAGTACCTTGGCGATGATGCTGCAGAGCTGAGGTCCATCCTGAGTGAGGGACAGCAGGTTACTGATGGCACTGCCGATGGTGTGGACGTTGTCTGAAGACTCGATCTGTTTGATCAAGACCTGAAAGACAACAGACGTGCCATTTACAGTGAAGAGACATTCTGATTTGTATGGTTTGATGATTTTGAGTCTCTAAAAGACAAAGTTTCTAAATATTTCTGACAGAATCATTATGATGAATATGATTTATGTTTGTCTTTTTTTCAAGATTTTTTTGGACATTTTGTGCCTTTATTGATCGAGGTGAGAGACAGTGAATAGGCTTGTGAAATGGGGTAAGAGGGAGTAGGGGAGGACGCTCTACAAACTGGCCGCAGGCTGGATTCAGACCAGGGCAGGCAGAAGTTTGTATATGGGTCGTGCCTGGTTGCTTATCATTCTGCCAAAACATCACCCCAACAGATTCATGCTTAAATTAAAACATTCAGAACTTGTTACTGAGAAGAAGAAGTGATCTGTGTTCTTATGATTTGTGTTGTAACATAATTCATTCATTAAGTTTTAGAGTTTGACACAAAACATCATGTGTGATGTAAAAATGATGTCAAATAATCAAATCTTACAGCAAAGTACTTAAAGTCAAACAAGCTGCTCATGTTTTCGTCATATAGAGAAAATCGGCGCTCGGGCTGTCAATCAGGGAGAGTGTATGATAAACGTCTGAAGAATAATAAGGTCTGGTACCCTGATCTCATTGGCTAAGGCCATGTCGATCATGTTGCTGAAGGAGTCGCTGACGTCTGTGAGGATCTCGTGGATGGCCTCTCTCATGGACTTCAGAAAGAACTCATCATCTGTGTGAAGACACCTGAGGGCAGAAAGTAAATGTCCTGAATCCACTTTAAACTCATTTATTTTGTTTTTACCGCGTCAGAGTCTTACCTCTCGGTGATGTTGGTCAGCTCCATGCATTTTTCCAGCAGAGACTTTTCATACTGACACAAAAAGAAGACAAAGATCGTCAATCAGCATTTCTAAAGGGTATTTTTTTATACTGAAACTTTTCCATCCAATAAAAAGCAAAATATTTATTATTCAGATAGAAAAAAAGCTGATCTTGTTTTGTTTAGTATTTTGGACAGGCCCTAACAAGACTTCAGTATTTCCAACAGTGGTAACCATCCTTCAGGTTTTATGGGTAAGTTTCACACATTTAGCCATGAATATATTAAACATAAATATATCAAAGCCTGTCTGGTTTGTGCTGCAGCTGCTGCAGAATGTTTAAGAAACAGAAAAGGACACTTCTAACAGTTTCTTCCCCTCATGACGTAAAATTCAACCATGAAGCCAAACAGCTGGTTCAGTAAAAACAACTTATTTAGTGCAGCTTAAGTCAGAAATTCTGAACAAATAACCATGAGGGTGAGCAAAGCCAGCGTTTGTGTCATCTGTCAATGTTTTATTGACTGGCTCCTGGTAGTAAGACTTCACTGTTTATCTAAAATGAGGAATCAATTACGTTTTATTTCACTTTAAAGAACATGTGAAATTAAATGCTCATTAATGAAGTAGTAAAATTAAATTTTATTATTTTTTAGCCATTACTGCTGTAGTTACTTTGAAAGAAAAATTAATAAATTGAATTAAATTCAGTTTGATAATCAGGCCAGTCCAATAAGAAGAAAAAATACACAACAAAACAGGTTTTGACTCAAAAAATCCCTTATTTTACTGCTTTTTATCAAGTTTACATTAATTCCACATTTCCACCAAATATATTTTTAAACATTTCCTCCAAAAAAAAAATGCCCTCAGATACTTGATTTCGGTGTGCTTATAAGCTCCCCTCTATAAGCCCTGCATAGAAAAGGCTGATTTAGTGTAAATCCATATAAGCTGTACTGTTATGCACTGTTCTCTAATGTTTACTGTGGCAGCATAGATGTGCTAGACACCTGAAGCAGGGATTTCCTGAAAGGTGGAGTGAGCAGCAGATGAAAAGGAGAGATTTTTTTTTTATGTCTGGGGATTTGCAGACAGGCTACAGCCTTATATCTCCTATATAAAATCATTACAAAGACTGTTATGCATGATACAAGACCTTTAACAGTCTTTGTAATGATTTTGTACTGTTTTGTCTTGCTAATAACTTTTCATGCATATTCAACGCCTGTTTCATCTTCCTGGTGATTTTTGAGCTCAAAGTGCACAGATCCCCAAAGACACTATTTAAAGAATTTGTTTATATAACTTTCATCACTTTTTATCAATCTTGTGTATTTTTCTTTCTTATTTTGGTGTTTGTCCCTAAAAAAGAGGGACAGATTAAGTCCAAACTCATAAGAAAGACAGCTGGAGGTACAAAAGCCAGAATTACTCAGTATAAACTCAGACCTGTTTCTCTGCGTGGACATGGAGACCTAAATAAATTTTTGAGCTCTGAATCTCAGTTAATGATATTTAATGTAGCCGTGTAGACGAGGTCACCTGATGGTTTTGGCGGTCCTGTTGATACCAAAGAGTCATGAGTATGTGCTTGAGCTTTATCCTAAACTTAGAGTTTTTTGTTACAGCAGGACAAAGTCCTTGAAAAGTGATTTGCCTGATTTGAAATCTCACTCTTCATCAAGATCCTTTTTACATCATTGCTGCTTAATATCTCATCAAACACCACTCAGGCTTTACACTCTACCTTCTGCATCTCCGGCGGGGTACTGCGGGCGGCACTGTACTCATGTACCAGAGACCGGACGTGACAGTTGGCCCTCACGGCAGTGCTGTGGACCCTCTGCCAGCGACCTTTCTCCAGCCGCTGGAACATCTTCCCCAGCTCCGTGCTGACCACCAGTGCTCGGCGGAGGAGCGTCTGCAGGTTGTTCCTCGCCACGTGGTCGCCTGCTCCCACCCCCGAGGACATGATCAGCTCCCCCTGCAGGGAGTCCTCCTCCACCCCGATGGGTTTGGCCTGCAGGACACACATGCACTCCACCTCAGTCATGTGACGGAGGTCCTCCATCCAGCGCTGGACCGAGTCCACCTGGAGAGACTGCATACGAGTACTGTGAGAGAATGTAGGAGATAAACATTAGAGCCCAGAACTTTATTTATATTCTTTATATTATATATATCCAAATATATACATATACATATACAGAGAGAGATGTAATATCTGTATTTATGTATATTGTTGATGTTTTATAATCACTCATTTAAAAAAAAAAACTTCTACTTTCTCATACTAAGTGCCCTGATCCACCTCCATTCTCTGTTGGAGCTGCCTGCTCTGCTCCGCAGCTCTGAGCTGCTCTTTGGTTAAGCGTCTTTAGATAACCCTTCTTCTTTTTTTTTTTACTTTATTTTTCTATTTTTATTTTTTACAAACACATGGAATAATAAACGGACAGGGTCATCACATAACAGACAGGTTTTGTCAGCACATAATATTGAGCTTAAGCTACATATAAAATAAAATAAAACATGAATAAAAAATTACAATAAGGTTACAATAAGGTGCAAAGTCAGTATTTCCTTAGTCTCCATTTACAAGTCTAGCCTACGTTTCTTATGATTTGGTACAATTAAAGATTAAAAAACTGACTGACTGTAGGAAATAACTATTCAACATTTTATTCATATTAAATCTTGAATGTGGCTAAAACTGCTCTAAACTTAAACACTTACAACAACAAAATGTTAATTATAAGGAAATGAAAAGAGTCAGCTCTAAAGTTAAAATCAGGGTGAGATATCAGGCCAGTTTGTTACTTCTTTTTATTTTGTTTGTTTTTTTGCTGAATTGAATGAAGCAAGAACAAAAATGTCAAGTTTTCATCAAAGCTGTGAGAGCCTCAAACACCTCTAGAATAATCATCTTATTACTACAAAATGGTCCAAACATCTCTCAGATTTTCACCTTCAGTGAAAAACATCCAGGACTCAGTATTAAAGAATCAGTGACGTGTTCGAGGCTCATTGTCCTCAGATTTCTGACACCTATTTTCTAATTTCTCAGCAGTAAGAAAACAATGTTAACAACCTGCTGCTCCGAGCAAACAGCCTCTGACCCTGAGGATTGACCCCGATGAACCAGGGCTTACAGGGTCAATCAAGAGTGCCGGACCTAATGAGTGTGAGGTCCTTAAAGAGGACGGGTCAAAAGATGGAGATGTTTGTGCTTCAGGACAAGGGCTCTAATCAGCCTCACGTGTCCTTTTGTTGATTGTTTGAGGTTTGTGGAAATGACCAGCTGACTGGAGACGCTCAATTTAACCCGGGCTTCAATATTGAAGGATTGTGGTTGTGTGCGCAGTCAAAACAAAAATTAAACCGTCGACCAGAAACAGCGGGCGTCACGCCAAGCCAACTCTGAGGCAGGTGTTTGGTTTCAGCTTTTAGCCGGAGCTGGTTAAACAAAGATGAATCATGGAAAAGCCACAACGGCAATTATATTTAATCCACGACCAAAGTGAGCAGAGAGCAGCTGTTTACTGAGGAGATCAGTGAGAGGTTTCATTAAGGTCAGGAACAGCCTCAGGGAGATGCCACACACGCTCCTCTCAAGCCATCATGATAATATAAGGACAAAACACAAAGAGACATCAGCACTGACACCAAATTAATGTCTCTGACCTGCAAAACCTGCACAGGAGCTCAAATCAATGCTTTTAGTTCATGGATGAATTCAAATAATTAGGGAGAAATGCTGTGAAACTGGACTTTTTAAAGCTTTTCTCTCTTTTATTCATCACCCTTCTGAGAATTTAACCCCTAACCCTGACTTCAGATGATTTTGGAGGTCTACGGTCAAAGGCCTGGAGTCATTCCTTTGCTTGTAAAAACCATAGGGTGAAAGAAAACTTTGAATCAGCACAAACGTTTGAATTTAAATCAAAGAATAGATTTTTATTCTCCTGTTTAAGGAATAATTTGAACATTCTCATATTTGGTTTTGAAGGTTGTTTTGGAGGGCAGCACGGTGGCGTAGCAGGTATTGCACGTGCCTAGCGGTAAGAAGGTTGCTGGTTTGATTCCTGTGTTGATCAGGCCCTTTCTGTGTGGAGTCTGCATGTTCTTCCTGTGCATGTGTGGGTTCTCTTCAGGGACCCCGGCTTCCTTCCACAGACTAAAAGCATGCTCATTACATTAATTGGTGACCCTAAATTGACCTTAGGTATGAGTGTGAGCATGAATGGTTGTCTGTTTGTTTGTTTTGGGACTTTTGAGGACAGACAGTGGATTGAGTTCATGCCGGCTCCTGACAGTTATTTTCCTTTTTTTTTCTCCTCCTTGAAGAACGCTGACTGATCCATCCATTTTCTCAATAGACAGAAATGTAACACCAAATTTTAGTAAGCCCATAGCAAGTTCCAAAAAACAATAAAATTTGACCCACACTGGAACTAGAAGCTCGACTGATAAATGCAGATTGCTTTTAAAGCAGTGTAAACTGCTTCATTTCATTTTATCACTGTTTTAAGGACTGATCTACAAAACATAAAATGCTAATCAGCTTAAAAACAACACTCCTCTAAAGTTTGGAAGTTTTGTGCAGTTTGCTTTTGTTTTATGTCTGAATGTGGTGAATAAGCTGTAGGTGTCCACTTTCAAAGCAGCCAATCTGGTGGTGAACAAAGGTCAGATGTTCTGGAGCAACTTTACCTTTTCAGGTGCTTGGAGAATTAAGAGTGTTGAAGAAATCAAAAGAGCTCCACTGACACTTGGAGTTCAGGAAACAGCTTAATTAGAGCGACACCAGTCACATGCATCCACATGCAAATCCACATGACCTCTCTGTTAACACACCCCTATTGCTGCTCTATTAGCTGATCCATGTGTGGATGCATATGACTGGTTAAAACCTGTTTTACTCTTTTTTTGTTTCACATTGTTGGTCCTGAGCTAAGAGTTGCTGGTCCAGTAGTAACCACGGCAGACCAGGCCCCTTGAAATGGGACAGGCCACCACAAAATCTTATACAGTGATTGACTGTTTGCCTTAAGACATTAACTAATGCTGCTTTTCTCTCTTTATGCATTTGCAGTGATTAAGTCCATCTTAACACACATTTGATCTGTTTTACTGACACTCATCCGCTGACCTCAGGTGCATTAAAGTGGTCCTGTTATCCTTATATTTTTGCACATGTGGCCCTTGGTGGAAAAGTTTGTAGCAGCCTCAATCTTTGTAGGATTTAACCCCTGATGACAGATTAGAGTCTGACAAACCAGCTGATGAAAGGGGCCCCACCCAAAATGTTGCCCAGGGCTTCAGAATTGGTTAAGGCCGGCTCTGCTCTAAGCCGATGTCTGGATGCACTTTTTGCACCTGAAACAAAAAGTTTGGAGTTTGACGCCCAGATGCACAGCCTGTGGCACTCACATATCACCGCGGCCGTACATAAATATGTAAATAAAGTGCAGATCCTGTCAATCACCTGTCAGAGGAGGAGGAGGAATAACAAACCAACATATTCAAATCAGCTGAAGGGTGAGGCGGCTCGATGTTCTAAGCTTTCAACAGCAGGTAAATCATTCCTCATTTGTAAATGGATGAGGACGTGATTATCAGATGTAAAATTAACAGTACGGAGCCTCAGAGATTTAACAGTTTAATGGTCTGAATCACTGTGTTTATAGATGAAATGAAGGGTTCAGTCTAATCTTTAAAAAGATGTTAACATGTCCTGATTAATCCTGGAAAATAAAACATCCTTCTCACATAAAGCCTTCCATAATGAAGCCTTTTTGTCAGGGATTAATCACACGGTTGTGAATAACACGATGACTCAGATTAAACGAATCAAATGAGCCTTGAAGAGCTCGATCTCTGTCACGGATGAAGAGGACGTGGATAGAGCTCTCCAGTTTTAATTGGCATCATTTTCTGACACATTCCACCCAATTAACCCTCACAGAAAATATCCGGAAACTTCCATTATGATAAGCAGCCATCGTGTATGTGTGCAGTGATGTTCTGGGTCCAACAAACAACCAATCTGATCCAAAATTATGCACCAACATGCAAAATCCTGACCCAATGAAACCATTTCATGCTGTTATATAACAGTGAGGACGGGGATGGAGCGTCTTGCTTTACACACCCATCAAACCGCAGCACGCAGGGGGAGAAAAGATGATAATAATAGGTTTGTTTTCCATAGGAGGGGAAGCGCCGCTCTTCAGCTCGCAGGGAAACGACAAATATTTACATGCAGGGCCACGAGGAGGTCAGACGACAGCGGCTCAATTAAGGCAGGTGGGATCCTGTGAAGATGAGGAAGAGTGGCTCAGAAAGAGGGGGCCGTCAGGAAGCTGAGCAACAGAGGAGAGACCACTTTTACCTGCAGGCTGACAAACTTAAAGTGTGAGAGTTTATCAAAATAAAGCTCCTTCTTTCCTTTTAAATATATATCCAATGACCTTGAGTGACCTTTTCCACCTCTACGTTCACAGCCACCTGATTGGAAACTTTAAAAAAGTCCCACTTAGGGTCAGGTATTAACTGGGCTTTTTACAGGTAAAGGTGTAAATGTACAGCATCGTCATTGGAATGCTTGTCATCCATAATAATGAATCTAATAAATAAATCAAGATTTCCATGTGGTTTGGTTTCGTCAGCAAAGATTACTGCTTGGTTATTGATTTCTGTGGCGTAGCTTGTTTACCTGCAGGTATATAAATCATAACTTTTTTTAGCATTTTAAAGCCTTTAACTACTAAAGTGGCTGCAGGAGAGCTAATGTCTCTGTTATCAGCATAAACCATGAACACATTTATATCTGGAACATAAGAGTGAACATGACGACGGTTAAAAATGAAGGTTTTCTATCAAAACATGCAGCAAAAAATAACTTTTTCATAAGTCACCAAAAGTACAAGGGGATTTATCAGAGTTTCCATTCAATACACAACAACATGGGTCAACATGTTGAGCAGGAGGTGGTGCCTGACACATGGGCCTTAAAGGTTAAAAATTGATCCATCACATATTCAAGCAGCTCCTGTATAACCAAACTTTACTCTTAACCCAAATACCCACTTTTCCTATCCTAAATAAACAAAAATACAGTCAAATACAGCCTGTTTTAAAACATGAACCCATTTTTTCCATTTTATCATCATTTTGAGAGGTCAGTTCTTAACCACTGGGCCCTGGGTGTTGGACCATTTAAAGACCAGAACAAAAGTTGGGATTGCGCCAAATACTGGAGAATAAAAAGGGCCAACCGCTAAAAACAGCCCAAAGAGGTAAATGATCAGAGGAAGCCTTGTTTGACTGATACTAAACAAAGTTTGTACTGTTGTTTGTTTTTCATTTAATAAAGAAATGTGGTCCAGACATGAAAAATGCTCTGCAGGACTCTGATTGGGCAGGCTCGCTTTGGGCAGCTCACAGTCATTGTAGAATAGAGCTTGGTGAGATGGATCTGCCTAATTATTGATAATAAATCAGGAAGATCCAGCTGCTGCGAAAGCTTAAGAAGAGGAGAACTGAATGATGCAGTGAAGGTTGGAGAGGACATCGGGCATGTAGACGTGACCGCTGGGCCACCAGTGCCCGCCTGCTTCCTTTAATTACTGCCAGGCTGCAGTCAATTCTGCGACTCATTTTTCATCACATATAAAAGTCAACCCATCAGTTTTACCTGAACAGACATGATTTTGCTGCTTGTACTTTTTCAGTAAAGAAATCACAGCCGTCACTCAAACAAAACTTTATTTTGAGAAGAGGCTTCCTGTGTCACAAAAAAGTGAGATGGCTCTCATCTCTGTTATTTTTGATCTTGTCTCAGGAAATGTTGACTTAACTCAAAATCCTGAAAAAACAGCTGCTATAAGAAGGAACTTTTATTTGTACAGATATAAAGGTAAAAAAAACTTTGTGGACAGATCAAAATGCCTAACTCGTGTACTCAAACCTGCAGAAAGCCCATTCCAGTTCTGGTCTCCTGATTTATGTAAGAACTGATGCTGCAGCGCTATTGTCACAGTGAGCTCACTTCCTGTTACACTTCAGGAGTAAATGTGAACTTAGCTCTCAGATGATTCACTTTTTGAAACTTTTATGAGACGTGGAGTTGGATGAGTCACTCAGAGGTCTGAGCTCTGTAATCTCCTCTGTGATTCAAACCCACGTTCATGAAACAGACTCAGTGACTGTGAGACCAGCTCTGTGGATATGGGACGACTTTACAGGATCAGGATTCAGAATAGATCTATTCAGAAGTACACAGGTGTCGGGGTTAGGGTTAAAATAATGTAAAGGTCTTTAAAAAGGGTCTCCATCACTGCTTTTCTTTAAAACATCATTGGCTGATGGAGGTTGGTTTTTAGACATCAGTCACGTTATCAGGCAGAAAATGTAGAAAAGTCCTTCAAAAGGGGCAAAATAGGATCGCAAACAACACGTACCTCATCACCCCTCTGCAACTGTGTGAGCCTTTCAGCGTCATTTTGAACAATCATATAAATACATTATTATTTATATTATTTAAAAGGTGTGTACAAGAGCAGTGCTGGTAGCTTTTGTGATATAAAATAAATTCAGATAACCGATAAACTAAAATATTTTCCCATTAACCTGAGCTCATGTTGCATGACTTTACTGGTGGTGCTGAGGTGAAATAACAACGTAACACAAACTAAACTGTGAGTTCACTGAGTGATCCGTCACTGCCGTGCTTTATAGGTGTTAAAGTAGAAGAAGATTGATAACAAGGACGATGGGGGCTCGTCCAGCAACCAGAGGGTCTTGTGACTTTGACTACATTCACACTGCAGGCAAAAGAGGCCTAAATCTGATCTTTTATGACAGTCTGAACGGCTCACATCTGATCCTGTTTCTCAAGGCGATCTCACTCTGAACGCTCATGTCACATCTCATCTGATCTTATGTTACTGAAGTGAAACACACCGTACCTCACAGGAAGTTTCAGCTCACTCTCCTTAAAGGTGCAGCACTGCTGGTTATTAAGTACCTGATCCAACTCAACTTCAAAACACTGAACTGTCCCTTTAACACCTGTTTGCTTTGGAGATGAGTTTATGTTCTACTTTTCTCACAGAGAAGAACCTTCAGCAGACAACCAACTAAAACAGAAGCTCAGCTGTGACCCCTGAACATGATTCCTTCTGAGGGTGTGAGTCCATTTGTTTGAGTCTCAAAACAGCCATGACGTCCGCATGAAAACACTAAGCAATAATTCATGAGCGTGAGTGGTCTGTGGGCTGTTTGACAATCGCATCAAGAAGAGAAAAGGAAGTAACTGAGGATGGAGGGAGAACTGCCCCCGCATCACGGTCTGAGGCAGCTCTGTGCAGGTATGGCACATCTGTTGGCAGGTGATCAATGGGTTTCTTGAAGCCACAAATGGATCAGACTTTGTATTAACACATTTCTCAGGACAAGAGAAAAAAACACTATACATATGTATTTACAACAAAAGTGCACATAAAAACAAAAACTATAAAGCAAAATAAAAAATAAAGAAAAGAAACAAAAGAAATAAGCATGGGGGGAGGGTCAATAAGATTTTTCCTTTCAAAGAAAAGCTTGAAAATTCAACATATTAAGTTTTTAAATTTTACGACTTAATCCCGAGATATCAGAAGTAATCTGAATAATGATCAATGTCTCAATTATTCTGGTAATGCATTAAATGAAGACCTCACTGTGCCCCAATGTCCTTCTAGACTTCAGGCAAAGTTCATTTGAAAACAACTTAAAATGTTTTTTTTCTTTAAAAACAAATAATAATGTTAACAATAACACAACACAAACACATTTTGATTGGATTAGAGATTGGCAGCTCCACAGACCAGCACAGCCGTGATATTGGACCAGCTCTATCTAAATATTTCTCACACTCTCCCTCCAATTCTCAATTACTGACACACTTCATGGACCATCACCAGCACGCCATGCAGCCCTCCTGGAAACACGTGTCAGATCATGGCTTTACTTCACTCTCTGGATCTGACTGCTCGGTTTATTCCCTTCACAGTTTTCTGATATGGAAACCATTCATCAAGATCTGAGCTGGATCAAGGCCTCCTCTGTCCAACGTCTGGTTTTCATGGATATCCCGGTCTGACGCCTGATGTCACTTATGAACAAATGGAAATTTTAGTCAAATACCAGAGGAGAACCGCAGTGCTGCTCTGCAGAGTGAAGGGAAATGGAATTTAAATGTGGGCAGAATGAGCTGTGAGATTCTGAGGAGCCGACCATTGTGGCTTTGGCTCCGGCTGACGGAGGAAACAAGGACACTGTTGTCCCCGGAAGAATCAAGAATGGAGACAAAGAGCCTGAATGGGAACTTGAAGGTCCTCTGCATATATCACTGAGCAGGACTCTGAACACACTGAGGCTACAGATGGCTGCCTCGGTTCGTAAATTGGTGACGGATGAGCTCAGGAGATGGTAAAAGCATGTGCTGAATGCTGCTCTTGGATGTGAGGGTCACGCCTTGATTTAGCGGGCGAAGGTCAAGCCTGTGCTCCTCCTGAAGAAGCTGCTGGTGAGGGATAATGTGGCCTCTGACTGGCACAGCTGAGCCCTGGCAGCAGAAGGAAACATCTGCAGACCAGATGTAAGGGTCGGCCTCTAATGTTCAGCCAAGAACAGGATCACCTAAAGGAGAATACTCAGCCTGGTTTCTATTTGTTCTCCATCTCTCGGGCAGACTGGATCTGACTTCACTCTCTGTGGATTGTTCTCACAGTCCTGCCCTCACGCAGGCCTGTGTACGTCCAGAGGAATAAAAGTGCACCTAATGCGGTTTAAACACGACATTAATCAGTCCATTGTGATCTTCACTGGCTTTTTTCGATCATTGTGACTTTAGTCCACTTCAGACCAAAGACCTGCAAGGCAACAGCATATGTTTTTATGCTTGATGCATATGCAGGGCCTGTGATGAGGCATTTGAATTTAGACCATTTGTTTTGGCTATTTTTACATGTGGGATAAATACAGGAGTGACCCATCCTCTGAATGTCCAGGAGAGTCATATTTATCGTTTTTGTAATGAACATTTTTATTAAAGTTTTACACACAAATAATACACACGGAGAGATCAATTCACTCAATCAGGGAGCCACCAGGACCAGAAATTTACTCTCTAATTTTTTAGTGAATGGGTTGAATACAAAAACATAAAAAAACAGCAAACAAAAAGTCAACACAAAGTCAACCACCCTGATACTTCACAATAGATAAGCAAACAAAACATTGACAGCACTGCATTATCAAGGCAACCCTTAGCTTAGAGACAACCTGTCAGTAAAAGGGCTCCAAGTAAACATATATTGATCCAGTTTGTCCAGTAGAGAGTATGTCTCTCTCTCGTAAGCAGCTAGTTGTGAAATTGTTGTAGTCCATCCAGGAGAGTCAGATTTATATCAGTTTTTGCTCTACCTGTCCCGCCTGCAGCCCTCTGACCTGAACAGCTGATGAGAGGAAAGCAGCGCGATTCTGGAGGAAGGATACATAGCCCTCAGGTTGCATCACAAAGTAGTCCCAAACACAGGGGCTTTGTCCAAAAAAAGTTGAGTCATTGTAGGTTTTCATGTAGTTTGACCTTATATATCTCCTCACATTGGCAGCCAGTAGGTCTGTCACCTTCTACTCCATATTTGAGCCTCCATTTGAGCATGGGGGTAAAAATCTGTGCACGAATTGAATGCAACATTTGAATATAAGCACATAAAGGAACCTGGAGCAGTGAACCACCTGATCCTGCAGAGGGCACTCCAAACTCAACCCGTTCGGCCAGTGTTCTCTTGACCTCAACAACAACTGCATCTCGACTGCTAGAAACCAACAGAAGAAGAAGACACTTAGAGGAAATGGAGAGAACAGGCGAAGCCACTCTGAGTGAACAATAACAACCTCAAACCATGTGAGGAGCACCGCGTGGAAGCACCTTGTGCTCCTCTGTGTGTTGATTATGTGCAAAAGGCCGGCCTATTAAGACAAATCCGTGGTCCAGTCCAGTGGTGCCTTGTCCAGTGCTCTGGCCAACACTGGAAAACAGCTAACACACAAGACTGCCTTATATTAGCAAGCCGGGGCTTCATACTAACTGGTGCCATTGGCCTGGAGAGGCCTCACAAACAGTAAAACGAACTTCAAAAAGAAACTCAAAACAATTGCCTGCACAGTCAGATTATCAATACATTCATGAAACTGAGAATTTTGAAGCAATGCCAGTGTTTTTCTGTCATCATCTTACTTTGTTGTTCTTGTTATTGTCAGAAATACAACCTCTCAAAGGACACAATAATTACTATGAATTAAAAATGAGAAATGAGCTGCTGGAGCGACATATCCGTCTTTGTCTGTCTTTAAAATCAGTGCACCTGCTCATCTGTCTTTAACATTGACTTATACTTGCTGAAATGGGTGAGTGTTTGTATGATGGTAAAACAATCTGCTGTCTTGTCCTCTCATGTATGGCTGATGTATGAATGGACCCCAGGAAGACTAGCTGCTGCCTTAGTAGAAACTGTGATCCTCTTAAACTGATATACTTCAAAAACCTGAACTATCCCTTTAACCTTTAACATCCTAGCATCAGCAGTAAACAAAAGTCCTCAACATAAAAGACAAAAGAAACTTGGTTAACCCTCTCTGATGACCAGCCTCTCTCAGACTGAAACCTGAGGCCTGATTGTGTGGATAAAGTGAGTGGCGCTCCTGTTGTGTCGATGTTTGTCGTGTGCGTGCGCTCCGTCTGTGTTTGCAGTTCAGTCTAATACACTTCAGTCCTTTCATCCGTCCATGCACTCTCACTGAGCCATGAGCTGCTCAAACAGGACTAAGTCTGACTGTGACAGGGACAGACGGACAAAAGGAGGAGGGCTTGTTTGACTGTGAGTTGGCGTGAGTACGACGGCTGTGGATGGCATGACAGCTGGACTGATCTGATATCTAAGAGCATTCATAACCGCAGTGTGAGCATGCAAACACATGGCTGTCAGAGGGTATACATTCACATTTATCATCAATGACTGGAACAGACTGGAGCAGCTGATGACGAGGCCCAGGACAAACATCAGACCCTGAACACATTCGTCACTGCGCTGATGGTTTGTTTGAGACAGTGAAGGTCTGAAACACACAGAGAGCTGTGGGGGAGTTTTCTTTGGCTCCGGTCATTGAAACACAAAGGAGGGTGAAAGTGTCTGGTTTAACGAGATGATCATGTTTCAGTCAGCTGGACCGTTTGTTCTCCTTGTCAACATTTCGTGACAGCGAGGAAACTGCTCTGTGTTTTTACTTTAATTTATCTTGTTTGGTGAATTTCTGCATCTGTCAGACAGATTGTTCTGGAATATTTGGTTTCCATCTCTGATGTTTTTGTGCTGATATTCTCCTGAAATATGCAGCTCAAACTCAGGGCAGATGTTTCCTGGAGGAGTGTGAGCATGTTTGCTTTGTCACCGAGAGTTCGACCTTTGATGCTCTTTCTGTTGACTCCATCTTTGTTGGTTTAAGATTCAGATCAAATCTGATCAATGCTGTCAATTTGATGGACAAACAAACAAGCAGGAGCAGATGTAAAGAAGACGATGATGTAACTAAAACAGCAGAGAAACAGCAGAGATCTACTGCTGTCTCATCCAGAATAAAGTGATTAAAGTACTTTTATCATGTTAGAAAAAAGAAATCTCCAGATAAGGTACCAGGAGTAAAACACAGGACCAGCATGTCAGTACCGTGAAGTCCATTTTTTCAAACATCTGATCATTTCAACATGGCCTGTGTCTTGTTCAGAAGCCTGATCTTTTAGCTAACAGGTCTGAGATGAACACACCTCCTCATGGATCGTCCAATGACACGGCAGGACCCCGTCACCTTAATCTATGAGCAGCAGAGATAGCAGCGTCTGCCACACCACTGACACAGTACAGCTCGTAATCAGCCCAGAATAGAGGACAAAGTCCAAAGATGGGGCTGTTTCTATCATAGCTGATATCGAAGTGTTTCTACGTGCAGGCGGGATTCAGCAGAGAACAAAAACACACTTATGATGTTAGAAATGTAGGTGGTGATCGAGAACAGAAGAGTTTGTTTCAATTAACAAACCTCAGGGGCAACTGCACCCTGATGGACATCCCACTGTAACCAGAAGAGCATAAATCTTCTATTTATACCTCCTGACTAAGAATGACAGATGCTGGTGATGATGAGGAGCCTCGTACCTCATTGGAGATGAAGAGAGCGAGCTGCTCTGTCTGGAGCTGCTCTGAGGAGTCGCCATTCTGTCAGACGCCATCTTCACTTCAGCTCAGCACCTGAGGACACAACATCAAGATGGAGGTCAGAGGACATGAAGGTCACGTGTATGTCATGGTCTCTTCATTGCAGAGAAAGAGTAACTGCTTTATAAAGACATGGGTATGGACAATAATGCTTCTTTATCTGTGATGGAAGCAGACGCTGCATTTTGAACATCCAACAAGGACTAGGAGCAGAAAACCAGGCAGAAAGTCTCTGAGCAACACTTCAGGGGCTGAGATGTCATATTGATTGTCATACTGAACTGCAGTAAAATACTTTTTAATTATGCAAACAAAGCTGAGTTTATTTGCATAATAGGTTAACATTTGGTAAAGATTTTGTAAGAGCACTTATTTGGTGTGTTAGGGGAGTACCCAATACAGAAGAGTACTCATGAAAGTACTGATACTTCAATATTGATACTCCTGGTCTAGAGTCCCCCTCAAATACTAATCCTGTTCAGGGATGCTTGCTTACACTTTTTGTTCAGTTATTTTAGCCCACACATACCAATATTTAACATTTTTTATTTATAAAAAACACCTTTTGCCTGATGAGGGCACATGATCCATGGAGCTTCAGGTGATAAATATGAACCATATTGACAGAAGAAGAAGAAGAGGGCACGCCATCAAACCCAGGCTCATGAGCCTTCACTGGATCGAAGTCTGTCATACTGACTCCTGGCTGGCCTATAAAACCCTCCCTGCACCACTCTGTTTCAGTTTTTAGTCTTGTTAATAAAAACATCCAGCACACCCTGTAAAGCAGGCTGCTCACACACCCCCTGCATCTTCCTGGCTGCGCCGCTCGCCTCTGCAGCATCATCCGCCACAGCATCTACGTATTGATCCTCAGAGCCTCCTATTCTCGTCTTGTCTTTTTTTTCTCCCAGTAATTCAATTATCAATAAAGCTCACTGTTTTAAATAGCTGCAAGCCGCTGCCGTGCCAGTGGAATAATATTTCTTATCTTCTAATTTACTGGATGGCTGCCAGCCAGTGACCCCCCCCCCCCAACCCCCCACGACTCAGAGCCTGACGCTCTTAAGTGCCCGCAACTTTATTCCAGCGGTTTATTGATGTATCCCATTTAGATTAGTCCATTTTCGAGCGGGAGAAGCCACGGACACCCTCCTGCCCCTCGCAGGCTCTAATCCTTTTAGTTAATGATATCCTACAGCCGTGTGCTTACATGTTTCATGTTTACTGTGCGGCGTAATTAGCAGGTAGTTACAAAGTGAGAGCGCCTCCCCACCCCAGAGTGATGGTGTGAGCCGCGGTGACCTGCTTTTATTAAACGCTGCTGGAGTGTTATGGGATCGATGGACGTAAACAGAACTACAATAAAGGAATGGGGAGTAATGGGGGTGTGATGCACGCAGGACGTCACTCCTCCTCTGATGGCCTGTTTTTGTTCTGCTCTGTGCCGCAGTGTCGGAGCCACGATGACAAAACAACTGATCCATTCCGTACCACAGGAGTCACCGAATCTGCTCCACTGCTCGCCTTCAGTTCTCAGAAGCTCACTGCGTTACGTAATCACGGGCGACACCAGAACGAGGTGTGCGGAGTGAGGGTGGGGGGGTCAGAGACTTTTTTATTTTAGGGAAATGAAATGTATGATTAACCCAGACGGATGACTTGGTGAAGAAATTGACTCGAAAAAGTGATGCACACAAAAATAGAAGCAGGAACAGAAAACGCAGAGAGGAGTGGGGGGAGGGGAGTCTTTAACTGCAGTCTTGGCATGGCTCCTTAAAGGCCATTTTCAGAGAAAGCATTGCAGCAAATCAAAAAATTATCCCAAAACTGTGCCAGGAACATGGAAGTCTGAGAGGCTGGCAGGGAGCGGCTGGTTTGGGGGTTAAAATGAGCATCGTTGGACCAGGGACAGTCAAAGAAGAAGACAGTTTAACAGGACAGGCCGATCTGTCAGGGTTTCAGGACATGGCCACATATTTTGGATGACATTAAGAGTAAAAGAGCTTCTATCAGAGAGGCAATGATGGTTTGAATAAAATAACAGGTTTAATGCTCAGTAAACAGGCTGATTAGAGTCTTGGTCCTGGTCTGAGGTCCAAAGCACCAAAGAGCTCTCTCTTTGGATTACATCAACTAAAACTAGGAAAACACGACGACTGTAGACTTCCTTGTGTTTGAAGAAGAATCACTCTCAATTTAAGTTTGTTAAATTTGGATAGCAGTTAGTTTTTGTTTTTTTTTCAGGTGGGTCCAATGGGGCTTGACTCCTCTGAGGTACAACCATTCAGAGCTCTGAGGACCAAAGGCTTGGAAACCACTGGTTCACGGTCCGGCCCTCGCCAGGGGGGCACCAGGAGATCTTGGGGAAGCATGAGACTCTGTAAACTTTGTACTAGGATGTGTGTTTGGGCCCATTTCATTTTCATTATATCCATGAAAACATTCAAAACTGGAGTTTATTTTCACAGCAACTCTCCTGAGGTACAGCTCGAGCAGGAAAAATGGTTTGGACTCTCTGATTTATAAGAAAAATACTGTACCCAAACTCTAAGAGCAATATTCTGATATATTATTAAAGGAGTCCATACCATCAGATGTTTAGATCTAATCCTGTTGTCTTGGAGTCTGTGCTCACAGTGAGAGTTGAACAAAATTTACAGATCGATAACCTGAAGTTTGTTTTGTCCTTTGTCCTGTACAATCCAAAACCAAAATAAATCATCCCTAAATCAGAGATGATTATTATGCAAATTTAAAGGAAATCATTTAAAATACTTGAGATATTTTATTCAAAATCAAGAGATGAGTAAGACACCAAATGACTTTGAAACCTGATTTCAAATTGAAGCTCTTTATCTGACACTGAGGACCAACAAAGCACAATGACCCTTAAGTCCAAGAGTGGACACTTTTTTTTGTTTAACTTTTTTTATTAGTTTTCAGTTTCTAACATGATTATATGCTTGTTTGCAACACACAACATGAAAACAAATTTACATAGGCATATCCTTGGTTGCATTGTGATAGTATGGGAAAATTAATCCCAATACCCGTCCCACCCCAGCCCGTCCCAACCATCCCACCTCCCCAACATTCCCTCAAACCCGGAGGTTACACTACAAAATGGCACCATCTGATTAAATACATACAGACAATTGTTGAAGCTTTACAGAATATAATGATAATTGGTTTAATATAGGTATAATTAAATTATTTAAAATGGACCAATAATAATAATTCTTAAAAAAAAGAATTCATCTTTATCCAGGGAGTCTGCAAGCCATCATAGTACTCAAGAAAGGGGGTCCAAACTGTCCTGAAGTCTTGTAAGGAGCCTTTTAGGGTAAATTTTTTTTTTCTCAAGCTTAAGAAAATGCATTATGTCTCTAATCCATCTGTAAAAGTTGGGGAGGTGGGGGGTGTTCGCATTTTCCAGAGGAGGAGTATGAGTCTCCTGGCGATTAAAGACTTGAACGCTATAACTGTATGTTTTTGCTTGGTAAGGGAGGGGTGTTATGAGAATATCCAAATAAAGCACACAGTGGATCAGGGGAGAGGTCAACAAGGAACATCTGAGAATAGGCATTGGAAATGCTGGTCCAAAAGCTCCAAAGGTTTCTATTGGACCAGAGCATATGCATAAGGTCTGCAGAGTGGACACTTTTGCCAGGTTAAAAAAAAATACCAAAGTGATTTTTGGGAATAAAATGAGACTTCCAATCCATATGCAATCTCCAGAGTGTAATCCAGAGTGGACATTTGTGCAAATGTCAAGAAAGAACTGCTCAAACTGACAACAAGAAACTTCAATCACACAAAGAACTAAGAGAGTCACTTATTAACCTCATGACAGTGCTTTTGGTCTGTGGGAAAGCTGGAGTATCTGGAAAGAACCCATGCATGCATGAAGAAGAACATGGAAGCTCCTCATAGAGAGGCCCAGTCCAACATGGAGTTAGTCCAGCTGCAGCATGTGTGATTTCTCTCCAGCCTCTGAATCACATGGTTTTTGGCCCACAGTGGGACACCATGTGACACAGCTGTTATGACTGAGGTGTTTGATTATCACAATGAAGAGGCAGATTAATTATATCGGTCTCATAATCGAGCCGAGGGTCACCGCCAACCCCACAGATCCAGCAGATTCCATTACATGTGCGGCGGCGCTCGTCTCTGGATTACCATACAAATGGAGATGAGTTGTCCAATCAAGCACTTCCGTCCTGAGCACTTAGCGTGTGCAGCTAAGTGCCGTGTTAAGGACCATCACTCTGAAAGTGATCCCTGCCACTCTGCTGAGAGGCTGCAGACTGTAAACGAGGCATGAAGGAGAAGAGCGGCTTTTCTCTGTAGAGGTCAAAGATCTCTGCAGGTTGTTCCTGTTTCTGCTTCTTTGACAGTCTGAGCACTCTTATGCTGTGACAACTCGTGAGTCTGAGCAACACAGTCTCTCATTTTAACTCTCAGACCTCAGAAGTTTTTCCTCTAACAGGGCTGCTCATAGATTCTCTACTTTTAAAGATCATTCTCCTGCATCCAGTTATTCATCATGACCTTTAATTGTCCTTCAGTGCTGTGGACCAAACAGGCTCCCTAAGTCTCCAGCAGAGGCCCTGAATGTCTCCTGAGTTTGCATGAATGTGCAAACAGCAGAGCTTCCTCCCTCGGACTTCACCTTCAAATCCTGCTAGCCCCATGATCTCCCCCTCCTTAGCCCTGCACTGCTAAGTCAGGGAATGTTCCAGGTGTTTTTGGGACAGCATGCATTTAAGCGTGAGCATGAACAGGACAAAGGAACTGAAAGAAAACTTCTAACTTCACATCATGTCCTAACTGAACATGGCGTGCTTAAGGGTAGGCAACAAAATCAGTCTGAAATCATGAAATCATATGAAAGTGTCCTAACTTCCCGTGAGCAATGTGTTAATGCTGCACGACATGGTGCAACATCTTTGCCTCAACATCCCCTCTGTGTCAATATGTAAGAGGAGTAAGAAAAGGGGTAAGCACCTGAGACGCAGGAGGAATCTCCTTGGTTTTCTTTAACTTCAGCTTCACTTTATTGATTGTCCCCTGAAGGCCGATTTGGTGTGCAGCAGTTGATCACAAAGCACTTTCAATAAGACAGTAAAAACTCACAATATAAACAATACAAAACCATAAGAATCGAAATAATAAAACACTATAACAAAAACAATCATAACATAAACAATAGACACACAACACATGACTTAACTTGGTTTGGACCTGGAGTTTCATTTTCTGAAAGCATGAGCCTGTTTATTCTGTGAACATGATAGAGTCAGGAGAGTCCGACACGTTCTCAGAAGTCACAATCTCACAGTAACCAGCCTCAGTAGTTCTGGTTTTATATCCCTGTACTCTCCAGCTGTTTGGTGCTCAGAGGCCTTAAGTGCTGCAGGAAAATTAGTTTCCTCCGCCGTTGTCAGCTCTGACAAGTTCCTGGCTAATTTTCTTGCTGGGGTGGACATTTCTTTTCATGTCTGTGCTGAAACTCGAGCGGCCCTGAGGGTTCCCTTTCCGGAATTGCCGTGGAGAACATGGCGGCCGTAGGTACAGCTAACAAAGGACACCTCTGTCTCAGCCTCATGTCACATGGTGGGTAAAATAACAAGCACTCAGATCGCTGTGTGAGTGAGGGAAATCAGAACGACGGGCCCTCCTGATTCTCTGCAGTACTGGTGTTCATTCTTTGCACGTGTGCAGAGGGGGTTTAAATGTCGGAGCAGGCTGTGTGCATGTTTCTGTCACTCTCAGTTTTCCTTGTGATGTCTTTGCATTGTTAGTCACGCCAACCTCTTCATCCAACACGAGTCATTTAGACCTCCTTGTTTGAGAATAATAGGGTCTGACTGTGTAGTTACATGTTTGACCAACAGGGAATGAACAATAGCACAGCAGAGGTCCAAGGAAAGCCAGAATAATACAGATAAAACCAATCACATGGCAGCAACTCAGTGCATTTAGGCATGTGGACATGTGTCAAGATGACCTGCAGGTGGTTTATATCTGTTGGTCTCTTTAACTCTTACTTGTCTAACCAGTTAAAGGAACATCATGTGCACATTAATGCACCACAGAGTACTGTTTGTCCACTGACCTCATAGTCTGAGCTCTTTAAATTTGAGAAATGATTGGTTAAAAATACATCTGCAGACTGTTTTATAATATTCTGTGGTGAAGCTGAATGCCTTTTGCAGATTCTGGGTAAAAACCACAGAATGAACACATGACTGGTCTGCAGAAAACAAAATACCACACCACCATGGATTTGCTTCAGCCCTGTGCCAAAAGTCATGAATTTCAGTTGGAGAAAAACAGAAGAAATCAAACAGAGGAAATCAGGAGGAACAGGCAGAGCCACTCACCGTTTAGAGAAGCCAAAACCAGCCCGAAGCCAAGTGATGGAGGTCATGACAAAGTGACAGGGGCTCCTGTTTCCATCTGACAGGTTCCTTGTGTTTTGGAGATATTTCAGATCTGCTGGTTATCTTTAGTTCTTCTCCTGAGGTTGTCCCAGCTCACACAGACCACAGGAGCATCCACTGGAGAAGATTCCTATGGACTGAAGCTCTTTCATTCAGTACACTTCAGTGCCCTTCAGGTCTGGTGCCCCTCATGTCCTGTCCTGAGGTAGATTCTGGGTTCACAGAAGGAGACGTCGGTCACAGTCCAACCACGACGCCGTCAGAGGGGCGCAGAGCAGCATGGGTACTGTATGGTTGGGCTGGAGCGAGCTGGGAACAGGCAGTGCTGAGACGTGGACCCGACATTCCCATCCCACACACAGAGGGCCGGCTCTAAGTGGGCCCTCGTAGTTGGACAGGGAGACCCCGCAGGGCAGCAGATGATGCTCGACGAAAACCACCACCGTGTGACATTTGGTGAGTCAGCCCCTTTGTCCTGTTGTGCAACAATGAGGCAGCTTTTTAACCACTTAAAGTTTCTCCTAAGAGGCTCTGCGGTCAGGAACACACAATTTAACCCTTTGTTTCATGATTTCTCACAACAAGATCCAGATGATCCAATTAGAAATATGTCTTTACTAGATGCAAACCTTATCCAAAGGCTTTTCTCCGTCTATGATACTTTGTTGGTCCTCATAAGATGAGGAGCAGGAATGGGAAAGAGCTGATTGGTGTTTTGATAAGAGGAAAGAAAGAACTTGAAAGGCCTTAATATTCAAGAGTATTTATAAAATAATGATTTCAACAAATTGTTAAAAATTTAGAATCATACAAAATCATTTAAATTCAATAATAAACTTATGAATCCACGAGATCATTGGGTGTATATCACTGATCACTGAAATACCGGTAATTGAGCAACAGTTCAAGGAGAGAGAGTGAGTTGTCCTGCGTCTTGTGTATTCCTCTCAGTCTTTTCTAAGTTTAGGCAAACACTGAAAAAACTCTCAAGATCTTCCCACAGATCAAGTGAGCAGCAATGTCTGCCTTGAAATTACAAATATTTCAGAGACGATTTCTGATGCAGTTTTCTGTCCATGTTAAGAGAGACTAGAAATTACATATAACTGTGTCTGAAGAGGGAAAAGCCATGTTAGTCAAGTAGATTATTTTGATTTACTGAGCAGAAAAAGATGACTTTATTTGGTCCATCTGATTCTGTAAAGGAAAACAGAACTTCCAGAATTTAAGCGAGGAGCTGAAACTGCTCCTCAGCTGCTTCAGGACCAACTGTCTACAGCAGCAGAAGCTCCACGGTCATTCTACAACACCATCTTCATCCAGACATTATCCTTACAGTCATCATCACTGACAGTCAAATGACTTGATGAAATAAAACAGGCTGCTCATTGGTCAGTTGTGGGCCTATCACTTGCTTTTTATTTAGTGAAATTGCACCTGTTCAGAAAGCTTTAAAAAGTAATTTTGTGCAAATAATTTGTGTGAAAATATGTCAGGCGTCTGTTTTTTAAGCAAACTTTTAGGACACAAATGTCCTGTAACCTTTTTTTGTCAGCCAGAACATGTTCGTCTAACATGAGCTAATAGAACATTGAGCCAACATAACTCAGCATCATAGCCCCATGGAGATTTCAGTTAGGCTGAAGATGGAGATGACTTTTTCACTCATTTGTCAGTTGATGCGTCCTCTACGTAAAAGCAGACATAAGAGGGGACAAACTTGTCCTCTGCAGACACATAAGCCCCCTCGTCCATTATCTCAGCGAGTCTAAATGCAGTGCATTCCTCAGATAACAGCAGCATGACTACTTATTTTGGGTATGAGGATTTTTCCCAGGCTGACACTTCGTGATGATGTCAGAGTTAAGTCCCTGCTTCTGTTAACTTACAGACCATAGTCTTCACTCTGTTCCCAAATCAACTGAACAACAGTTTTATAAATCCATCCAACATGCTTGAGAGTAAAACCTCTTAAAGATTGAACTGTGCTGTGTTTATGTCATTTTTCTCAAATATCTGCACAGAATGAAGGACAGTATGTGGCTGCAGTCAGTCAAAGGAAAACATGACCAAAGAATTAATAAATCAGCAGCTAACTCCATATTTATGAGCCACAAAGACCTTTTCTCTGTAGAAACACAGCTACACCCAGTCCTATGGAGTGATCCGGGGGTCCTCGGCCTGCACTGGCCCACTCACACTTTCCCAGCATGTCCAGAAATATGAATGACCTTATGGACAAACGCCTTAGTCAGGAGCCAAACCCTGAGGCTACCATCATGCTCTCCAGAGCTGCTGGGAATAAACCTCACAGAGAACCAACGAGGACGTCAGGACAGATGTAAGCCCATTTGGAGGAGCTACATATTCATTCATTTTTTGAATATATTATATATATATATATATATATATATATATATATATATATATATATATATATATATGACAGCAGTTTGAGGACATTTGATTTTATCTTTAGTAGAAAATTCTGTTTTGTATATTTTACTTTATTCTGTAAAATGTTCACCTGAAATGGTGCCAGCAAATTCATGAAAGAATCCAAACTTTTTATACTAATTTGTTTGTTATATTGAAAAATTTAACATGAATCAGATTGTGTTCATTATTTCTATTAGATTAATTTGAAATGTTCAGGTTCTGTGTTTATAATTTATCTTGTGGATTGTTTCCCCGACATTTCTATTCTGACAAAATATTGTTAAAAAAATCTTTTCATGCCTCTCCGCCACAGTTCAAGGTTTTGCATTTATTGGGTTGTCCATGACCAAGTATGTCCAAATGGACCGGTTCTTGTGAATATCTTAGAAGCTCTTTAAGGGATTTAATTTAAACTTTTGCCAAATGATGACTTAGTGTCAAGGATGAACTGACTCAGGTAAAATGTATTGTGCTATTTTGTGGTCATTTTTTGCTGAGTGCAATAATTTAAAACAAGCTTGAAGGGATTTTCCTCAAACTTTGAGCAAATGTCCACTCTGACTTAAGGATGGGAGAGATTGAAGTTTGGAGGTCATGGATCATAGATCAAGGTCAAAGAGTGTCATTTTCATCTTGTGCTTGTGACTGCATTTATGTGAATGCCATATCAGCAGAATGCTTCATTGATCTGATTTTGGAGATCAGAAGTCAAAGATCAAGCACTTCTATGAACAAGACAGTATGTCCACTGCAGCAGGACCTCTCCCTCTCGCCCTCTATGCAGCTGCCTGAAACATCTTGTTCCCCCAGCCCCCTGAAAAAACCTACCAATTGTGTTGTCATCAGTTTAGGCCCATTGAAGAGAGTAGTTGTTGACCACAGAGTTGACCTATGAACCAATCAGAACAGACTAGGCCCATGCGGGGAAGAGAGCCTTAAAGGGGCATGAGCTCCAACAGAGTGACTCAGACAGAGAGAGAATCATAACCTTGTAGTGCAGATGGACCTGCCTGATTCACTGTCTGAAATCAACTTGACTTGACTTGACTTCATCGGCCAAAATCGGGTGGCCCAACCAGGGAGGTGGAAACAAGACATGACGACAGCAGGAAGTGACTGCATGTTTGAAAACAATGGCGGCTTCTGAAATGGTCTCCTTGGATGCGGCAATATCTGCAGTTTTATCAGAAATGGACTCAATTTCTTCTTTAAAAGAGGAGCAAAGAATGACACCTAAAGCTTTTCTTACAGGAAATCATGTTTTTGCTCTTCTCCTGACCGGGGATCACTGCTGGGAAACTGGGAGAGATGTGAAAATCCTCCACGAATTAGGCCTGTTAGTCTGTGGTAGTTGTGGTTACTCAGTGATACCTGGTGAAATCTGCTCTCCTCAGGAGTTTACCAGGAGAACTTGGTGGGGATTGTCGTCGGCCAGGTTCATGTCACATATAAGTGGTAAATGATACATCTGTGTGGTATAATTTAATGTAAGATGATAGTCTAAGGACTGAAACATAGTTTAAGCTGACGGCTAACAACAGGGTCTAGCTGCTACGTCATACTGTGGCTTGATATGATTGATCTGTGATGAGTGTGACTGGCAGAACGATCGTCCAATCACCAGCTGCTGTTGTTTTTGAAGGTTCAGCTCCTGAAAACATTTTCTATGGATTCTTCACCAGATGGACTAGTGAAATATTTCTGTGGCGGATATATGGATCTGTCCGTCTGGCATGTCAGGTTAAGAGAATTGACCTGGATCAGGGTAACTCAGCATTTGAAAACTGGAATATTTTTTAGAGTAAAGGCAAATACGACCTTTTTAAGGTATCGCATTCACAAGTAAAAGTCACAAGCAAGGGTTAAAAATGACGTTGTATGAACTTGGCTCTGACTTATGACCTCCAAAGTCTAACCATTTAATTCCTGAGTCTGGAAATTTTAGAAAATGCAAAAAAAAAAAAAAATCTCTCAAAGAGCTCCCTAAATCAGGTTTTTCTAAGATTTGGCCAAAGGGATGTACGGTCAGACAAACATGAGGCTCCTAGTGTTACATCATCTGCATCATCGCTGAGAAGAAACTGCAGCAGGAAACAGAAAATATTCGTTTGTTTAAAGGTACACTCAGCCCCGTACCTGAGCGGCTAATGATGGAACACCAGCGTCAGAGTTTTGACATGTTCCAGGCTGATGGTGACAGAAGCTTCAGGGGCGTCACAGGTAAGACTGTGGCACGCCGTGATGTCAGGAAAATGTGTGGGAGGACAGCAGAGCTGCCGCCACATCATATCACAACGGGAAAAGGATGGCTGACAAAGAGGGAGAGAACAGAAATGGACGAGCAGACAGAAGATTGATGAAGGGTAAAACTGGGAACTGAGACAGTAAAAACATCTCTGTTACAATAATGGATCTGAAAATAGATTGAGGGAGAATATTTTCACAGAGCCTCTGAGAACAGGAGCAGGGTCAGAGCTGCAGGGTGCTGATCTACGCTCGTTAATCCAGAGATAACCTTGTTCACTTGATCGCTTCACTCTTCAGACACCTAACTCTATGCACCTGCTGAACTGCTTAGTAATGCAAATGATCAAATAATCAGCCAATTACATGGCAGCAACTCAACATGTTTAGGCATAAAGACATGGTTAAGACGACCTGCTGAACTTCAAAGTTCTACTGGGATTTTCACATATAACCATCTCTCGGTTTACAGAGAATGGGCTAGAAAGAGAAAATGTCCAGTGAGTGACTGGAGACAATACTTTGTTGATGTCAGAGGTCAGAGAAGAAAGGTCAGAGTGGTTGGAGATGATAGAAAGGGATCAGGAACTCAGTTAAACACTCTTTACAACCATGATATCCAGAAGACCAGTTCTGAACACATAAAGTCCAATCATGAAGCAGATGGTCTACAGCAGCCGGAGACCACACCAGGTGCCACTCCTGTAAGATTAGGAAACATAGGCTACTTTTCACAGGCTCACCAAAACTTGACAGCACAAGACTGTAAAAGTGTCTCCTGGTCTGATGAGTTTGGATTTCTGCTCCACACTAAGATGGTAGACTCAGGGTTTGGTGTGAATATCATAAAGCATGGATCCATCCTGCCATGGATCAGCGGTTCAGGCTGCTGCTGGTGGTCCCTTAGTCCCACCTGAGCATGGTTTAACCCCCACAGCCTACCTGAGTATTATTGCAGACCATGTCCATCCCTTTATGACCACAGTGGACCATCTTCTGATTGAGACTTCCAGCAGCTCCATGTCTCAAAGCTCAGATCATCTCAAACTGGTTTCTTCAACATGAAGATGAGTTCACTGTTCTCTTTCATCATGGATGTTCAGCAGCTGTGTGATGCTGTCATGGAGATATTGACCAACATCTCTGAGGGATGTTTCAGCTCTGAAGGTTTAGGAGGTCCAAGCTGACAGTAGCAAGGTGTACCTAATGAAGCGGCCAAAAGACCCTACTGTGCTGTGGTAAATATTTAAAGTTGATTTACCATTTCTTCATGCTGATGTTCTCACAAACTTTTGTTACAGTCAGTCCATCAAATATCCATCCACAAAGGAGCATGCCGTCGCTCTGAGCTTCGTACAGCAGCCAACAAACCACATGAAACATTTAGAAAGGAGGGGCTGAGCTGCTGGATAAAAAAAGTTTCCAAAATTAGAACAAAATAAAGCCGAGCTGAGGCTGAGCAGCTGGTAAAAGAGTCTCTCAAATGTTAGTGGAGCCATAAAAGACTTGACTGTGCTTCATAAAGCTAATTGTCCAAGTGGTCGATAAGAATCATTGTAATGGCGTCTTTGGGTGGACAGTTCTGGGACATAAAGTTCTGGGGCTGATATTATATCTGAGAGTTGAATAAAGGTTGAATGAAGGTGACACTGACAAACGTGTTCCCTTTAGCAGGAGGGAGATGTGAGCTCCTGTCAGCTCCCTCTAAAGAGAACACAGCCTTCCTGACATGTGAAATGATCCCTAAACACATCAGACAGACGCCATTGTACGTCTGTCAGCCTTACTGCAGACATTCAGTGTCTTCAGGATCAGACTCAAAGTGCCAGAGGGAGCGTCTCCCTTTGGCAGGCCTGTGTCCTTCTTCATGAGTTTATGGGAACAAAAGTTTTTGGCTCTTTCTGGTTTCTTTTTAAGTCACACTGAGACAAAAGAATCAAAGATCTCTTATTTTCCATCTCGTCCATCCTCAGATGATCCAGAAGTAGATCTCAGGCCTTCAACACGAAGATCATCCCATCGCTCTTATCAGTGGACAGAAGGGAGCAGATGGAAATCATCGGAGTTCAGTAGGGATACACAAAAGCAGCTTAAGCAGAAGTATCACTTACTGATTTACAAAACAGACTGTAATGAGACTTCACAGATTAACAAAGACAATCTTTAAAACAGACTCTACACTAGAGCTGTCTAAACTTTTACTGGAAGGGCTGCATAAAGAACAAACAGGAGTGACTGGGACTCTTTCAGTGTATTCAAGTTAGAGTTTAGGATTTAGGGGTGGCCCATCATTTTAAGGGCTCCTGTTTGGCCCTTGATTCCCCCCTGGTCAGCGATGAGAGATGCTGACTGCTTTTATTCACATTCAGACACAAAACAAGAGTAAGAACGTGCCAAACTTTGTAGGACTGTTGGTGCTTGAAGGTTGTTTTTAAGCAAAGTAAATAGGACCTCAAGATGGAGCAAATACTGCAGACAATGTGGGGAAATCGTGCTGTTTACTGCTATAATCTAAATGTCTGACATGGCTTGAGTGGTTCAAGTCCTGACTGAAACATACTCGAAGGCTGGTTTGGTAGCTAGGGAGATGCAGGCTGACTTCCTGGGACACTGTCAAGAGAAAATATGGCCCTTGTACCAATGTAAATGATGATCCCTGCCACAGACTGTAGAAAGAATGCAGAGCTGTTGAAAACATGGTGCCAAACTGCTCCAATAAAGCAAGCATCAGGGCACTCAGTCTGTGAAGACTGGACGGTTCTTACAGCATCACTGTGAGCATATTCTAGAACATTGAAACTGAACATAAGAACCATAGTTAACGCTCAATATGGGCCCCTTTACACTGGTAGCCATTGTTCCTTTAAAGAGTGACTTTCTCCCGTTTCTGTTGTGTTTGTGTTCAGTTCCTGTGTTTAAATGTTTTTGTGTTTCATGACGTATTGTGTAGTTTTATGAGATGACTATGTTTTATGGTTTTTCACATTTTGTCCCACTAGGTCACCATAGACATGACGAATACCTATTCTTAGCCGTACATACAGTAAAAACACTCTATAAAATCTTTACTGGAACTAAAGCCTCTTTATTTTTGACTGGCATGCCATAATTGCCCTCATGTCTACGCTTACATTTTAAACTCCTGGCAGAACCAACATGATGTTTCCTTGTACAGAGAAATTGTGCAATCTTTGTGTGTCTGGAAGCATTTTTTCCTGGGGCACAATAATATGAACGTGTCCTCATGGGGTTTCCAGGCAACCTGTGCCTATGGAGATGAGATCAGACGGGGTCAAGTTGCACACAGTGGTTCACACAGACCTGAAAAGCTGACCGTGCTCCAGGTTCGGCCTCACTGCTCACAGTCACAGTAATAAAAGTGGACAGATCGCTGCAGATGAGAGCAGTTACACTTCAAGGCAGCAGTAATCTCACCAGCTCCTCATTCTTCACACGCCTAAACCCTGAGATGGATTTTCCCTCCACAAAAAAAAGATGAGATTCAGCTGCATAAATATCGCCCCACCACAAGTCTGCAAGTGAGCTCAGTGCTCTTGGTGTTTTATGCTCGGCTATAAAAGTACGTGTAATTTTAAATCTCAAGAAGAAAAACGATAATAGCAACAACATACCTCCCAAGACCTCAAACAGCCCCCTGGTCATGCCAAGAGAAATATCCAAATGCATTGTAGACATCTCAACTCCATTGAAAGAAGATCACAGAGGAAAGAACAACATCCAGAGTTCTCTGAAGAAGGTAAAAAGTGGAGGCTCAGCAGGCCAAAGAGAGACTGGGGCAGCTCCAGTGGAGGGGATCGGGCGGGTACCCGACACCGGAGCAGCCAAACATCAGGAGCTGCTTAATAATGAACGAGGAGCCACACACTCACACACACTCACCCCCACACACACACACGCGCCACATGGCTGACAGAGTCAGAGTGACATAATTTGAGACAGGTTTACAGCGTGATCAGGTAAAAGTAGAGTCTATGACTATAATCAGCCCCGAGCGGCCTGACTCATGTTACTAACAGAGTCCCCTGTCATCAGCCTGTGGGTGGGTGCTGGTTTATACTTAAAGGCCCCATCCTGGTATCCTGTCTTTACCCTTTAAACCTCAGCAGCACATTCATGAGAAGGGGTACAGTACAGACTGAAGGGTGTCCCAGTCCCACTGTGTCCTTCTCCTGGGCTGCTCTCCTGCTCCCATAATGCACCTCTTCCTCAGGTGTACATCAGAACCCCCTTTGCTGTTTTAGGCCAAATCGCTGCATCGTTTGGACGGTTAAAGTTTAACAGTAGCTGAGCAGGGCGATTCTTTTCAATAGTGCTTCCAAAACTGGGAGTTGGGACCCCTTCACAAGGGTTCACGACACTGAAGGGGGTCCAGAGTTGCCCCTCAAAAACTGAGCAAAAACTCAGGGCTACTGACTGCACAGAAGAGCATCAGGGTCAGGACATGAGACATTGATGACGAATGGAAGAGTTTCGTCATGATTCACCTCAAGAACGGTGACATTAAAAGGCTGAATTCTTGATAATAAAGATGACTTATAATTGTGAGAAAAGAGGGGAAATTAATTGCTTACAATAATGTTGAAGCATGAAATTGAGCTAAAACGTCGTTACAAGAAAAACGGCAAAATGTCAGGAATGATGTTGCAATACAAGACATGTCTGCAATCAAGTCAACATATATTTAAATGTATATATATATATACACATATATATATACACACACACACACACATATACATGTATATGTATATATATATGTGTATATATATAGATAGATAGATAGATAGATAGATAGATATAGATATATGTAGATATATATATATAATTATGCTGCTATTAGCTGCCTTGCTGTAGTAAGTCCATTGCAGATCGTACACATTATAATGAGTGCAGGGTTGTTGACAATACGTCACCAAGCAGTGCTGAACTGACCAGTCACCACAGAGCTGACCTGTAAACCAATCAGAACGGACTGGACCTATGTGGTGCCTTAAAGAGGCAGGAGCTCAGACAGAGGGTTCTCTGTACATGGAAAACAGGTTTTCACTTATCTGCCCAGGAACTGAATCATCATGACGACTGCACAAGCACATGAATCGTCATTTAAGGGTAGGGACTTTGTTGCATTGATCCATTTTAGCCACAGCACTGATGCCCCGTTGGTCAGTGCCATATTTTGTTTCCTAGACCCCAACAGAGCCCTCAAAGGTGTTTTAAATAAGTTTTTCATGATGTCTAAAAATAATGTCTTAACTTTATTTAGAGCTTAAATAAGATGCACAGAGTGCATATAAAATATCAGAAATAGAGTATGATCATAAAAATTCCCTGAGAAGCACCTGTGTCCATAATCCTCTAACCCTGCTGAGTCTCATAAAGCTTCTGTTTTTAGTCTGAAGTGCAGTGGTTTTAAAAAAAAAAAGACATGACGGAAGAAGTGGGACAGAAAAGCTGCAACATCAGTTACTCTGAAGCCACTGTGGTGTCCAAAATAACAGGACTAAAGGGTGTTGTCATGGGTGACTTAACCTTCGCCCACACCCACAGCTGGAACAGAAAACGATTGGCTGAGATGAAGGCTGCGTGGCAGAGATGAAGGGAAAACCCAATCAGATCCAAGAAACCAAATACTTGTACCCTTTGAAACTTTGGCTGAGTCATGGTGGAGCAGATATCGACTGTACAGAAGCTCAAACTGAGAGACAGAAGCTCGTTCATTTGGAAACTTGAGGTTTTACTGGCCTCTGCCTTTGCAGAATGAAAAGTAAGTCAATGCAGAAACAATAAAAATGAAGTCCAACACAAAAGAACCACAGTTTAAGAAACATGTGGCTGGAGGCCCTGAAAAGCCAAGATTGGTTCCCCCATGAAGAACCTCCTTCATAACTATCATCAGAACAAGGTCTGTGCAAAAACTTCAAACCCTTCAAAAAACAAAGATATACTTTGATTAATATTGCCTGATTAAAATATGATCCAAGTCCAGGGAGCAAATGAGAGCTGATACAAAGAGTACATGTTGATGTTTTCTATCTGAGGCACATTGTCAGGACCTTTCAGACATTTCAGTGGTGGAAGAAGAAAGTGGAAGAAAGTGAACATACTCAGTAAATTATAATAATTAATGTTCAGGTGCAATCATGAGACTCTAAAGCTCCAGTATATCAGGGTTATTCTGATAAACCATCCTCTAGTTTGTCTTGATGTTAACTTTAGAGGCTGTCAGAAGTTTCATAAGACTCATTTTTCCATTCCACTTTTTTCTCCTCAGTATACATGATGAGGACACACTGTTGTTTGATGATCAGTGGTATTAAAATGCATTCATAATTACAAAAGAAGCTATGTTTTTGTTACAGTTTGCCTGGAAGCTCTCAAACAGTTATGAATGGATTTTGATTACATGTTCAGGGTAAGTTGACCATGGCTCTTGGAAAAACTGATACCATTTTAGTGAGGATCTGAATCTGGATGCAGATCCAGGATGTTTTTAAAAACTTGCCTGAGATTGGGCAGTTTTCTGCACTTTCGCTGCTAACTTGGCTAACACTGTCAGAAATGCCTCGGCAGAGGGTTGAGCTCCACATTAGATCAACAAGGAGAAGATAAATGAACTCCCTTCTCAAAAATAGAAATTCCTGTGTTGCCTTGATTGTGCAAACCATGATGCTTACATAATAAATATAATTGTGTATATGCAGGAATTTGTGTGCATTTTATAAGAAAGAAGAAAAAATGAAAAGGTCCCCCATGTTGGCTGCCTGAGATTTAATATTTTTGTTTCTTCAATCTGAATTTTTCTACCATGCACTGGATTACAGTTATGATATTAGACAGGCCTTTTGTACTCCCTTGAACATTTCTCATGGACGGAGGTTCCAGACTTTAAGCCATATTGTCTTTCCAAACTTTTGAAGTCAGTGATAAATTCTTGAGAAATGTGTGTAATCAGCCTCCAGGTCAGATCGCAGGCACGTGGCCAAAGCAATCCTTTGAAGCAGATTCCCGACAGCCGCAGGAGCTCTCAGCCCTTGCCATCACTGCCCGATCCGCTCCTGTCAGTCACTGCGAGGATGACCTCACTGGCATTAATGTCAAGCAGCTCCTTCAGTTAGATGGAGTGCTGTGGTAATGGCATTGCACCAGTTACGGCCCAGCTTTACATGTCAGGGAGCACAGGTGACCACAAAACATGGCAGTCAAACACGATCTATACGCTGGATTTACAGCCGTGTCTGTCTATCCATCTCCGCCCACGGGCACCTACGATGTAAATTCATGATGTCATATTCAGCAGCTGGGTCGACTCCTTCTTCAGGAGTCGACCCCACAGCTGTTTGACGTTAGGAGTCAATAAGGTGGGTGTGTGCCTGCATGTGTGTGCGGTCTAAAGGAGAGGAGAGTAAGAATGAAGGGTGGAGGCATGGGAGGTTTAACCATCAGGCAAAGTGGGATATTCACAGGGGTCTGTTGATTCCAGGGCCCAAAAATAAAGTCATCACAGCTGAGCAGTAACTAAAGGCTATATGTGTAACATTACTTAAAACATATTTAATAAAGACATGTTTTTGAAATGTTCTGCTCAGTGTTGCTCAGTAATATCAGTCAGTGTTTGGACAAGAGGGTAAAACTGAGAATCTGATAAAAATTCTGATTGTTCTCAACGATTTCATCATTTCATCCGAAAATTAAGAGTTAATTTTTAATTAAGACAGTCACAGAAGAATTACTTGCATTCAAAGAACTTTATGAAGCAAATACTTTCAAGTTTATTAGATAAGTGGATAAAGGGATGGACAGATCAGCAGAGAAACAGGTTGATAGATGGATGGACAGAAGGAAGAAAGGATGGATGGATGTAAGGATTGATGAATGAACAGATGATTGGAAAATGAGTATGTGTGTGAATCAATAAATGGTACATGGTGATGCTATGGATGGATGACTGATCAGTGGTGGATGGATAATGGGAGGATGGATGAACAAATAGATGGATATATGAGGGGATAGATGAATGCATGAACAGATGTATGAAAGAGGGAATGGACAGATGGACAGATGGATGGTTGGCAAATGGGTCTATAAATTCATCTATAAATAGATGAATGAATTAAGTCACAGATGGATTGGTGAATGGATGGACAGACATATGGATAAACAAGTAGATCAATGAATTAATAGATCAATCATTGGATGGAGAAATAAATGGACAGAGGGAAGAATGGATAGATACACGGATGCATGGATAGATGGACAAACAGATGGATGGACAGACAGCTCAACAGATAATGGAAGGTTGAACTGAAAAATGGGTGGATGGGTGGTGGGATGGTTGGATAAGCAAATGGACAAGGGAATCAACTGATAGATGGATTAATAGCTAAGTGGGTGAATGCATGGATGGACAGATGGATGGAAAAAGACAAACAGATGGACTGACATATAATGGATCAAGGGATGGCTATTAGCAGAGGGATGGAAAGATGAATAGATGAATGGGCTGATGGCCGGGTAAAAGATGAATGACTTGATACATAAATAGATCAAAAGATGTTTGCAAAAACAGACAGATGGAAGGATGGATGGATAGATGGATGGATGGATGGATGGATGGATAAATAAACAAACAGATGGATGGATATACTGGATCTCAGATTTTGTCCCTTAAAGCTCCTCAAAAATCTGTGTCTTTGTAATTCACACTTTCTGATAGTGTCTGGTTAAATGAGGAGGGGTCTCACTGACCCTCAGACTCCTCAAAGTGCCCCTGGCTGGAGAATATTCCCTGACCAGATGTCAGCAGAGGAGCACAGTGCACCACTTCAGGGCAGGGTGGAAAGTTTCAAGGCGTTTTCCTGTTGCCTGTTATTCCACCGCAGAACTAAAGGCTCATGCAGGCTAAATGGGACACATGGGGTCAATGAGATAAGTAAATATCGGCTGCAGAAATCGCGAGGTATGCTAAAAAAGCTCCATATGTGCCCACCGAGCACACACGTGGCACTTCAAACACATTTCAGGGCTATTTTTTCCATTTTGGGGTAAAAAGTAAACACGTGTGAGTGTTTTTGGGTAATTAGCTCTGAAAAAGGGTCTGCTATGTCTCATTTCAGTAACACAGAATATCAGAGTCATAAATACTGAAAGTCTGGTATATAAACATGATGAGCTTTGTTTAGAAGGGTGTAACCTCATTACAGGAGCTCTGAACCATGGTGTAACAAACCATTACACTTAAATTCATGCTTAAATCAGGAATCCCAATTACAACAGTTTGGAGAAAGAGGAAAAAAAAAACATTATAATTAAGGACGTCTCCAGTGCAATGTGACTTTAACATGTAGGAACCATTGCAGTCCAGACTCTGCAGGCCTTTCTATTTATACTGAATCCAAGGCATAATTTAGGTATGTTCTAAAAAAGGGGTCACCAACCTTTCTGGGCCTGAGAGCTACCCAAAGATAAGGAGTATTATAGAGGGCTACCTGTCTGAGTTGATGTTCCTGGCTGATACAAATTTGCATAGTTCACCTAAAAGAAAATCATAGTGTGCATTTAGGAGGATACATATGACACTGAATGTTTACTTTTTACTTTAAATGACAATAATATTAACTCATTATTAAGAAATAAAATGAGAACTTTGTACTTATATGCATCTTTAGTTATTTAATTTATGTAAAAATTAATTTATGTACAGCAGTTTTGTGATTTGTTTTTGTAAAAGTGAAACTGTAAGGGCTCTCGCCAGAAGCAGTAGAGACAAAGGTGTGGCGTCCACCTATCAAAGTAAACTGTGACTCTGTGCAGGCCAAATTAGGTGTTTTTTTTTCGACTGATGTAAGTATGAATTATTGCAAAACATAATAGAAATTAAAGGCTCTGTGGTGTGAACTTATGCCCTCTTCAGAATGTCCCTGTGGGCATCTCAGAGGCTCCTTAGGGGCTACCAGGTGCTCGCGGGCACCCTGTTGGCTACCCCTGTTCTAAAACCAACAACACCAGGGACATCAAATCAGACTTGACATCAAGTGTCAATGACCTGGAGCTCATTTTAACTAAACAGGAACTTAATGTGTCTGTCTGATACTGTAGAGCAGAGGAGAACTTATTGAGTTCCAGCGTTTAACCCAGGAACTGAAAATGAACCTCAGCTGCTTCAGGACGAACAGCAGAAGAAGAGTGAAAGCAGAGTCAGTAAAATTAAAAGCTGCTGTTTCGTTTAGAAATGCTGATGCGTAAGCTTGACTTGTTATGGAACAGTGCAGGAAGGAGTCCAGAACACAGAAGTGAGTTAGCATCCAGCACTTCCTGTTTCCTGAATAGTGAATGGGACTTAGAATTCCAGTTTAAATGTCTGAAACAAGGCTCATTATGAAGAAGCACCGGGAAGCACATTGGTGCAGCAGGTAGTGCACGTGCCTCACAACAAGAAGGTTGCTGGCTCGAACCCTGTGTCAGTCAGGGCCTTTCTGTGTGGAATACAGGTGTGGGTTCTGTCTGCGCACTACAGCTTCCCCCACAAAAGCATGGTCAGGTTAACTGGTGATCCCAAATTGCCCGTACGTGTGAGTGTGTTATCAATAGGATAACAAAAAGGAACTACGTGCAAATTGTTTGCATGACAAAATGGCCTCTGGAGTGCAAAGGCCCTCAGTAACCCTACTTGTGTGGACTATTGCTAACAAAGTGTATCAAAGACAGAAGCTTGTTTTGAAGCCTGTTCGTGGTTTAAATTTAATTTAGACAATTTAGAAGCAGATGTTCAGTGAAACGTGGAGTCAAAGATGAGAACTGCTAATGCTGATAACAGCTACACTTTCACTTCAGCCGCCTCCTCCTGAGTCTCCTGCTGCAGTTTGAAGCTCGAGTCTCCAGAGAGACCATGGTGTCGAGGTCTCAAAGGTTACACAAACAGACGAGGACACCTCTCCTAAAGGAGCAGCAGTAACTCCTCAAGACTTCCTGAGAGGTCGTCAACCATCCTCTAGACTTTTTTCAAGAGGAGGGGGCAGAGCTGACCTTTCTACCATCTGTGAATCACACTGCAAACAAAAGAAGCGAAGCCTCCATGTCCTCTTATGATCTCCCCAATGAACCGTCACAAGGACCGCGGAGCACATACTGAAGGTATCAGGCATGGAGGAGATGGCTAAACAGGCCGACCTCCCTCCAATTAGTGGATGGAGATGGAAGAAAAAGAGACAGCAGAGAAAAAGAGGTCAACGATGGAGAACTGCAGGCTGATGCTCTCATTCAGCCGAGCCTTGCATTGATTTATCCCCCAGCCCAGGCCCCGCAGTGGCTGCCATATTGGGTCCACCTACGCAAAAATTTATACCTGCACTCTCCTAATTGAGAGGCTCCACTGAGTCATGAACGCCGCTGCAGTGATGTGTCAACAGTTGCCGTCGCCCACATGAGACAGCGACAAAGATGTACACGTGACAATTATTCATCGTCCGTTTGGGATGTAAAGAGTGAAAAAGTGTGGGTTTTACACAATTCAAACATCAAGTGACAGAGAAGGTCTGAGTTCAGGCCCTGTGAACTCATTAATAACCACTAAAGAGTTTGTTGGTGCAGGTTCAGATCTTCATATCTAAAGAAGGTTTGACATGTTTCATTTTCACAAGTTCTTCTCCACTTTCTTTGATCCCAGCTGTTGGGAGGCTTTGATTCATGTTGGAGACAGGCAGCTGGCTCCATGCAGAGGATGTTATTGTCTCTTCCCTAAGAGGACAAAGGTCAGCAGCTCAAAGGTAGCAACAGGCATTAGTTTTGTCTCTGAGGCATGCAAGTGTGAAAGTCTGTTACTTCTGAAGGAAGCTACTCTGAATGTTGTCTGCTGGACCGTCCGGGATCACTTCATGATGAGGGACTGAAATATGGCCCTCCTCCTCCATCAGTGCGCCCCGTGGGTCAATTCATAAATTTACCAAAATTGCATCCAGAAAAATTAAGAAATCTGCAGTGAAGTATTCCAGTGGGGTGTTGGATAACCAAGACCTGGATGACTAAGAACCTATACAGTCATTCCCCATACAGCACCTGCCCAGGCGTGGGCATTAAAAAGATTTGATTGATCCTAATCCTAATCCTAATCTACTCTGAATATTGATTCAACTCTTTAATGATCCCCTTGCTGATTCCTGCTGATTTTCTGTGTGAGCTAGAGTTGGCCTGCGCAGGTTTTCAGTGGCGACAATGTCAAACACATGACACACCTGATATTCAAAGATGAATGCTTTGCCAAGTAAGCATCTTATTTTAATTTAAAAAAAATCAAGCCTCAGTTTTAAACCTCTGGTCCCTGCCTGCCATGATCACATCTTTGACATCCATGTTGTCATTTCTGCTTACTGCCTTTCACACGAGTCCTTGATTTACAATTGATAAGAGAATCGATTCAATAATAACATAACAGATGGACAGATGGACCTTCATTGTCAGGTCCAGGTTGGAGCAGAGTGGGGATCCTCTACTGTGTGTGTGGGCGTGATTTAGGAGCATGCACTGGACACACTCACAGCATCCTGAAGCAGAGGATGCCACTTTATCCTCATGATATCTCAAACTCATGTGCCTATACGTTTTTCCAGTTTTTAAGCATTACAGAAAACACTGTAAAAATACAAGAGGAACATTCTGAGACAAAAACTGTGTAGACAAAGTTGTTTTTCCTGAAGAAAGGATAATTATTGGATCAGGACTGAAACATTCTGGGGAAAGGCCGAGTCTGTCTGTGAAGAAGTTTTTGGGGAACCCCGGATTTGTGGGAGGAGGACCACACTGACCCAGCTCTGACTCCAACAGGCCACACAGAAACAAAGGCGAGGGTGGAAAACATGAAGAAAAACACCTCAGCCAGAAAAACAAAGGTCTGACAGAGAAGGACGGAGACTTGGCAGCTTCATGTGAGGGACCCTGTAGATCCATGAAGGGAGCTTGTTTATTGTCAGAGCAGCTGACAGATGAGTCCAGAAAAATGAGTCGAATGTAAAGCACAAAGAGAGCTTAGCATCAGTACGCTGGTCAGAAAAGCACTCTGGTCCTTAAAACTTTACAGAGCAAAGTGAAGCCTCATGTTTGCATTTTTAGCCGCAGTCACAAAGTTAAGTCGCAACCTCCAAGATGACAGACACGGCTCATCAGACCCAAGAGTTAAAGAACGTCTGAAACAATGAGCGTGTGGGTGAGACTGAGACACTTTTTTACAGCGGAAACCTCCAGATGCCCCCACCCGAAGACATAAAACTTAATTAAACAGCGTGACCGCACAGCGAGGGCCACACCTGCCCATGCGGTCACCACACCCTCCTCAGCTGCAGAGCAGACAGGCAGGAGGATAATGCCCGACAGAGAGGAGCTGAATCCATCCTCAGTCCATATTTATAGAGAGAAGTGCTGAACAGATGCTTACAGGAAGTGTTCGACCTGGTTTGTCATCTGCTGGCGTTAAATGAGCTGTGAAAACCAGATCGAGGAATGCAGCCTTGAGCCTGAAGTAAGCCTGTCATTAGCTTTGAGGGTCACATAAGCATTAATCTGTGTCCCCAACTTGGAAAAGTATTTTATCATAATGGCACCAATTCACTGTCAGCCATACATATAGGGTCAAAGGTCCCTGAGCGCAACACCAAAAATCTGACTATTGCAGTGACCAGAACAAGTTACTAAAGATCATCTGCTTCTTCAGCCCAAATCACAGCAAAGATTCACAGGAGATGAGATGAGATGAAGCTATCGACAGTTATCTTTGGGCTGCTCTGCGATGATTTGAAAGCTTTTAATTCACACTGCTGCACATGTAAACACACAAACACAGTGCTTAAAGTCAGTCATCACTCACCAATTTTAGAGAAATCCGTTATCAGCCAGACCATAACCACAATCACTCACCTACACCTGCCTCTTCCTGCAGCCTGCTGAAAAAATCTGGGCAGAGGTAGAAGTAAACACCTCAATATGCTGTTTCATATGAAAAACTGTTTTGCTGGTGACACTTTTGTTGCATCCCTTTAGATTAAAGACTTGGACTTGGACTGGGCTGTGATTTGTTGTGAACCCGAAGAGTTATCCACAGCTGTCAGCTGTGGGTCAAAGGTTAGGTTAGACCTGCTCTTCAGGTCATAATGGGACATAGAAAAACAAGTCTGGACCAAACTGAGAGTCCATCAACATACGAGTCAGTCTTACAATAATCCACCAACAGGAACAGGAAGACATTCATATATTTAGCTCACTGCTCAGCTCCATGTGCTTGTTTGCCATTTAATTATATAGAAACAACATGACGAGTACAACCACTGGTTACTCTTTACATTGTATGACCTTCAGAGCTAAAGTACTTTTTCTAAGTCGTAAGTCTGTAAAGCAGGTGCACACACAAGATCACACAGCCATCACCCGCCTGTCAGCTCGCAGTCATGTAAACAGCACACAAGCATTTTCATCTTCATCTCAACAAAACAACAAACAACAACACAGTGGACATAGTGATGTAAAGTATCAGTTTTAGGCCTTTTGGACTCTTTCACAGCACCTGGGACAGTATCTAAATCAAGCCCTCCCACCCTCCTCACAGTGAGAACCTGTTCACGCCGACTCAAGAGAATCCAGACAATACAAGAGCCCAGCATCATGAAATGAGACCATGAGGACCAAAAGGAAAGGTAAAAGTTTGAAAACGAAATGTGCGGTCTCCCCGTGATCTGGTCCAACCCATTGGGACCAGCATTTTAAAAACTTTTCCTGTCTCTGATCTGCTCAGAAGACCATAAATAAATCAATCATAAATATCAAATATGGCCGATATATAAGACCAGAAGTCCTCTTGTGTGGGGAAAAAACTGAGGACAGCCGAGCACAAACTTACTGGCTCATCACTTGGAAAAGAAACAACAGCCGATCAGGGATCAAGCTGGCCAAGACTGGAAGCACAACAAACACAGCGACGGTAATAACAGTAAATGCAAAGTCAGATGGATGTTAAAATAGAGCAAAAACACAAGTGCTTTTACAACATGTCCTCAAAAAAACCTCCAACCAATCAGACAAGGAAAGGAGGCTGAAGCTGTGGAGGTCTTAGGTGACCAACAGCGACCACTGGAACCTTGTTTACTCCAAAATGGCGTTTGACCTTGTGAGATGATGAGCGTGAAGAGGGGAGACTGTAGTTACTGATGAATGAATCTGTTGGTGTGTGGTCTCTCTGGTCATCTCTCTGAGAACAGAGCTGTTATGATTGTTCGTGTGTGTGGTCTCAAACATTTCCAAAAATGATTTTAAAATGTTTCAGTGAAGCCGGACACACATTTGGGGTCTTAAATCTTACAGATTGTTATGCTGGTGTGAGAGGATAATGAATACTTGCAAAAGGTCTCAGTCATCCATAAACTCAAGTACAAAGTTTTCCACAACAGTCAGTTGGTAAAAATAAGGTACAATAAAGCTGCTCCTGTGATCTATAATCGTCTCTCTTTCATAAACACTCATATTGAAGCCTCCACATCACACAGACACACAGTAGGTCATATTTCAGACGTGTGGTGTCGTGTCCTCAGTCTCTCTGTAATCTTTGTTTTTTAGTCTCAGCCTCTTTCACTCCCACACAAACCAGATCAGCCAAAACTGTCAGCCATAATGAGGCTCAGCTCCATCATGACTCAGAGCAGAAACACACTATATTTTTATATGAAGAGCATTAAACTGCAGGGTCATCCATACGTGTCCTGAGAACAATAATGAAGCACAGGAAGTTTCCTCAAAGGAAATGAGCTCTAAGAACAAAAGTGATGGTAGTTTAGGTCAGCAAGGAGGGCGTGATGAATCTGATAAGAGAGAAATGTCTGTTCTGACAATATTTAAGAGGCTTTAAGGGTCTAACATTCAGCATTTACACATTTAAAGGCACAATATGTGAATGTTTCGCACTGAGAAGAGTGAACCAATGTTAGGGGCGTATCTTTCTGGGGCAACCTGCATCACAGACTGTCATTATTGTCCTTGTCCTGTAAACTGATGCAGAACACGTGATGCAAAGCCCACCTCCTCAAACCATACCAGAGTTAGGGCTGTGACCTGCACACAGTGAGGAACACTCACACTATACTAACAAATAACTCTGGGGGCAAAGCCCACAGTGAGTACATTAAACTTTTAAAGTGCTATGAAGGCACATCAGATTGGACTTATAAATATGATAGTATTTCATGTTAAACTGATAAAATGGACTGTTGTTCATTTGAACTGTCAAAAACAAGCTAAATGTTTATCATATATACATATTTTAGCACAACCAAAGGCTCCATTACCCTGGATTTCCATACAGAGGAAACGCGCTGTGCACCGAAGTGCTGTTGTTTTGCACCGAGATGGAAGGGGAGAGCACAAGATCCCCGGAGGGCCACAAGCTCTTGTGTGAATTGCGATATCACACACAATAACAAAACATGCTATAAACTGAGAAAAGAAATAAACAATGCATCACTTTGCCTCTTTGAGGTCAATTTGATGATTCCAACCACACAGCTCCATGATTTGTTTTACGTCTATGGGTGAGTTCATGATTCACGTTTTGATCACAAATTAGTGTATTTCGTTATTAACTAGTTACTGCATTTGTATGGTTTATTCTACATAAAGAATAAAACATTATTTCCATTTTTTACAACATTATTTAAAATCCTTGTTATTAACTTTGATCGACTGAACCTATTGAGGAAATTTACGTTCAGGAGTCTGTGCATTGTGTTTCATTTTGAAAAGTACTGGATACTCCACACGATTGACTTTCTTTACTGTTTCTTTCTGAACGACCGAAAATTTACAAGGTTTGGCAGCAGTCGCGCTGAAAATAGACCTGCAGCATATCTCAAGCGAAGCAGAACACAGGCACACGCCGCTGCCAGACTGGAGTGCCGGCTGTGGAAAGGCTCTGATAGACTGGAGAGCGAGTGAAGTGCTCCGCAGTGTAATTCGCCGGTGGTTTGCAATGCGTTCGCTCTATGTGAAAATTGGGGTTATGCTTTCTCACCTCCACAGCAGGGGCGTGTCTAAACAGGTCACACTTGCCGTGCAGACACTTGCAAACTCACCAAGCACAAAACTGGCTTCAGACTCACAGCGTGTTAAATCGAGATCCAAAACTTTGTTTCATTCATGCAAAATCTCCTGAAAATCAACATCGGACATTCAGGTGAAGGAAACGGTATGGCCCTTTGGTTGGCACACCGTCAGACAGTTTAAGAAGTCCACTGAGAGGGATCTGTTTAAACATCATTCTTTAGGCAAATTTAGGTGAAAAAAAATTCAGGAGCTTTACTAACCTTGCAGTGTTCGGGATCAGTCTGATTCCATGTCTGAAATCAGTCACATCTATCTTGCAAGGGTTTGTGTTACATTTTTGTCTCTGGAGAACTTGATTGATGGTTGTGCCATTTCAAATCAGAGATAACACATCATGGGCTTATCTGTGGAAATACGTCTCCCCGGCTCATTAATCAATTAGCAGAGCAAGTGATTAGCAGGCAGGGCAGCACCATCTAAAGCGGGGTACACACATAAAGATGATCGGGCTGTTTTTGTCCCGACTTTCCCCTTCCTGACCAAGGACGGCAAATGTCCGATTATACTGTCTTATAAGATTATCCTGTGGTCTGAGGTGTGTTAAGAGTGAATTTGTCCCGATTATCAGCTCTGAAACAGGTCAGGGCCGACAATCGTAAATATTAAACTTGTTCAATATTCACGACCAAAAATCTTCGTGTGTGGGGAAAGCCGACAACTCCCGAGTCATGACTCCGTGAATTGTGATGTGGAACCGGTTGTAGCCAATCAAGAAGCGAGCTGACTGAGGAACAAGGAAGCAGGCGTAAATATAAAGAAGCACAGCGACCTGAAACATAAACATAAAGTTTGGTGAACCTAAGAACCTAAGAAACAGCCAGGTCACGTGTTCATGTAGTCTCCAGGATTTTTCCACAGACTTTTCTTTTATTTAGTTTCTGATTTTCCATCATAAATAGTCCAAAGACCACCATCATTCCTCTTCCTGTTTGTCCTCTCCCATGTTACGTGTTGTGTTTTCCGGTTGTTGCCATGGACAACGTTTATGACTGTTGCTATGCTTCTTCTTCTTCGTTTTTGTTAGATCACGTTTGATCATGCGAGATTTCTGTCTTAGAGGACTAGCTTCTAGATCAGTGGTGGGACAGAATGTTATGAGTGTGGTGTGCTGTGTTGAGCATTATTGCAGCACACCACACACAGTACGATCAAAACTGTTCAGTGCCTGATTTTTTATCTTCATGTATGGGGTCTCTAACACATAAAAAATCTCTTCAGACTTAGAAAATCCTTACGTGTGTACCCCGCCTAAGACAGTGATGGGCAATACCAGAGTTTTGTCTCAGTCCACAGTCACATGGCACGGAAAGTATTGCTGCCTCAGCACCCAGAAAGTAGGAAAGACTGAAAAACAGTCCTTAGAACTTCCCAAAAAGGCATTTTGTAACTCATTTGTTGTCGATATTTTAGGGCAGGAATCGATTCCAAAGGAGTCCTTGTTGAAGAATTGATACTCGGATGCTAAAAGCATCAACTCTAGAATATTCTTTAAAACCTTCTTTAAACAGAAAAGGCCTTGGATGTGGGGGTTTAGCTGCCGCACTTTAAAAAGCAGGAGGCAGAAGCACTGCAGCACCTTGCATGATGTGACAGCAGCCCTGCTGCAGTCTCTGTCAGCCCATGAATAAAGCAACAGGATTTCCTGTATGAAGTTTCCCATTTAAATCAGGATGCACATGCAGAACACTCAGGCATGTTCAAGTACTGCTACAAAACTTTCTACATTGAATTACAGCCCATGAAAGAAGTCAAAGTCCCTGAACGCATCACTGAATGAGTCTTGTGTCTGAACTTACCTATTCTCTTTGCCAACACTGCAGACTAAATGTTCCCAGGAGGGTTCATGGCAGCAGCTTGTCTTCTTCTCTGTGCAGCGTCTCTCTTTCCTCTTTCTGACTCGCTCTGCCTTGCGTTTTGGAGCCCAGCTGGGTCGACCGGCACCTAAGCCTGCTGGAGGAGCACTGCTTGGAGTCTAAACGTGACTGGCCTTAAAGGTTTTTGTGGGGGGAAAAAAGCACCACATCCCACTGTCAGTCAAGCGGAGGAGCATAGTTTCAGCTGGGCCGCCGTCCAAACAGACATGAAACTATTCTATTTCGGTCTGCCATATGAGCGCCGGGGCTGAGCAGAGGAGGGGCCGGGGGCAGAGAGACTCAGAGTAATTGCAGAGTGACCAGTTCTGGTGGGATGTAATTGCAGACCTCATCAGATGAAGAGAAGCTGCCAACAAGACAAGGTAAAGGACTTTTAAATAAGACTTTAGGGGAGGAGAAACAACGCAGACCACATAAATAAATGGGGAGCTGGGTTCCAGATGTGGCAGCAGGAGGAGGGAGGGGAGGAGAAGAAAGAGAGGGTGGGACGAGGAGAGGAGGCCAGATGAACCAAGTTGCAATGGCAGCAGAATGAAGCCCCGTCTCTGACTCGCTGAAAGGGTGTTTACCTTCCCAGGAACAGTCGCAGAGGACGGAGCGGGGGTTTGGGGAAGGTGAGAGGATGTCGGCCGGCCCGATGTTGTTTCTGGACCCAAACCATGAATTCTCCTGGGTGTCTGGTTTCACTTCAGCCTTGGAAATGACTCCCTTATGGAAAAATTGTGAGCTTTAAAAATGAGGAAGGAAAATGAAAATATAAACGTGGGTCGGCTGGTTCCCATTAAGAGTGAGGCTCAGCTGTACTGAACTGCTGCAGTTCATCTCATTATGTATTGAGTGAATAATTAGCACGTGATTATGGGAGTGGGCAGGCACGTACACACCAGGGTGAACATGAGGCTCTGTTACTCTGTATAGGGTTATTAAATATTAGCTTTAGCTTAAATCTGCATGCAAACATCTAATTTCCTCAAAAATGTTACCTCATTTCCTGTTAAATTCAACAAGGGATCTCTCATGGATGAGAGATCCCTTGTTGAATCAGAGATTCTTTGGCATATTTTATGCAGCTGAGTTAGCAGTGAAAATGTGGGAAACTGCTCTAATCTCACAATGTTTAAGTCCTTTTAAGATTTTTGAAATTGCATCTGAGTTTGATCACCACCAACATCTTATCACTTCTTTCTTCTGCCATGACCAACACTCCCTGAAAACATCCTCAAAATCTTTGAAGAGGTTTGTGAGTTATTTCAGATAAACGCAGGCAGAAACATGAACTCATTGGTGGAGATAACCGAGTAAGAATCCAGAGAAGGGGTGTGCAGGTATTGCTTTTTTCTGACTTTTCTTGACTTGAGTTATAGTCAGGTCTGTGGCTCCTTCAAGCAAGTAATCTCCCTAATTTCAGACTCTATTCACCATCCTGTTTCATCAAAATCCAAAAAATAAATCTAAAAAAAAGCCTTGACAGGACTAAAATCTGACTTTGAGTGACTTCAAATAAACACTTAAAACTTTAGTGTGGCCTTGTGGCAGGTGTTATCCTCAGGAATGTCCATATTTTGCTATTTTGTCCATGCACGCTGGCAAAAAGACAGGTTCAGTGCACAAGGGGTCGGCCATTTCGTTGTTTTCAAAGTTTGGCCTGCACTCAGCCGGATCATTGAATTCCTCTACTTACTGTGCACCTCAAACATTCACAAAGCATCGTATGAAGCATGTTAATGCTCAGACTGAAGTAAAGTTTCACTGGGGTATGCCTACAACATCAGCAGTGATCAAACGATTATGTCGACTAATGTTCTGTTCACTAAATTAGGGCGGGGCATCAACATTATTTTACTCAATATCTTCACCAGCAAACCCTGTGAGGTTAGAGTGGGTCACATGAAGGGGACATGTTTCACAAACCAGAAAAAACTTGTAAGTTCTGCAGGAGAAGGAGAGGATCAAAGTTTGTTCAACTTTTCATTTGTTAAAACTGTTTTCTGTGTTTTCCAGCAGCAAAACTTCATTTTCTTTGTGTTTACTTAGCTTTGCTTCAAGAGAGTGCATCACTGACAGCTCTGGGTTTGTTTGAGACTGGAGGATGTGGTGCTCAATCCTGCAGCATGTGCACAGTCAGCTGAGCAGACATGGATTAGCTTTACCTTTAGAGAGCTGTATGGTTTAATCCGGTCACACTGTTCCTCTGTAAAGCTCCATACGGACCCAGTCTTGTTCATTTACACCCTTCAGTGATCTGACATGAGGACGTCACCTGCTCAAAGTTGATCCAGAGAGCTGAATGAGCCTGTAGGAAGGTGGTGAAAAGTTAAGTGATTGGGTTCTGTTTCAGGCTTCAGCAGACTGGGTGTTAATTAAACAGCCAATAAAAGCAGCTGGAGCTCTTCTTATGGGGGGTGGGGGGGGGGGGGGGGGGGGTACCTTTCACACGTGCTTTTTGTTTGATTTTTATGGTAAGTTAAGACATTTTCTCCGTATTTGAGGCTGTATGAAGCTTCCTCATTTGTTAATCGAGTGGTAAAAATGTGTTCTGACATTTTGCAAATTGCAGAAGTTAAAGCTCAGAAAAAAAGACCCTCAGTGTAGTCTTTGTATTTAACCCTTAGCTCCCGAACTTTCTCTCAGCACAGGTCAGCCCTGCTCCACCTCAATCACTTCTCACTCAGCTCCTTATGGCCCAAGTTTAGCCTCTCGGAGTCCAGGTCCAGCTCCTCAGGTGACCTTTCCAGGTTGTCCCACATCCTTCCTTAAAGGGATGGTTCAGGTTTTTTGCAGTGTGGCTGTGTGAGGTACATGAGCCTGAAAGTGTGACACAGTGTCACAGCTCAGGTCTCTCTCTGTTCAGAAAAACTGTAGGAGAAAACTCATTTAAAGCAATTCCTAACACCATTAACATCACAATATAGCCTAAGACACACTATCAATCTATTTTTCCTTAGACCCAGAACCACCAAAGAAATTGGTCGTTGTGTGGGTTCAAATATAAAGCTCCGTCTCACTGGAATAACCTTCCTGATTCACTAAGATCAATTCCGTCTTTTCTTTTAAGTCTGATGTATTTACTCATCTACCAATTTCTTGGTCTTGTTTTTGTTTTGTCCTATATGTCTTTTTAAGCAATTACTTTGTTGTTCCAATTTTACCTGCCTATGACTAAATATCATATGTAAACATATGTATGTATATATTTATATATATATATATATATATATATATAGAGAGAGAGAGAGAGAGAGAGAGAGAGCTCCATTCTAACAGTGGAAGTGTGCAGCCACAGATTGTATTTCATTCATTCATTCATTCATTTTGTTTGTAGGACTGAAATGGTTTGAAGAGAATGACTTAGCATTTGAGAGCATTGTGTAAGTGCATGGGTGTGTTTATCTGTGTATTCTGTACTTTATGCTTTTTCCTTTGTTTTGTTTTGTTTTGTATTATTTGTACTGAATTTATGTCCTGTAAGCACTTCACTGAAAATGAGATGGTCCATCTCAAGGGCTATCCTATCAAAAAATAAATAAATAAAACAAGCCACAGTGACAGCGTGGGGTCATCACACACTACAAACAGTTTGTCTTCATTCACATGCTTTTTCCACTACCAAGCTGCTTTGAGTAGGCACTATTTGGGACACGGCATCTGTAGTCCAGATCTGATAAAACTGTTACTGAAGCTGTTAGCATCTATGGTAGTTCTGACCAGTCGCTTCCTGCTGTCATCTCGCTCGTAGCTCTGATTGGTCGGTGCTGCTTTGGGCCGCTCTGTCATGACCCTGCTAGTTCTGCTTTATTTTGTATGATTTCTCCTTGAATTTCTTGTTTAGGCCTCTTGTTCCTCTTGTCTTGTGTCTCCTGTGTTACTGTCGTGATCCTGCTCTTTGTCTTGGTTAAGTTACCCATTTGTGTTCATGTTTTGTGTCTTGCCATGTGTTTCCTGCTTTATTTTGAAATCCCTCTGTTCAATGTGGTGTGTTCCTGCCCTCCCTTCTGTGTGCCTCTGATCATGATTCCCTCCACCTGTGTGATTGTTTCACCTGTGTCTGATAACTCCCCACTGTATTTACCGTAGTCTTTGTGTTTCCCTGTGTCTTTGTGGGTTCATTCCTCTTCATGTCACAGCCACAGCCACAGCTACAGACACATTGTAAGTCTCAAGTGTTCTTAGTTTGTCTGGTTTTTGTTGAATTTTCAGCGACTTTGATTTGAGATTTTTGTCTTGTACTTTGACTTTTTTGTATTGGATTAGGTTTTTTGGTTTTTGATTCCTGTTTCAGTTCTTATTAAAGCCCTCTTGTTGTTTAATCTACATTTGGGTCTCTCCAGCTTTTATTTTTCCTGGTTTACTCTTGTCACAATCCTGGCACACTCACAATCGTTGCAGATTAAAGCTTGAAAAGATGGATCTGCCTGATTACAGACATTGAATCAGGAGGATCCAGCAGCACTGCAAGGTTAACATAAATCAGCTCAATTGTTTTGGAGAGGGAAAGCACAGCCTTGTTAACATATTGAACTTAAATTAGATTATGTATATGTGATTACAATAGTTCTTGTATTGAAAGAGTTACCCTGTCGCACATTTGTTTGATGGCATGAAATCAAATCCAACAAAGGACAAAAAGACTGAAACTCGTTCAGTCGCCCATCCAGCCGCAATGTGACCCACTCAGCATCCAAGTTCCTGCCAACATGTAAAAACCTGTCCAGGGGGTTTACTTTAGTCCAGCTCCGTCTCTTTCTGTTTTCCAAGCTCCGTCTATCACCATACTCTTTTGTCTCTGAGCCTCAGTCATTGTGGAACACAGTATAGGGACGGACAAACCACTGCTGTGGCATTAAGCAGTACACACTACTCACGAGATGGCTGCAGATTATTGGCAAACTTACATAGTGCTATGAGCAGTCGATCAGGCAATCTGGAGGGGCATGGCAGAATGCACTCTGTTGAGAGTAGGGATGTAACGGTTACTGGTAAAATGGTAAACCGCAGTAAAATTTCTGACGGTTAGTATTACCGTTTCCTGTTTTAATTACCAGTAAACCGAGTTTGATTACCAAACTGTGTCAATAGCTCACAGTGATGCTGCTCATTGCCTGGAAAAGGCAGAACTATGTGTCTGCTCCTCAGCAAAGCAGCCACGGTCCCTCACAGATGGAGGCGCGCATGGGCAGTTTGCAATGTTTGGCCTCTGAAAGTGAAAGTATGGCCACGGCAGTTGGTGCCGCACAGACACTACAGCGGAGATTTTTCCCCTCGAAACAGACAAAGTCTGGTCGAATTTTGGATTTTACAAGGATGCCAAGGGTAAACCGATTGAAGACGGTCACCCTGTCTAAAACACGAAGCTGTTGCCGGCGGAAGAAAAAGACGTGCTTGAATAAAACTCCTGTAACTCCTCGAGTAAGTAAGCTGACTGAGCCGGAGAGAGTGAGAAAGAGAAGATTCAGTGAGCCATACCTGAGTGAATTATAGGTGGTTTATCAGTATTTTCTGTGTAAATAATGTATAAGTGTTGTAAATAATAGCATTAGTATCATTCTGGAGAGTATTCTTGTCGTTCTTTTGCCGTTTATGCGTCGTGTTGTGCCGTATTTTATAATTGATCGGCTTTTTTCATCATATTTTGTGTTTTATGGATTTCATCTGTAGTAATTTGGAAATATTGGAGGAGGAAATGTGGAGGAGCTCTGCCAGGGAGAGGGGAGACCAGAGGAGAGTCATGAAGGGGGCTAACTGGACAGGAATGGCCTCAGGGAATATCGTCAGTAAACAAACACCTGGACATGGTCTAATATAATGAGCTGTTTTTTATTTAACCTTTATTTAACCAGGAAAATACACTTGTTGAGATTAAAAATCTCTTTTTCAAGAGTGTCCTGGCCAAGATAGGCAGCTGTAACATGGACACTAATGCTGTAGGCACACAAAAAATGTGAGTGTATGTAAAATAGGTGAAGTTTACTTTTGGTCATCTCAAAACTTTGAACATGTTCATTTACAATTGTTTATGAAGAGAATCCTGTTTAAAGTTCAAATCTGTTTATTTCTTTTCTTGTAATTACACACTGTTTTAAGCATTTATAACATAATTATGTCAAATACTTGCAAGAATTGTTTACTTTTATTTCTCATGAAAAAGAGTGAAAAAAATTACTCATAGGACACTTCCTGACACATTTATTGACAAAAAGACAAAAGACCAGTTATAATTATAATATTATAGGGGTTAAATGATTTCAAGTGTGTGTAAAAATACTTTTTAATCATTTTTAGCACACTGCAACAATACCGCGATAATAAAGATAACCGTGATAATTTTGGTCACAATAACCGTGATATGAAAATTTCATACCATTACATCCCTAGTTGAGAGTCCTTGTGCCTTGCCGATGTGGTAATAGTGGTTTCATGGTCAAACTAGTAAATAAACCATAACACTCAAACATGCTTTGCAGACACATAAACTGTCCCCTGCCTCCTGGACGAGCTCAGCTAATATTTGACATGCTGATTTTTTTTTAAATACCCAAAAGTATCTTTGGTAGCATTTAAATTCTTAGCTGTAAATTGTGGCGCCAGTCAATCCCCCAGCCTGTGTTCGTCCTTTTCAGAGTCTGACGCACGTTGCTCTCCTTCTTCTCCTCAAAAACATGGAGCAGCAGAATCTTCCAAAGCCTCAGGTTTAGACGTCGGTTTGTGGTGAAGATTTCTGGGAACCGGACTGCAGCGGCACGTCTCCTCTCTGGAGATGGGGGGCTTGCTCCTCGGTTTCTCTTATTCAAAACATCTAATTTCTAACTGGAAGGGCCCCATTCAGTGCAGCTGTGTGCCATTACAACTGCTATTCTCATTGGCATAGTGGGATTGTTGGATTACTGCTGAGGAAAGACGCTTTAAACCCAAAAGACGACTCACGAACGGGCCCTCAGCCTCCCATCCTCCTCAATTATCGGAGAAGAGGGGGCTGTGATTTTCCTCCTCAGTCATGCAGGGAAAGTTTCCGTGTGGATTTAAGCTTCAGCAGACAGATAGTTCGACAGGACGAGTGGAAAGACTGTAAAAGCAGCTGACAGACGAGGGTTTTAAAGCTTTAAAGGGGAAAAGAGAGTAAATCCAGGTCTCTGCTTTTATTTCTTCACTGTAAGAGCAGATTTTCAAATACGCTCCCTCATAGATCAGCAGAAAGTAATTACCAAAGTGCCCCCACATGCCCACTGTCGATGCTTCATATACTCTCTGCGTTCAATCCAAACTACACCAGATATTTTACAGAGTTACGTCTTCGTCCTCCGTCCTGACGGCTCTTTGTGTGCTCGCCGTGGGACGTAAACTGTGACAAATATCCTGTGTTTGCTCCGGCGCACTCTTGGCATCCATCCGTGCAGCCAGAGAGCGTTGGCTGCATCGTGTTCTCCAATTTCACCCTTATTGAGTGGGCTCATTATCCCCTCCATTTCCAAACTTACAGCCTTTATTTGTGAGCCAAAGACTGCAGCAGGGTCTTTATTTGTCCTCATCATTTATCTCCTCTTCACGCTGCTGTTTAAGGTTCTTTCATTATTCTGGAAACACTAAGCTTTACCTAAGCACTTGCAGAACATACACTCAGTATTAACGCTGGAGTGACATGTTGAGTTTATGTGCTCAATATTTATCTGCCTTGTTGTGTTTAGCGTGACTGGTAAAAGAACATATATAAATATATCTACAGTATTTACAGTGCTTAACGAATTAATCAGACCACCTGTCATATTTATTTTTGTCAAAAAGCAAATTTGAAAATTCATGGATAACAATAATTATTATATTTCATCATTAAAATATCATTTCAGTTAAAGAGCTTCTACATACTGGAGTATTAACCATTACACAAACATAAAAATAATGTTTGCAATTATCAGTGCTGTTAATTTAGGGCAGCTGTGGCAAAAACCTTACACTGGGTAGTGGACTAATTAATTTATTAAGCACTGTATATAGAGATATATTTATTATTGGTCCAATATTTTGAGCATAAAAATTGTCCAGAAATGTCCCTTGTCTGTAATATTAGAAAAATGTAAAACTGTACCATGATGTTTACCTCATCATCACTGACTGTCCAGTTTCTTAAATCAAACGCATAATTTGTTTAAGAGCACATGTCTTTCCTGCTTCACGTCTGTTTCCAACGCAAACTGTCACCAAGGTCAATTTTAATAAAGTCAAGACTTTATGCACAAAACATCTGTTGATATCGACAATGATGAGTTTGGAAATATCAGCATATGGACAGGCTGGTGGAGAAGGCTGCTCTGTGATTGGCAAGAGTTTGGAATCACTGGGACTGTGGTGGAGAGACATACACACAGCACAATGCAGGACGTCCTGGATAATAGTGACCATCCCCTCTACCACATCCTGGAGGGACAGAGCAGCAGCAGTGGGAGACTCATCTCACTGCAGGACTGAGAGGTTCAGGAGATCTTTGTTCCCATCAGACTGAACAACACCCTGAACAGAGGCAGATGATCAGGACCTGGACTGTTTATCACCATAGTAACTGCTGCTGGATACCCCAATTTATCCAAAGGGATCAATAAAGTATAAATCTATCTATCTGTCTATCAGTTATTCTTCCTGTTACTGATCCAAAAGTTTCCATAAGCATGTATTTGTTCATCTGTGGTCCCTTTAGGTAAGGGGTGGGCAACTTTGATTACAACAGGGCCAGACAAAAATTTTTCAGTGCCTGAGGGCTGCACCGCTACATTTTGTCGGGCTCTCTCAGTGAGGAAAAGCATGTATAAATAAACCAAAAATTGCAAATGTGAAGCTTCAAACAAGGATTATACCAACATTAATATATTTAATTCAAACACAATTACAAATTCATAATTTAATGAGCATGACATATAACTAAAACCAATTTAAGCATCTTTTTAATGTAATAAAATAATGAATGTTTACCTGTTGTTTAAAGCACAAATATATAGCTTTTACCATTGTTTCCAAATGTAGTTTTTACTAATACTGTATATTATATTTTAATGCCTCATAAAAGAAATTTAGAAATACAATCATAGCAAAGTAAGTCTTTAATTACTTACAAAAAAACAAAGCATGTACCAGCAATCTGAGGTTAGAAATATTTTATCACCTATCCTAATTTGTGCATTATGAAGGGCCGGTTATTCACGATGGATCATATTTAAAAGTTGTTGTTATGCTTTCTTCATATTTTGAATTTTTTTTTTTTTTTGGGGGGGGATTGTGACTGGTGGGTCCCATTGAGTGAGGTGAAGGGCTACATGTGGCCCCCAGGCCGCCAGTTTCCCACCCCTGCTTTCAGTATTAAACGGATGATTCCAGTATGTGGCAAATGTGAGCACCCTCCACATGTGGAGTAAAATGTTTGTTTTTTTTTGCAGATAAATAATGGCTTCATAATTCACTTTAACTGACATACACAGCTTAAAGGTTAGAGTTTGTTAAATTCATGAACCTGCCGAAGCTGATGAAAAATTTGAAGCTGTGAAAGAAGAGAAATGTTGGTGTCTAATTGACTTTCTAATGTGAACACATGTGGACACAACATGCGCTGGTTTAAACATCTTCACCTCCTGATAATTATCCACGCAGGTCTCATACATGAAACCACCTGACAGGAACATCTCCACACATTTGATGCCCACAGCTCTGCTCATCCTTGAATCTTATACTTCATATTAAAGCAGCACTAAGTAAGAGTCTGGCTTTAAGCTCTCTAGGGGCCTCTATGGTCGTTGAGTGTAACTGCGCGGTCGTAAAACAGAGTGCCTCACACCAACGTGCATTTGTTGACATACAGAGGGAGGAGAAGCGAGCCGACAGGACGTCCCGAGAGACAAAACCATGTGGACTGATAAAGTACAGTCTGATCATGTTTCTATTTGAATAAATCATCATATACTTGTCCAATAGTAGCAGTGCTAAATTAGCATCGGTCTGACATCCTGCCTCGTCTTTCAGCTCACGTCAGCGAGTGAACGGTAGGCCAGTTTTTATCCCTGTTCCGACACTTATCTTGTTACTCTCCAGCTTTCTTTTTTTCGTCTCCTCTGATAAACATTTCTTTCTTAGGGTTTTTCGCTGCTTCCGCCATGATAACAACACTACATGTAGCTTTCTTCTTGTTTAATGGTGGGTGGCATCCAGCATCAGAGGAGCATTACCGCCACCCACTATGCAGGAGTGTGAGCCAGAGGTCCCTATTTCCATTAGGAAAATAAGTGTATATTTATTTAATGTGGAAGTGTTCCTACCATCCACATTGAAGTTACTTAGTGCCAGTGAAGATGATACAGACCCCCTCAGACCATGACAGAGGTGTCAGTCAACCTGTTGTAAGGTGATGTACCATCAGACTGATTCTAGAAATATTATATTAGGGTGGAAACCAACAAATCCACATTAATCCAGACCCATGAGGACCACACACCCTCTTCATGAGGGTGAACAGCACTACCTGTGCTGTTCAGCACCTCATCGCTCATCCAGCAGCCCTGACGACACAGTCACAGAGATACAGAAGAGGCTTTTGTTTCCAGCACTTTGGCCCATCAGGTTTCCTTTTGAAAGTATTTTCTGATTCTGGTGTGAATGTTATACGTCTTTTTTTATTGATCAGGACTTTCCAAATATGTATGTCTTTTTCAACCATTTTATTTGAATTCCTTTTAACCAGTCATTAAATCATTCCCAGCAACAACAGTAAAAATATATTTTACAAAACAACTCCACTATTCACAGTTTCAACACTTCCTACACCCAGTGTACAGCACACAGCCATTATTTAAATCCATTTGAGTCCGGTATTTTATTATATATATTATATCAAATATATTAGAGAAAGAGAGAAATAAAAATAAATTGATAAATAAGTAAATTATTTCAGGGTTCTCATTCGCTCCCCATTGTGGGGACATATTCTAAAGGGTGATCCCAAACCTTCTGAAAATGCAGTAGGACAGTAGTTCTGTCCACCTCTGTTTGGTTAGGGGAGGGCCTCAGATTCACACTGACATAATTAAACCTTTTTCACGGCAGAACGTCTTGTGTTTTATATTTAATGCAAGCCCAGCGTGAGACTCTGCATAGGCCTGATGAAACCTGATGGAGGTCATTCTGTTGCCATCTGTTGGAGCTCAGCTGTAAGAGCAGCAGGACCTCCAGAACCTCCAGTCCCCCTGTGAGGGAGACGAGGGTGAAGAGTGAAGCTCCACTGAAGTTTAAGACCTCTCAGAACTCAGAGGGTTGAAGGTCTCAATGATTTTGTGGATAAAGTTCAAACTAAGCTGCTTCCTTTGGTTAAATGGAGGGGGATTAGGGAGACCAGGGAAAGTGATCTGGACCACGACTTTAAAACACGCACATATATATTCATTTTTCTGAAAGTGGACGCCTCTGGCAGAGCTGAGCTGGAGGCAGCTCCTCCAGGCTGAAGCTGCTCAGTTCAGGCCTCCATACCAGAGTGATGTCACTAAGTGAGGCAGCGGCTCATCGGTGCACATCGTCTTCTTCTCCATGAAATTATAAGAAAACAGAAATTTTTCAGGAGAACCTCCCTGGACTGCATCAGAGCTGGTAAAACATCTCCAGCATTAAGATGTCCTTGATTATTAAAAATGCTTCATCACAGCTCTGTCCCTCTTGGAAAAGATTTTGGGGATGGCCCAGATCAGATTCCAGCGGCCCTGGTTGGCCCTGGCTTGCACTGATGGACCCCTGATCAGGATGAGAATGAGAGCTTTGTGAAGATTCATGCTGCTCCTCAGTGTTGTGATCTTTAGTTGTTTGTCAGACATTGTTGTTATTAATTAAATTACTTTTTTCTGGAACTTCCCGAGGGCCAGCTAAAGTAGACTGCAGGCCGCAGTTGGCTGCTCCAGCATTTAACATCTGATGCTTTTATGTTGAGAAAGGAAACATTTACAGCTCATATGCTTGTGTTCATGACTGACTTTATTTTAGCTGTGCATCAGAAGAGCTGCTCTGACATTAGACAGACTTTGGGACGAGGAAACTTCAGGACTCATTCCTGCACCACTCTGTCATCTTTAATCAACTGTTCTCTGCAGATGTCAGGAATCAGTCAAAATGTCTTGGGGATGTTTGCCTCCAGCTAAGCCCCATCCCAACCCTGTTCGTGCACATTAAGGAGCCACTGATGCATCAGAAGGAGCACTTTGGGTTTAATATCATTCTTAAGGACGCATCGAGATGGGACTGCAGTGACTAAATTAAACTCCCATCCATCCAAGTGGGAAATGGCAGACTCTACCACTGATCCACAGTCTCTTTGTTTCATGAATTAATGTGTTTGCTGAATGAGAAAGGACTTTAATGCTCTTTAATCAAAATGGTTTCACTTGTTTAGTGTAAAGATGACGTTTAAACTTCATTTATGCTGAAGAACCTCATCCTTCTGGAGAACCTCTGATGGAGCTGAAGAACCAGTCTGACTGCAGGTTTTGCTGCCTTTATTGAGCCATCACCCATGCAGTGTTTATACCATCATGTTTTCATGCTGCCGTGGCACCACTCAGAGATGGACCTGATGAGAGATGTGTTCTCACCTGTAGACAAAATGACCCTGAATATGTAAATGTTAGGACGTCTGGATGAAGCTGGTGTGGATGTTTTCTGTAGACATCAGGTGGAGACAGAGTCAAAGTGTTTGTCGCTGCCTCGTAGATGATCAATCCTGTGTTATTCACAACTTCCACCTTAATCACTCTCTCCTCAAACACTCCGAAGAACAACACAAGTACCCCAGGCCCGAGTGTATCTAAAATACATTTTAATCTTGCTGAAATTTGTTTTTCACAATATCGTTTTACAATATTAATCTGTCGTCATTCTCTCCGTCCTCGCTCACTCGCTCGCTCGGCTCTTCTCAGCGTCTCGAAACAGAACTGTACAATCATGTTCATGTAAATTGTTCTACATCAAGGCACAAGACAACAGCCGTTGTGGGGGGGGCCTTGGGTAGGCTGATCTTTAATGGCGTCCCTCTGGCACACAGGAGAACGGGGGGGGGGGGGGCCCGCAGGAGCAGAGGGGGATTGTGGGAGATGTGGGAGCATGGATGTGTGAATGAGGAGGAGATGTGCTCTAAGGAGAATAAATCAGTTGACTGCTGATGTAGAGAAAGAGGAGGAGCTGGTTTGTTCACGGACAGAAACTAAAGTGCTTTTTTTGGACTTTTTCTCGGGGGTCTGCTGAAAGCAAAAGGTCTCACTAAGAGGATGGAGGTGAAGGGCTGAGGAGTCCGTCGCTCTGTTTCTGCTCTGTCTCCAGACAGAAGGTGAGGGTGGATAAAGGGCCAGTTCACTGTTTATTCTCTGCTTTTGTTTTTCTTGGTTTTTGTTCTCAGGATTTTTCTGGTGTTTTCTTGTCGGGGTTCAACCTCTGAAAGACAAAAACCAGAGAGAGATACAAAGTTAATTTTAATATTCAAAAAACAAAACCAGAGTAATATAAAGTTAATTTTAACATTCAAAAAACAAAACCAGAGTTCATGTGCAAACCAGAAGATTAGGAGTCCAACATCAGTGTGGTTAAAGAACTTTCATATAACGATCAAAAATGCTTTTCCAGGATCATGATCATGCTTTAACTTAGCAGATCAGAAATGTTCCTTTTTTTACAACATTGATCAGAAACAGTGTCTGATGAAGTATTTATAACTTGGTGTCATTTAAGGACCAAAAATGATCACATACTGATGTTTTCCTGTTTTCAATATTTTATTTTGCTTGACTTTAATTTAATGTTAACGTCAGAAACTGGAGAAAAATAATGTTTCTGGTTACATTTAAAATGTTTTCAATGTACCACAAATATCAAAACATAATGTGACAGTTTTCTCAAAAACTGTTGCTTCCATCTTAAAAAACACTCCAAACTCATTTCTGCAACTGAATCTTTTTTGTACCCTCTTGTGTTTTTATTGAACTTTTATATCTCATCATCTGAACTCACTGTTTTGTGACTTTCTTAGAATTTTTTTGTTTTGCTTTTTTGTCCAGTGGACCAAAAGTTATCTTTATGACTGTGTTCAAACACATTTGCATATTTGCATCATTCATGTGTGTTTGCTTAAATATAACTGATTGGCAAACTTCTCATCCTGACATAAATTGAGCATGAATTGATTATGAAGTCGTCTGAGATGCTTTTCATATCACTGTCCCTCACTTTAAATTGCTTGCTGTCTAAAAAACACTTTCAAAATTGATGTATCTCCCTTTTTTAGATGGTAAATCAGTCTCTTGTAAACGAAAATCACATTTTTAAGGATGTAATAATCTAACAGAAACACTGGTATAAAAAATGTTCTGATTTAGTGAAGAAATTGCTCCTTATGGGTGTCTCATGAAAAACAAGAGTTGTTAAAGCAGCTTCTCTGCAATATAAAAACCAAAACTCTGATATCTGAGATTTTTTGCCATCAATGGCACGTTTTTCTCTGCTCAGAAGATTTTGTGTTAAAAACTTAGCTTGCTGAACAGCAGTTTGTTCTCTGTGGTCACCATATTTGCTCACACGAGAAGTCTTTAAAAAGGTTTTCTGTGAGTTTGCAGTGTCACTGATGCACATTTTGAACATATTGTAAAAAATATAGATTTAGTGACACTTTGCTGCTTTGAATCATGTTGTCCTGGTTTGTATTGCATGGTTTTGAGAAGTCTAAGGACTTCAAAAGTCAAATCTAATTGGTCAGATATGCCTGAAGTTGATAAACCGTTAAAAAACAAAAAGAAAAACTCCTTAGATATATTATAAAAGAATTTGTTTGTCTTAATCAACAAGATTTAACCCTTTTGTTGCAAAGGGTTGATTGTAGTGCATGAGCTGTTTGAAGAATTGCATTAATAAGCATTAAGAAGTTGATGTTTATTTCACGAGAGGCCATCGTTTATAAAGACCTTCAGAGACTTGTTTTGACTCAATAATCCTTCTTAAATTAGCCAGAAAGGCAGTGAGATAGCCATCAATCAGGACCCTCTTGCATGAATCTGAATATATTTGACTTTCTTGGTTCATTCATAATAAGGAAATAAAATGACAAGATTTCGTGCACGAATCAGGGATCAGTGCAAACATTAGTCCTTTACTACTCTGTAAAGGCTCTGATGTTTGTATTTATCTGTAAATACAATCAGATCCATAAAAATCAGAGTCAATGTTGAGTTGGTGTACCGTCTCTCCTGAAGGTCTGGGAGTGCTCACATCTGGACGTTTCTCCTCCGTCTCCCGAAGGCCTTAGCGCCGACGTTGGTGGGGACGAAGTTGCTGTTGCCCATCCCTCCCGATCGGCTCAGGAAGTCTGCCAGGCGGTGGGTGACGCAGGTGGCTGTGTTGCAGGCTCGCTTCTGTGCTGTAACACTGCTTCAGGAGAACAAATGTGGGGTTAACGCCCGAACGTGATCCTGTCAGTCAGCACAGTATTTCTGCAAATGTTCATTTAAATCAGCACAGTGATGCGTCCTGAAGTGAGTGCTTACCTTTGAACTCGACGACAGCCTCAGAGATACTTTGAGACACTATTTAGTCTTATTTAAATCTCTTAATGTCAGGTTTTGTGATAATGTTGTGTGTTAAACTCTTCAAGAATGAGAGTGAGCTAAGGCTTCCTGGTAGAAAAATATGTTTATTGAAGAAGAAACATGGTGTGGCATCAGTGGATCATTTATTAATGCTTTCATTAAGTGATCTGTCTCAACCCTTAGACTGGAGCGAGCTTCAAAACGCCATCAAATGACTCCACAAACACAAAGATGGATGTCTGCACCAGCTCCTCAACCACATTTATGAAAACTAACTCTGATTGTCTGAAATGAGGGGGAACGAATCATTCTCTGCCAAAAATAAAGAGGAGGGGGAAGAACAGAAAAGATGGCTGCAGTAACAGTTAACTCTTCATGTCAGTCAGGCAGATTTGATTAACATGCACTTGCCAATCTGAAAAACAATGAGGGGGAGTCGGGGACAGGGAAGGGGACAGAGGATGGGGGGGCGTTAGATGCTGTCAAACGTCTCGCCATAGCTTGCATAGCTGTCGCTCTCAGGCGCACTGCGTTTCTTGCCGGGCGTCCCTGCTCCCACGTTCGTGCGGGGGAACGTCTGCAACTTGTGCAGCTCCTGAGAGAGTTTGCCCAACACGCAGGTGCTGAGGTTGGAGCAGCGCTTGGTTAGGGGCCTGTCCATGCTGTCGGGGGGGGGACACAGAGAAGACATGCAGAGAACAGGCTCGTAGGAAAACATGCAGAAAATTTCCATCTCTTCCCCTTCATTCACGCAGCATCGCTCTCTCATGCATTTCAGTCTCATGCCACTTATAACAAATCAAAATACCCCCCCACACACACTTCCCCTCATGCTCATCAAGAGAACCTGTCATCCATCCCCTCATGCACCAAACACCCACCCACCCAGAGCCAGCCCCCTCCCGTCACATCTTTAACACCCACAGAACAAACAGGACCCAGTCTCCCTGCCCTCATGCAGCTCCACATAATCCACATCATGCACACGTTTTCGTTCCGTTAGCCGCTGGCTGCTCACATGCCCCGCAGGCTGCAAAGAGTCGTTCCTTCAAAATAATCAAAGTCATCCATGCAGGAGCAGGACAGGACAGAGAATAATATCTGAGTATTTATGTCCTCTTTATTCCTGGAGTTGATCTGTTTTTACCCTGAGATGAGTACATACCTCTGCGGCTGATTGAAGCCCACTGAGGCGCTAAAGGGGACACATCTTTGGTCTTTGGCGGAGTTAAAGTCAAACCCGAGTGAGAACGAGCCTCAGAACGATGCAGAGTCAGCATGAAGACGCCGGCCCATGTCACCAACACAAGTTCTTGATTAAATTATTCAATTTGATTATTCAATAAAGTTTGTCTAAATATTTTAATGGAGCTGCCATTTTCCAAACACATAAAGAGACAACCACGTCCACCAAAAGAGCTTCAAGAGGGGAGTGTAACAGGAGCACATCCATCCCTTTGAAATATTAACCTCTTTCTAAAGTGACATTCAGAATGAAAAAATACTATAAAATGATTTTCTTTTTTCCCTTTTAGAGGCAGAGCTTAAGGCAGAACCGGTAATTTGAGATGTGCTGCAACTAACAGGCAACTTCCTATGTTGAAAATGTAGCAACAGAAGCTGCAGTTCCTCGAGTGTCCACTAGAGTTTGTCTGCCAAAACACCAGGAGTCACATAAATCCCCCATAGTGGTGATTTTTACGGGAGTAATGAACATAAGTCCAGCCTGGTTAGCCTGAATAGTAAATGTATTTGTGTCTTCAAACTGCCCAGTGTTGGATTTAAATATCACTCTTGGTTTTTCCTTTAATAAAAATCTTTTATGCATAGCCAGGGGATGACGGGCATGACTACAAGCTGGCATATTGTCACTATTTGTCCCAAAGCTTTGAGCCTTGCCTCAGCTCCACCTCTTTAGTCTGTCACTATGTTGATCTGAAGATAGTCTGGAGCAGGAACCAAACAGCTGACATCTCTCAGACTTTTTCAATAATTTCTGAAGTTTATGGTCACAAACGGCTGCTGGTGGCTTTCCCAGGATATATTCTTGTCTGTATGTTTAATTGAATCCATCAGTAAAAATAAAGGACATGAATCAGTCCACAAAGATTTGTGATGTTGTCTTACTTGGATAAATTAATAATTAATATTTCAGTTCTGGAAAATGGCTTATATGCAGGTTACAAGAGTGAAACAGATTTATCTACACATTCATAAGTAGTTCACATGGTGACTTTGGGTGAATGTCAGCTCGTTTTATCATCAAATATTAAACTAAGTGATGTCATAAATCAGAAGTTGCCTTTAACTCTGAGGTGGATCCCCATTATTAGTTTTAAATCAGAAAACCTTAAAGAAAAAGCTGCAAATTTAAAAATCTAAAAGTTCTAATTTTGCTTTGCTTTTGGTGGGGGGTAAAAAAAAACACATCAGTGGAGGTAAATGCACTGGTTTACAGTGAATTAGATTAGTTATACAGAAATTTACTGCTAACTTTCTGGTGGGGAAACCCACCTGTGTTATGTCTCTACCATTCAGGGTGTGACCTTTGAACAATAAAGTGGCGTTGAGCTCTTCACTGATTTTGTTTTTTATCATTTGTTTTTGTGTATTTCCACCCCCTGCTGTGAGTGTTTACTCTGCTGGAGTCACACCTTTTCTTACCACACAGAGGAAAAGTCAGACGCTGTAACAGAGGAGGCTTAAGTCGAGCTAAAGTTACCCTTGTGTCCTCGTACCTGTTTCCTTCGGTCGCCTGCTGCTCCAGCTCCTCTGCTGTCATCTGCACAAACTCCTTGACAATGGCGTTGAGTAACCTTCGCGCCTCGTAGTCAGTGAGTGTGACTCGGTCTGACATGGATTCTAAACCCGGTCTGTGGGAGGAAAGGGATGGAGGGCGAGCGGCGAGGTCAGAGAGAACTCAGCGTTAAATCTTTGGCTGGAATGATCACCTGCACATACAAGGAGGCGTGTGCTCTTGCGAGGGTGGGGGTGAGGCGACCGGATGGATGGATTGGAGGGGGGTCAGGGGGGTTGGCTGGGACGTCACCAGCTCGGGAAAGGATGACGTCTGAGTGTGAGGGCCCTCGGCCAAGGCGGGGAAACAATCTGTGGAGAGTGCCCCATCCAAGCACTGCTTTAGATTTATGACTAAATCGATGGCTTCATGGGAACAGAGCGGGGAGTGGCCTCAGAGCGGCTTCGGCATAGATGTATGGACCTCATTCATCTCCCCCTCAAGTGGATCACAGCAGTCTCTGCCTCTTCAGTCCCTTTTACACCAACTATTCCAGTTTTTAACAACCAGAATGAGCTTGTTTCATCACACCTAAGGTGCTCTATGGACAAAAGAGTCAGAAATTAAATCTGAGCTTCTTCACTTTTAGCACTTCTAACATTAAAAATACTCTGTATTGTATCAATAGTCATTTTGTTTGGTAGGAGAGGCGCTGATTACTTGGACTGAATTGATTTTATTTGCTTGTTTGCTTGTAAATTCTGTTTTTTTAGGTTAAATCACCGTCAGCTCATTCACTTCGAATCATTGATCCTTAAAAACAAGGAAAATGCTGAGCACAGTAGACAGGGAAATACAGGTACGCTCATGAAGAAATAAAAAATGTCCATGCTGAGCATCCACGCTTTGCCTTTTTTTAAGGGGGTACTGGATTCTTATGTTGATATATGTAATGAAAATTTAAAGAGCTACATCTTTCTGGGTGACAAATACATAAAAGTCGCTAAAAACATACATTTAGTAAACTACACGGCAAGAACTGGACAAGCCAAACTATTTTCCTCAGATAAAATTAAAGCAATAAAATACGTTTTTCTGCTCAAATTAAGAGGTTACATGAATGAAACTTGTTTAAATTAAGTTGATTTAAATGTTTGCTCCCAATTACAGAGTTTTGTAGTTTCCAACATCATTTTTCAGAGTATTTTTATCTTTTCAGAAGCTTCTGAGGGTTAAACATGGGTCTACAGTCCTCTACACTCACATTAAACATGAATGAAGCCTTGATAAATCATGCTGACATCAAGAAAATTCAAGTTTCTGCATATACACTTTACTCCAAGTTCTTTAGATTTTTTCCTCAACCTACACTCTCTCCTCTTTCATGAATATTTCCACAAACTCTGCAAACATTGTGACTTTTTTTCTTGAATCAAAGCTTCTCTTAAGTAAGAATTTTCCCTGCATTTTCCAGCTGGATGTTCGCTTCCTTGTGGCTCTAAAAATCAGGGATCTGTTTCTACATCTTTGGAGATTTAAAGTTAGGTGAAATGCATGCAGGGATGAGAGAGTAAAGCGTAAAATGTTCATTTCCTCACCTGGCAGGAGCGGCTTGTGAGCAGTACATCTGGCAAATGACCAGGGCGTAGGCAACGAGGAAAGCGGAGATCTTCAACATAACCATGGTCCCCTACACGGTGAGAAAGACACCTCAACATCAGCTCCATGAACACTGCCACTCAAACATCACTGAAATGACTCCTGAAGTGTTAAAATTATACTGAACACTGGAACACACACATGGAAATACACCTGTTTGAGTCTGATCCTGTTGTTCTGCTGAGAGAAGGACTTTTTTAGAGACATGAGGAACAGCTCTGCCTCATTTTTCTTTTTTACACTCTTTCAAAATAAAGCTACAGAACAAGCCCTCATCATCTTCTCCTGCAAAAAACAAAAATGTTCCTCCAAGAGCATCCATCCAAAAGCACAGGACAGGTCGTTCCCTGGTGTCGAGTGCTGCAGGTCCTGGAGAGTGACATGCCTGCAGGTGCAAAAGTGTGTGTGTGTGGGTGTGTGTATGTGTGTGTGTGTTTGTGTAGGTGGGGGTCCTGGACCACGCAGTGCCTGTAGCTCCTGCAAACACTAGAGAGGGGGGTGAAAAAGGGAGGGCAGGAGGATTCCAGGCTTGCCAACTCCCTAAGGGACCAGTGCATTAGTGTAATGAGCTGCAAGCTCTCTCTCTCGCTCTCTCTCTCCCTCTCTCCCTCTCTCTCTTTCTCTCTCTCTCTCTCTCTCGTTCGCTCACACACACACTTCAACCTGCTCATCCATTTCTTCTCTCTTTCTCTTCAGTTTTCTCTTATTTTTAAACATTTTTCTCTCCATTTTTGTCTCTTTTTTTTTTTTGACAATTTTCCTGCAGAGCCGGACCCTCTCAGAGCGGGTGCTGCTGATGCTGGGCGCTGACCCCACTGGTCCCCCCTCCAATCCCATTACCAACACAATCACTTTAAACGGAGACTCTTTGTCCACATGCGAGCAGCTCATGTGATAAATTTACAGCCACCAGAACACGGATAATAAAAGTCAGCACTTACCTTCACAGATAATCACCCAGCACAAAAATATAAAGAATATAAATCTCTGAAGTCTCTTAGCCCAAAAATAAAAATCACAGTAAGTTCTCTTAATTTTCAGGACAACTCTTGATTCTGTTGCATGCAGCGCCAATGCTCCAGCCTATATATCCCACCACTTGGATTTGTGCATTGACTGTGTAGGTGTTTAATTATCCGCTGGCAGCCAATCACGTCGTTCTGATGCCACGGCCGGCCAATGGGACTCCTTCTTTCGGTCCTGGCTCACTCAGGGGGGCCACGGCTTGGGCGCTGACGTCATTCCTCAGTCACTAAGTGCTCCATTCACAAAATCCACCAGTCATTTGGACCATTTACTAACCCCCCCCGCCCTACCCCACCGTCCACCCCCCCCCCCACCCCAACAATTTGCATTGATGTCATTAATTCAATCGGAGGCAAAGAAAACCGGTGGCCGAAGAGAAGCATCACCAGCAATAAATATTTTAAGAACCTTCCAAAAATGTTACGCTGCATGCTATATCTCAAAAGCCCGATCAATGAGACCCCCCCCCCAACAACCCTGCCACCCTCCCAGCTAAGCACTTGCAGGCGGGGCCATCTGCTGGGGAGGGATGTTCACTACATGGTGATGCACTCCCCAGGCTCTTCATTCATAACGCTGCTCTGAGAACTTCAGCTCTGCACCCACTGTCAGGACAGGCATCAGCTTATGTAATCAGCTTGTTTCCTGCAGATGTGATTCCACTGGACTCACATTATGAATCAAGCCATTCTGCATATCATTCCCTGCTCACAAAGCTGAAAAGATTTGGGCAGTTTCATCCTTTCCATCTTGAACTGTGGGTTTTTTCTCAGGGATTTACCTCAAACACCTCACAGCAGCTCCTGAAACCTGAGCCAAGTATCAGGGGGGCATTTGGATATTTTTGGGGTACCAGGCAGAGACACATCCAGAGGGAACCATCAGACCAGAATTAACTTCATATGAAGACATTTTGAGGCTTTTGGGGGGCTTTAGAGGCACAAAAAGACAATAATCTTAACATTTAACCAAAGAGAGGAAGCACTGCCTGAATCAGAGGTCCACATTTTTACTCCTTTTCATTTACTCTGGAGATGAACCCACAACATATGCTTTAATTTTTTTTTTTACCTTGAACACGACTATAACCCCCTCTTTTTCAGCCCTGCTCAGAAATAAAAAAGGAAATAAAATGCTGCCAGTCTCCTATCTTCATCTAAATTGCACATATTGCACAGTTGATTTTGATTGGAGATCAAGAGAAGGAAAATCTTTTCCAACAACCTGTTTGTGCAATTCATAATGAGCAGGAATCTGTTTATAATATACCAACCGAGTAACCAAAAGAGAGAGACCACTGTCTGAATTACATAAATGTTATCCACAACCTAAGGACAGGTGGGTAAAAGGTGTGAGGACTCAGGCTGGAGAGTCTGTTTTAATGCATTGTGGTGCGACTATCTCTTATTTGGTCTTTCAGTGAAAATCACAAAGTAAAGAGAGCACTCTTGGTCACTTAACATCCAGAACAATGTAAAAACTAAGTGCAGGTGAAGCTGATGATGAGGTCTGACCTCCAGTCATCAGTCACGAACACATTTCTGATAGTTCCATTGTTAATGGTGTCTGTTTTGTCAGTTTTATCCTCAGAATTAGCGCAACTGTAACCATGCTCTTTACCTCTCAGCTATGTGCAGCCTGAGGTTTAAGAGTGCCCTCTAGTGGTTTCCTCCTGAACATGCATCGTGATGTCACCACGAATGTACAAACAGACGGCAGGTATGTCCGCGACCTGAATGATCCACTCATCAACACTATTATTTGTGACGTTGTCTGAACAATGGAGTTTAAGATTTTTTTCATCATCACTGATTTGCTTAATTACACTTTTTACTGTTATGTTAGCTATCTTAGAAACGTAGCTGGACCTGGCTCAGTGAGAGGGAGACCAAGTGTTCCTGCAATAGTGAGGACATGTAGAAACCTGTCAGCAATGTTTTTAACCAAAGAGAGAGCGAAGTCTTAATTACAACACCAGGTGGAATATTTAACCTTGTGCAGCAGCTGGATCCTCCTCATGTAAAGTCTGTTATCAAATTCATCTTCACCAGCTCCAATCTACAATGACTGTGCTCGGCCCAAAGTGGGACAGCCCAATCACAGTCCTTTAGAGCAGGAAGACGTTCTTTATTGAATGTCAAACAAACACTGAAAGCATTCATCCTTAGTAAGGATATTTTCACTCCACTTCTGACATGTTTTGGCAAGAGTTTGTTCCAGATTGTAGGTCCCGTTCTGTCCAGTAGAGCCCGCCTACATCATCTGATTGGCCTGTAATGAATTTGATTGACCAAACACTCGTCCAATGCTTCTGAAAGGTTCTGCCCTCCCAAAACTCTTTCTATAGGCTCTTTCCAGATGGACTCATGAGAAATACTAAACACGTTCATTTTTTCAGATGTTGGGCTGCTGGTGTGCAAGTGTGCAGAAACTGACCAGTAATAGTTTAACCTGGGGGGGGGGGGCCTTAGCCGCACTGACAGGCAGGTGGTTAGAGAGTAAAGTCACAAAGTTTTGCACAAAGACAAAACACAGATTTAAAGAGAATAATATAGAATAAATCAAAAGTGAAATTAATGTGATCACCACAGTGATCATCAGCGAAGGGGCAGAGACAGAAAGTTAATGATTTAGGAAAATGTCCTCTAGATACCAAAGGATTATTGCAGACTTGAAGTCACCTCCTCTTAACATTTGTATTGTATTTATATCTAGATAAATCTGGTGGTAAACTCCTTACCAGTTTAACCAACATGTCCAGACAGACTTCACTGTAGAGCAGGGGCATACCTCACACCTGAGGCCCATATAGGCTCTTCTGATGTCGAGGTTCGAGGCCCTGAAGTCCCTTTACCCTCGTCTCCATGGACAAGCATCAGACTGCACTGAGTTAACAAAGTGATGCCACAGTCGGTGCAGTAATGATCACCCCCCACCGCCCCCCTCCCACACACTGAGTAAACGAGTCGTCCTCGGCAAAGACCAATCGATGACAGCCTCCAACGAGAGTCGTTTCTCAAAGCAGCTACACAGCTGCGTGTGCTCTCCACCCGCTGCCTCTTCATTAGCGTGCAGGGCAAACGTCCGCTCCGTGGATGTAATGAATGGACGCACGGCAGGTGTGTGTGTGTAAATCTGTGTGTGTGCTCAGGCCTGTATGTCGAGGCGGGGGGGTTGCCTCTGCTTGTCTACGTCATAGAGGAACCCCATTAGACAGGATGAGCCTTTTAGTGCTATTGAGCCCCCGGGCCAAGCCGAGTCAGGCGCTAAATCACTGCTGAAGATGGCTGCTGGTCTGAAGACATGTCCAAGAAGTTTCCTCATGTTCTTACAGCATCCTCATCAACACTGGGACGGACGTGGACAAGTCCTCAGGCCTCTAGGGAGCTGTAGCTGAGGTCAAAGGGGTCATGGTTTTGTGTCATCCTTCTGGACATCCATCCATACGTCTGGAACTTTTTTTGATGTGACATCTCGAGGATGCTTCGAAGGATTTTCTCCAAACTTTGCTCAAATGTCCACTCTGACTCAAGCATGCAAATGTAAGATTTGGAGATCATGGGTCAAAGGTCAAGGTCAGGGAGCCCCATGTTATCCCTTGATGGTAAATGTTTAATGTTATATCTCCAGAGCACTTTGTCATGTGTCTAAAAACTTGATATAAATGTCCAAAATGACTCAAGAATCAGCTCAGTAGATTTTTGAGGTCAAAGGTCAAGGTCATTCATATTCCTTCCTTGCATGTGGTACCTTCTTCAAACTTGGAACAAATGTCCATTCTGAACCAAGAATGGACTGATGAGATTTTGGAGGTCAGACATTGAAAAGTCAAGGTCATGGTACTTCCTGCTCTTAATGTTTGTTTTTCCACATCAAGAACAGTCTGAGGGATCTTCTTCAATCTTCACACAAACATCCACTCAAGTGCAAAGAGAAGGAAGTCAGAGTCAAGGGTCAAGGTCATTGCACTTCATCTGTTTATTGGGGCATTCATCCTTTTGGGCCACTCTTGTGAGCCTAACATAGTGCCCTAAAAAAACAGCTTCATTTTTCCCATATTCCATTTGTTTTGGTTTTATTTTTTTGAGAATTTGGTTTTAGTAGTTTACACAAATTTGACCCCGAGACACTGTAGTAATGACACAATGTAATTAAATATAGACTTTTGCTCTTCAGGTGGTCCTCACACATTTCTTTACAGGTCCAGTCAACAGTATGTTGACAACATTTGCAGAGCATTTGATCTCCTGACACATAATACTCATTGGGAAACTGCTCTGCCTTGTACTTTGGAGTTAGCTGGGAGTTTTGTAGCTTCTTTGCCAACTTAGCTGGTGTGTCAGGTGGCTGCTTCAACATGTTTGCATTGTTGTTGGGGGGGGGGGGGGGGGGGGGGGGGGGAGTGAAGCGTGCATTGTCCCCAGCCTTAGTGACCACCTCGTACCATTTTCCCCAGAGATACATTTCTTTTTATTAAAAAAAAAACATTTACGCAAAATGTCGTCCATTTCCATGTTTAGATTGAATTCCACTTTTAATGTCCATTTCTGTCATTCTGTCCATTATTCCGTGATCATGGATTTTATAGGGCCGTACTAATTAAAATTTCAAGAACACACTGAAGGATTTTCTTTGAACTTTGGATGAATGTCCTCCTTGACTGAAGAATGTAGAAGGTCAAAGGCTGAGGTCATTGAGCTTACAGTCATCCCTTCCTATAAAGGATGCACTCACACTAGCCATTCCTTGCCTTGCTGAACCATGATTCCCCCCAGAAGTCTTGATCGATTGCATGGTGTGAGTGCACCGTGTTGCTTGGAGAACATGGGCTTTGGGACACAAGCCTACACGTGCACGGGCAGGTCATCAGTGGACCTCTGATCATTTGTCCAGGGCAAAAGACACTCCCTTGACTCACACTGAGGTCCTCTGGTAAAAGAGACCCAGACCTGAAAATGTCTGTCATTCGGGACGTTAAGTTATATTTTCCTTTTTCAATCTTTAACTCAAAAAAAATATCACAGTTTGTTTTATTATTAAACCTTTTTAAGAATAAAACATGTTTTCTTTATTTCCAGTAATGTTCAGGCACCAAAAGCTCTCAAAGAACAAAAAGAAAAGACAAGTAACTGTTGATTGGTGGGTGAAGTGGTTTGAGATCATTGTTTTAATGTGCCTAATGTGCACAAAAAACGTGCATGTCCGTCTCCAGAGTGTTGTAAATTGTTGGATCATAAAAGCTGCATTTGCATTTTCCAAGTTCACGGTGATCTCATGGGAGTTAGGAGCGTGAACATTAAGTCAGCACTGACACCTGGAGGCACACGGGATTTAAATAAACCTTGGCACAAACGTACATATATACTGTGCACATTCACATCACCATTGGAAATACTGGGGGAATGGACTCGGGAGTGTAAGCCAGGTGAAGAGGTCATTATCCTGTTCGGGTGTCCATGCAAAGAGCTGTAGTGGAGAGGTGAACCGCTACCAAGAGGACAACTTGTTCCAGTTGTTGAACCAACCCCACCTGGTGAGTCTAGGCGGGAGATGTTACGGAGGTGAGATGTCAGGACCCCTGATGCCATCAGACCCAATGGTGTGCCAGCAGACTCTGATGAACACCGCAGGACTGTAGAACGCTCGTCATGTGTGACCTTACGCAGGGCCCAGACGGAGTGTATTCCCTGCACAGTGTCATATGTGATAACCAAAGAGGGCTGACAGCAGCTGAACACAATTTTCATATTGGCATCAGATGCATACTGAACACGGGAACCCAGGAGCGAGTAGTAGAGAGTGATCTGGATGTGGATCCAGCACTTCTTTTTATTTGTTAACATTCACAGTTTTCCACATTATTGCTCATAACTGAAGTTCTCAACATATTTGAGAACATGCAAAGGGCACAAAATCATGTTTGATTATCTGTAAACATCACGAGGGGCACTGTCACAAACTGTTTCCTGTTAAATTGAGCTATTTGCACCACATTGAAGGCTGTGTTTATACTGCAGGTCTTGATGCTCAGTTCTGATTTTTTTTTGTGTGGTTGTTCAAATTTTAATGTAAATATGACCTCCATCAGACTTCTGTATGAACTGTTTACACCCGCACACTCAGATGAAGAGGTGACATCAAACTAGGAGTGGTGGGATTGTGACGTGAGGGGCTTCACTGACTGAGTTCACTCCTGATTGTTTGGTCCATTGTTTTCATTGGATCTCGCCATGTCCCGCCTCCTCTGGCGCAGATTTGTGATGTCTGTCTCACTTCAGTAATGTAAAAGTCGATGACATGACCATTCAGAGTGAGGTCACTCTGAGAAACAAAAGATCTGGATCTGATTCAGGACCACATATGAAAGTGGTCTAGGGCTGTTTTTTGCCATTCAGACTGTCATAAAAAATCAGATTTAGGACTCTTTAGCCTGCAGTGTGAACGTTGTCAGAGTCTGATGTATCTTCATGCTGGCTCAGGACAATGGGTGCTACAGTGATGAGTAAAGTTGCAGTGACTGGACTAAATAAGAAGACTGTGCAGGATTGAATAGGATTGACTGAGTTTGCAGCCATCGTTGAAGTTGTGAAATCGTGACTTCCCTCTTGACTCCTAATCCCATGCCAGCTCATAGAGCCCAGTTTTTCCTTCTGGATGTCTGTTTTTGCATCACTCTCCACCCCTGGGAGCTTCTCCCTCTCTCCTGACCCCGCCAAAGTTCTACTGAATAAACTTTTGGGTCGATTGTCTGACCTTTGAGTCCACAGAGGGGAACAGTGTGGTCGCTGCAGTGTGACTTATTAGTGAGGAAACAGTGACTGCTGCTGTGTTTGCCGCTGCTGCTCCTGTCGTCTGATTGGGCGATAGGATGTCGTGCTATAAGTCATCTTAATGGCTCAGCTCTGTGGGGTCAATCAGGAGAGTACACCTGCTGGAATGATCCTGTTCATGCATGTGAGAGGCCTGTGCTTTGTGTCACACCATCACTCAGCTCAGGTCTGCTTCACGTTGTGCTAACTTACAGTTTGCCTGTGATCAAGTACATCATTAGTTTGTTGTGGTGAGATATCATGTTAATCTTACATTCTGACCGCACAGACAGAAAGAGTTGGAACAAACTGTGAGGCACCAGCACGACCTGCTGCACCAACCTGCTGCACTTTTTATTTCTCCTCTGTGGCTGGTTGGCCATCTTCACTTGCAGCTGCAAAAAAGCAGCAGCAGCATGTGGCTGATCTGCAAGCCTGGTCGTCATATTATGAGTTTGGTTGTGCAAAAAACAGTTAAGATGATAAAGCACGTAAAATTAGAGGAGATCCACATTTTCACTTTTTTCTCAAAACTTGCCTATGATTTTGCCAAAATAGTTCTTCATCTCTGTTCTCAATATTTTGAATTTTTATTCCCTCATGTTTACGCTCAAGTCTTGACATCAGAATCAGAATAAGCTTTATTGGCCAGGTATGTTAGACATACAAGGAATTTGATGCCAGTTTACTTCACTCTCTAAGTACAGACTAGATAAACACAGAGTGTATAGACAAACAGAACAGAAGCAGAAAATTGAAAAGCAAGAATTAAACTTTTAAATAAAAATTTAATTTCAATTCAAATTTCATTTTTTCTCCTTGACATGATGTTTTTCTTAAATGAGTGAATTAAAGTATCCCTCATCTCTTTACTCCTCTCTCCAGCACATCCCTCGTCGTCCTCGTACCGACACACAACCATTAGAGTGAAGCTTGGTGTTGGGTATTGGATCTTCAGTGGGTTTTTGTTCTCTCAGTAACTCGTTAAACAAACAGACTAATGAGTGCTTTTCGTCGATTCTGAGGAAGCAGAGGATAATTTACATCCTCTGTCTTCAATACATGAACTGACTCCCACAGATAAATACAAACTGTTCCTGTCGATGGTTAAAGGCATGAAGGGGGAGATTCTGAGGAGAGGAGGGAGAAACTAAGATGAGGATTAAGATGGACAGCTGACTTTGATCAGGTGGAGGGCAGGACACCCCTAGAACCTAGTGAACACGTTTGGTTAAATCCTCCCCCATTTCTTTATTCACTCGAAGCTCATGAAAATGCAGAATCATCCACTTCATTTGACTTTAAGAACTCAAACAGCTGACATCAATCACACACTTTCATTTTACTGCAGTATATGACAGGCCAGCTCTGATTTACGCAGCAAATAGATGAATAATATATGTTTAATTTCAAATGTGTTTCAGATCAAGTCTCATCCCTCGAGCATCATGGTACCATCATAACAGACGGGGAAGAGCGAGTGAGAGCAGTGACCGGATCACTATCTGTAAGTCTAACTGTGTCACTTTTCCGTGTACAGGAACCATAGATCATGGCTGCTCGGATGGCTGGTGTTGATGGGGTCAGCACCGGGTGATATGATCGATGTGTGCCACCGCTCCCCGCTGGGCACCTCCCAGTCAGTTTAGGCCGAGCAGATCAGATAAATCACTTCCTGTAGAGAAAGGAAGGCCAAACAGCACTTAAGTCATTATCTAACTGCAGCCCGCTGTAATGGCTCTCAATCTCCAAATCTAATCAGTGCCTCGCCACCACAAAAGGAGCCTCGCCACCTGATTAAATGCAAGTTCAAGTGGTGGAACCAGTGTCACTTTGTGGTTTTACATCAGGACAAGGAGGTTGTTTGTTTGAACACCTGGGCTGGAGCAAGCAGGAGGGGCTTTAAGAGGAAAATTTGGAAGGAAGGATGGAGCTTTGAGCAGGTGTGATGCTCTCCAGCATGTTGGACCAAAAGGTCGTGCTAACATTTGGGGACAGGTCATCATTTAAGGGAGCATGTTAAACACAGGGAAGTGTAATGTCCTGGTGTTTGCTGTAGTTCATTTCCAGACATTAGGGAGATTACATTCAATCGGTGAGGCCTCAGCTCATCCATCAGGAGCCTCCGGCATCGCCGCGTGGGAGGGATGCGGGCCTCCCGTCTCTTACATCACCGTCTGAATGGCCGGGCTCGCTCTGTTTCACATCCATTCAAGAAAAAGCAGCAAACGAGAAAAAGAGACCTCTCAGCAATCTGTAGGCAGACACTTACAAATGCTGTGGACGGGCGGAACAACACTAAGAGGAGTTTTGTGTTTCCGAAAAGTGCCTGCTGGCAGCTCCATTTATCATGATTATACAGGAATGAATGAAGTGACCCCACCAAGAGAAAAATGGGGGAATTGGATCTGAGTCTTGCTTCGATCACTCCTGCCAACTCAACTAAACAAAACATTATGAGAATGATCCAACCATTTATTTCATCCACTCACATTCTCTGATAAAAGACAGAAAAACCTCCTGAGGATGGAGACGCTGATGCAAACAAAAATCTGGATCCTTTACTTGAAAAAGTGAAGTATGAAGCCGACAGAGAAGTAGACAGCTCGTTTGACATGATCCTCCTCTCAGCTGAAGACCTCACCACAGGAAATCTCACAAGATCATCTTCAGGACGATAAGATACTTACCCTTTGCTGACTTTGTGTGGAAGGGGGGAATCAGGCCAAATATCAAGCCAATTAAACAAATAAATAACTCTGGACTGCAGGCACACGCCTCACGCAGCCATCAGTATCTTATTAATAGAGCATTTAACAAAGCATGCTTTGTTCCTATGTTCACTTGTTTGTTTCTGTGCAATAAGGTCACTTTCACACCTAAAACTTGAATTTGTTCGAGGGTGAAGCTGCAGCATTGCTTTATTTTTTTCTTGGACTGCTTTCTTTGGCACTTTCCCTGTCAAATGTTGTGTAATTCAGCCTCCCACCACTAGTTGGGGCTGCATCTGTGGTCTTCATCCCTGCTATCTGGCCCATCGCTGCATTATAAACCAGAAATACACAACCATCATCTAGTAATAACATTGTTCAGCTCAAAGCAGAGTTTATTTGGTCCGGGCCAAAAATGTTCAGTGTGAAAGTGCCCTAAGACTTTGGTTTCTTGTTTTCAACTTAAATACTTACCAATTTTTATCAAGTGTAAGAAAATTATTTTGTTTCTTGTTGCCTGTTTTAGAGTGTATACACCCTCCTCTTTAAATGGTATGACCCAGAATGGTATGCAGGTATACATATATAAAATACACACGTACATATATACACATACATACATCCAGCACCCAACATGAATCCATATAGCCAACCAGGAATCCCTCATCATGGCGGCAAGAAAAACCCTCTGTTTAGCAGCAGGAAATCTTGAATGTGGACCCCAGTCTCATGATGAACAGCCATCTACAAGATGCTGTGTTGGGTGTATGGGCAAAGGAAGGGAGGTGGACAGAGACAAGTGGACTAAAGTAAGAACTAAAGCTAATAACAGATCTATGGACCAATCATAGACCTGTCCTCATCATATTTGTCTCTGCTGAATAAAAATTTATTAGAGGTTAGCCCCTTGAGATGCAGCATCTCGTTTTCAGGAGGGTCCTCATGTCTGTATTATTGTAGTGATATTTTTTATAGAAGAATAATCAATAATAATCATGAAAAGACTAATAATCTAATATTTACATTAACATCTATAATGACTTTAAGGTAGAGATGACTGACATTGAATAATACAACAGCATCAAAATGAGAGTTTATAAGTGATGCATTTTCTGCTGATGGTGGGGGGTTCAGAGACAAAGGACTGAAAATAAGAATTTATAGTAGTGACAGACTCATGAACACCCTGACCATAAATCCGTCCCCACCACATTTGTCTTTGTTGAGTATAAATGCATTAAAGGTAAAATGTCACATCTCTTGAGATGTGACATCTCATTTTCAAGAGGGACTCCATGTCTATATGGTGCTAGAGATAGTTACTATGGATGTATAATCAACCATGGATAGAGAGATCATGGTAACGTCTACATTAACAACTATAATGGTTATGAACTGGAATGGGGCTAAAGAAATGGCCAAATATGTGTTGTGTCTGTAATTGTAGTTATTGAGGCTTCGTGACTCCACAGCAGCAGGCAGTCTCCACCAAGGATCCCAGGCCACCTACAAGACAAGAGCCAGAGACAAGAGTACAGGAACAAACAAAAAGGGGCAAAGGCATATATGGAGAGAGAGAGGGATAGAGCCCAATGTGCCAGATCCCACCGGCAGTCTAAGCCTATTGTAACTTAATTATGTGTCTAAACTATGGAGTATGAGCTGGTCCCTAACTGAAAGCTTTACCAAAGAGGAATGTTTTAAGTCTGACCTTAAAGGTAGAGAGGGTGTCTGCCTCCCGAACCATGGTCGGTAAATGGTTCCAGAAAAGAGGAGCCTGACAGCTGAAGGTTCTACCTCCCATACTACTTCTAGAGACTGATGGTACCACGAGCAGGCCAGCATTTTGGGAGTGTAATGTTCTAGAGGGGTTTACGGCACTACACGCTCTGTAAGATTGGCTCCAAAGCTGCCCGGAGGGTGAATGTTTCCAGCTCTAACTCTATTTATTATCTTATAATGTGTTCGTGTTTCTTCTGCCTTTATTTGAGTGACATGACAGTAGAGAGAGTTGAAAGTTGGGGGGAGAGAGTGTGGAATGACATACACAGGCCACATTTAAACCAGGCCAGCCACCTCAAGGACTGCAGCCAAATCATGTGGTGTACAGCTCGATCATGAGGCCACCGATAAACATATGAAATCTGAGAGGGGGCCTCTACTAGTCCTCAGGGACCCAGACAGTTCTGCCCCTTATGGCAAAAGGTAATTTGGGTCCATCCCTAAAGAAACACAGCCCCTTAAATTTGACACTAGACTGCATGAGATCGACATTTGACCCAAAATGCAGATAGAAAAGAAAAAAGGGTTTATCGTTAACCAAAACAGGATCAAAAAAACAAAAACTAATCCTTAACAAAAAAGCCAAAGCACAAAAACAAAATCTCTTACAAAGAATCAAGTTAAACAAGTAAAAAACAGAAAAAACACTGGTGGCAAAACCCAAAAAGGCAAATCAAAGTATCTCAAAAAGGTTCAACAAAAACAGACAAAATACCTACAAACAGGAGGAAACACTGGAGACAGGGAGTGCGACATGGAATGCGAATGACCCCACGAGGACACAGGGGAACACAGAGACTGAATACACTGGGGAATGATCAAGAACAGGTGAGACAATCACATAGGCAGAGGGAATCATCATCATCATCAGTGGCACACAGAAGGGAGGGCAGGAAAAACACCACAGGAAACAGAGGGATTTCAAAATAAAACAGGAAGCATGAGAGACAAGGGAAACAAGGAAAAAACATACTAAATAAAACAGAACTAGCCGTACCATAACAAACATTTATGGATCTGCAGACACTGGTCATAAATATTAGATAGATTAGAGATTAGATTAGATAGACCTTTATGAAGTTTAACCTTCATTAAACTAATTCATTTATAAGCACATATGAGGCTCAGCGCTTGTTGATGTTTTCTTAAGAAGCTGCTGGTTGTTTGCAGTTTTAGGACCTGTTTTACACAAATAACAGACTTCAGAAAACTACACTTGACAATCTAGAATCAATGGCAGCAAATAAAAATCAGTACCAGCCATTTAATTGACATTAACCAACAGTAAATTACCATCTGAAAGCATCCTGTCAAAGCAGATCAAACTGAATCATCTGTGATTGTTTCTGTCATTTTACCTTTTCAGATAGGAACTCAGCTCGTGGCACTTTTTTTCAGACTGAGATAACGAGGGTGTGCGTTAAGAGTCAGAGTGACTCAGGCTGGGCTGGGGCGAGCAGTTCCTCTCAAGTGTCTTAAGGAAACTTGGCTCTGGTCGCTGGAGTCATTTCAGATTCAATCACACTTGATCAACTTGGAGCAGGGCCCGTAGTATTTATAGAAAGTTAAACGTTATGCGGTTATGAAGCCTGGCTCCCATCCAAGAATCTGCCATCATTTCTGCCTCTGCAGCAGAGCCCAGAAAGAGTCGGACATTTCTGCTCTTTGTGCGGCTCAAAGATGCTCAAGTTACAACAAAACTGAGAAGAAATGTCGTCATTAGCAGGCAAACATGTCTTCAAGCTGATTGACTGTTTCACTGAGAGTTCCATCAGCCATCCGATTGGTTAGAGGTTTTTAAAGTGATCATGACTTTCTCTGTCTGAGTCACTGAGAGGGTTTGTTCCCATAAAGCTCTCTGCATCATCTCAGCTCTGTCTTTTCTCTGTCACTGCTCTTGTTCCTTTGCCTCCTGTGGTAAATTTGTCTTGTGTCTCACCAAAGAGCTCTCATCATCCCCTCGAAGAGCCTGTTCCCCTTATCCCAGCAAAATATCTCAAACTGTCAGCCATCAAATCTCTGACCCGTGATCCTCCTCTTCCCCTCATTATGTCGCCCTCGTTGGCGTAATTGAGTCCGACCGTTAATGGTTAAGCCGGCGTGGCGCTGAAATTAATATGGTGTGTTTTTCGGCTAAAGGCCCCCCCCACACACACACACACACACAAACAGGATTTTTTTCCAATCAGTCAAATGCAGTTAAAAGCACCCTTCACTCACAGAGAGCCATTATACTGGCATGATGTTTCCAGGAGCACTACAAGCCATTAATGTGGTTTAATGAAGAGATTAAGGGAGCAGCCAGGTGTCTCCAGAACATCACTCCAACACACGCCCACTCCAGGGTTCAAACTTCTGTTTGCCTTCTGAGAAAGACTTTAACCAGAACAACCGCCTGCTGGGTTTGTCTTAGCCTGATGGTTTACTGTTGGTGAGACAAGAAGAAAACGGGGCGGGCAGGAGGGGCTGTGGCCTCCTGTTTCACTAAAATATTTGAGGGATGAACACGAGGTCCAGTGAACTCAGCAGATGACCACCTCTGTTGTGCAGAGTTTGACAGAACCCCCTGAAAGCGGTCTTGAGCTATCATATCACAAGCAAAGAATGACCATGGGACTCCATGACCTTGGACCTTGACCTCCAAAATGTGTCCAATTTGTCCTTGTGTTATAGCACGTGGAATGCTTTTTAGGTCACTCAAAGTGAGTAAAGATTTTTGAAAACTTTGTTTTGGGCCTGAAGTCGTTAAACTGTTGGTGGTTTAAGGTGTTGATAACTGGACTATTTACACTCGTTCACTCTGATGCTGCTGTAAAAACAGTCAGATGATTCAGGCGCTGCCGACATTTAGGACAAGATTTAGTGTTACTGTTTCATAAGTGACCGTGTTGACTGGTGACCCCTTGGTCGTTTGCTCTGGGGTTGGTTATTACAGTTGTTGAAACAAACAAGAGAACCCCTGAAAGTGTTAAATAACAGTATGTGATCAAGCTAATCAGATATGTATGGAATTGAAATCTATACAAAGAAATATTTACATGCCTGCTGCCACCAGATAACACAGCCACAAGTTAAAACAGAACACCAGTCAGATGTGGTGGTGAGAGCAGATATGAAGATAAAACAGCTTTTATCATGGACATATTTACAAGGTAAATAAACAGCGTATGACAGTGAATATATATTTTTTATAAACGGGGATTATTGGTGCCGGCCCTGGTAGGACCAAGTCCTGTGATACTGTGGAAGTAAAGTGGGCGTCCCAGGGGACAAACATCCCAGAAGGACCGGTTCCTCACCGCTGTGTCACTGGGGAACTGCAGGCTTGGCACAATTTTGTAGGGAACTAGCCGCACATCCAGTTGTGCTGCTCACTCCTTAAAAACAAACTCCTTACAAGCTATACCTTGTTGTGAAGGTGATTAATCAGGCTTTACAAAGACATATATATATAATATCCATTTGTGTCATTAAAGGGGAGAATTATTAGATTCAAAATAATGTTTCCAACCTTTTCTAAGGAGTTTACTCTTTTGTTGTTGTTTTGACAGTGAGCCCCCTGTGGCTAATTTTTCTTTCATTAATAATACATATATTTTTTCCTAAGCATAAATAAATGATTAATCTCTGTTTTATAAATGAGGAGTTTATTACTTACTGATGCTCCACAGATGTTTTTAACAAAAATTTGATTCTTTGAGAAACGGTTTATTAGAGACAGCAGAAAAAGGTCTGGTCTTCAGTGTTTCTGTTGGTTTATAGAGAAGTGAAAAGTCAAATATCATCAGTATCAAATGGAGCTGACCTTTCACTCTGAGCCAGAAGTCCTCTGTGTAAAGATGGTTTGCTTGACTTCTTCTGCTCCGACAGTATTGATTGTCAGCCTCCTGGGTCCTGGTACTACTCTGTAATCAAAAATGTGCACTGACATAACATCAGGACAAAAGCCTTAGATGAGGCTAGACTGGAGAGTGTCCTCAGCTGTGTCTTTACTGGGGGGCTTTGAGGCCAATCTGTGACGGCCGCCATGTTGAAAACGGCGCCTCGATTAACTTTTGGTCAATCTGCACACAGACAGATGAGGAACGTCTGACTTTGTTCTGTCTGATCTCAGAAGTCAGTGAATTGGAGCTGCAAGTTTAACACACCTATGGGGATGTCCCTTCAGTCAGAATTTCAACTCAGTAGGTAATCATGGATTTACACAATCTTAACTGGAATATGGGCGGCTGAAAAGTAGATCAGTCATAGACATAAGGCTCAACAAAGCACTGTGCAGGCTTTCACATCAGCCATGTGACTCTTTATTCAGGTCCCTCTGAAACCAAAATGGACACAAAAAAACATTTTGTGCCCATAAAGACAAGCTGTTGGTGTACCAAAATAGATGTGCAAGAATTCCAAAAAGTGTGTTTTCATTTCCTCTTATTACACTCAGGTCACAGCCAGGCACTCTGGTCATTAGCAGAGGGTTCATTAGGGCTCCTCCTCCTCACAGGTTTAGTGGTGCATGATACCAAAAGAGGGATTTAATTTAAAGCAGAGGCCACACAAACACACAAGGTCACAGGGTCAGGCTCTGGGGAATGAAACTATCTCCAACTGTAATTTCAGTGACTGTTGTGCCTGTAGTCTCCTGCTCTCTCACCGTTTAAAACAGCATGAATGTGTTTGTGACGTCAGAGGGAAGCTCGTCTCACAACAGGCTCAAAAATTGGCTCTCAAGTGACAACACAGAAAAGTGAGTCATGATGAAGCACAAACTTCCTTCATGTGTGAAAAGCGTGAGAGTCTGAGTCTCTACATCAGTTATGACTCTTCGAAGTTTGTCCCACTGAGATCAACCGATCTCTTTTTTAAGGCAGACCTGATGATCGGTGACTTTAAATCCAAATGCAGGGCTGTTTAATGAGAGACCTGCAGAGTTTAATGTTTGTTTGAGGGCCACATTAATGTGAGTTTGGCTTAAAGTAATGTTTCTGTTCATAGCAGGGATCGGAGAATTGATATTGAGGTATCAGCAGTTTCATAAGTACTCTTCTGGTATCGATTACTTCCCTATATTCCAAATGAGTGTTCTGAGAAAATGTTTACCCTTGAAGCTAAAGAACTATTTTCAGTCTTACTCTCTGTCTTCGTGCTGAGGCAGCGCCACTTTCTGTGTCAGACCAATCAAACAAATCAAACAGCTTCACCCACTGGAGACATGAACTAAACTAGGAATGACAGAAAACACAATTTTATAATACTGTAAGAAAATATCTTAAAGTCACATTTTAAAAAACTGAATAACATGCTTTGGACATGCTTTGGTCCAAAAAGCCTATGAATAAAGCACAGCTGCATTCTTTTCATTCTCACATAACCCCTCTGCTCACAACGACTTGTTTGGAGGGCGGTCACCTTCATATGCTAATGAGCCAGAGCAGCGTACATACGGCAATTTCACGATAGAGCAGCATAACTTAGAGCAAAGCGGGCAATCCAGCCACGCGCCGCTTACAGTCCTGTGCACATACAAACCTTTAATTCACGGTGGTTACCACACACACACGGTTACAATAGCTAAGCTCTTTTCCCCAAAACATCAGGGGTTAACGCACAAAATGCTAAGCAGTGGGAAAGCCACAACTTAGCCTACCTTCCGGGCTAAAGTTAGCACAAATGGAGGGACCTGAAGTAGGTAAAGGATTGATTATATTCAGCCAACTGTTAAACTTATCTTGACTAATTTAAAAATACTCATACATTGAAGTTAATCCTTCAGACTTTCACCAAGTAACATGAACATTGACGAACATGTGAAGTTACCTCTAGTTCACTTCACCCTGCTGTTAGCATTAGCTCGTAGCAATGAGCAAAATAAATACTACACAGCAATAAAATACTCACAGCTCACAGGTCTTGAGCTTAGACTATTCTCCAGGTCCAGCCATCGCGTGCTTGATAAGTCCTGAAGCCACACTATCAAAGGTCTCAGCTGAGCAGCCCAGAAGTAATATTTAAAATTTGGTACTTTGAGGCCTCCTAATATTTTTGGTAACTGCAATGTTTTCAGTCTAACTCTAGGCCTCCTTCCCTGCCATATGAACTTTGTAATAAATTTGTCTAATTTATTAAATAAAGCAGTGGGTATACTTATAGGAAGCATCTGAAATAAATACAGCAATTTAGGCAACACATTCATACGTACACTTTCTATACGTCCTATCAGGGATAGAGGAAGTGTTGACCATCGATCCAGATCACTGCTAATATTTCGTATCATGTTCTTGTAATTAGCATCTAACAATTTATCTAATGATGGGGGAATATGGATTCCTAAATATTTGATACCATCTTTTGGCCAACTAAAGCCGCTCTGGAGCTTAATCACCTGTGAAATTCCACAACCAATATCCATAGCCATGGTTTTGTCTACATTTACTTTGTAACCTGAAAAGTATCCAAATTTCAAAATAAGATCTTTCAGGGAAGGAATGGTCATCGCTGGTTCAGAAAGATATAAGAGCACATCGTTAGCGTATAACGACAGTTTGTGGCATTCCCCATTTATCATCAGGCCCTTTATATTATCATCCTCTCTGATTAGTTGTGCTAGTGGTTCAATACTAATATCAAATAGCAAGGGGGATAGTGAGCAGCCTTGTCTGCATCCACGTTCCAGGGAAAAACGATTTGATAAGTAACCATTAACCTTTACAGCTGCTTGTGGATTAGAGTATAGTATTTGTATCCATCTAATAAAGTTTGGGCCAAATCGGAATCTTCTAAGTGTATGAAATAGATATTTCCAAGAGACTCGGTCAAACGCCTTTCGTGCATCGAGTGACAGCAACATTGTTTCCTCTTCCTTCACTTTAGGGTGAGACATCAAGTTCACAGCCTCCGGACATTGTCGCCATAATATCTGCCTGTGATGAACCCTGTCTGATCAGGGTGGATGATATGTGTGATTACTTTTCTCACACGTTTTGCCAATATGGCTGTCAATATGCACAAGTCCGTATTTAAGAGTGAGATTGGCCTGTATGACTGACATTTTGAGGGGTCTTTACCTTCTTTGTGTATCACTACAATCGTTGCTTCATGCCAGGATGGAGCCATAGTCCCAGATTGTAAGGCATAATGGTATGTATTTAATAGTAGAGTTGCTACTTTCTCTTTAAATATCTTATAGAATTCATTAGCAAATCCATCTGGACCTGGGCTCTTATTATTTTTTAGAGCTGAAATAGCCTCCTGTATTTCAGACATCTGATAGGCTCGTCCAATTCCTCAGCCACTGATTCGGTTAATTCAGTTAAATCCACATCCTTTAAGAAATCTGCCAATTCTCCTTCATCCATACAGGTGTCAGTGTCTTTGTACAAGGATTCATAAAATTGAGCAAATGATTTAGATATCTCATCTGGTTGAGTCAGTGCTGTGTTATCTGGTTTTAATTTGTGGACAGTATTAGATGCTTGTTGTTTCTTGAGCCGTAATGCTAACAATCTGCTTGCTCTATTGCCATTCTCATAGTATTTTTGGTTAATAAGTCTCAAGCTGCCTTCAATTTTTTCAGTGCACAGGCAATTCAGTTCTCTTTGAGCTTGTTTAAGGGCGGTGAGTAGCATTGTATGAGGTGATTTCTTATGCTGTTGTTCAAGCCGCTTCATTTGGTCCTCTACTTCAGTTTGTTTTGCCTCAGTCTGTTTTTTCTTCGCGCTTGCATAAGAGATAATACGGCCCTGTAGAAAAGCCTTGGCACAGTCCCACAAAATGAGGGGGGATGTTTCAGGATTAGTATTTGTGTCCAAATAAAAATCAAGTTCCGCAGTCACAAAAGTGATAAAATCTTTGTTATTAAGGAGTGACGTATTAAATCGCCACTGTTTTTTTGTCGGTCTATGTCCAATGACCCATGTTACCCTTACAGGTGCGTGGTCAGAGATGGTAATAGATAAGATTTCTATGTTCTTTATCCTGTATAACTCTGCCATGGGGGTGAACAAGAGATCAATTCTCGAATAGGAGGAATGCCTATGAGAGAAGAAGGTGAAATCTCTCTTCTTTGGAAATTTACATCTATGTATGTCTACAAAAACCGGCCTCCACTGAAAGATATCGGACTCGTTTACTCATGTTAGACGGGGTTTTTGGAGGTGGCTGTCTATCTAAATGTTGGGAAATTGCACAATTAAAGTCGCCTCCCATCAAAAGAATACCAATACTATGTTTAAATATTTTATTGAATATCAAACTAATGAAGTCAGGCTCATCTTCATTTGGAGCGTATATGTTCATCAAAGAAACGTCTATCCCATCAATAGTCCCATTCACTAATATAAATCTTCCCTCTGAGTCATATAAGACTTCAGTTGGCGAGAAATTAACTTGTCTATGTACCAGGATCGCAACCCCTCTTTTCCTACCAGATTGATGTGATGAAAAGTACACTTTATTGGCCCATGATTTTTTAAGTTTCTCGTGCTCTATATCTGAGAGATGTGTCTCCTGTAAGAATGCTATTTGGCATCTGAGTCTTTTAAGTTGACCAAGAATTTTCCTTCTCTTGATTGGGCAATGGAGACCCTTAACGTTATAACTTATTACCTCAAGTGAACCCATTTACATAGTGTGACCAGTAGGAAGGGATGACAACTGTACCCTTAATTTGTGCACTCATAAGCATACTGGAGGTGGAGATGAGGATGCAAGGTGGGGGAACAAACATAACTAAATAAACAAACAAACCTACAAAAAACACTCTGATCAAACCTTCATATACAGTTGTACCTCGAAGTGGTTTATAGCAAGTTATAGAAGTAGTGGACGGCGTGTTCTTGATGACATTTAAATATTCATCTATCATTCAAAGATATAATGGAGGACTCGTTGAAAACATCACGACAAATTCCCCAAGGAACAGTGGGAAAAATAAATTCTGAACTTATCAAAACTAATGGGGGTCATTGACCCCGGCTGCAAGTCAAAACAGGCAGCTAAGTGTAGTCCAGCAGAAGCCAGCCACCTGTGCTTGGTCGAAATACCAAGCAGTATAAAGACATCAGAAGCTTCTCAGGCTCCTACAGAAACTCTCAAGGATTCATACCCATCCAGCACATTTAAAGAGATATGTTAACCATAAACATAATATCACAGATATGTGAGATAACTTCAAACAAATCTTATTTTCTAATCTTATTCACTACATAGAACTGATATAACACCACACTCAAAAAGCTCTGGTAAATTACCTGGTCGGGAGGTCAACCTTGGGAAAAAAGTCCAGTTACTCAGTTTGCATCTCTCAAACAGACACGACCTCCCGCTTCACGTACTCCATGGCTTGAGCGGCGTCCAAGAACTCCTTTTCCTCATTTTTGTATGAAATGCGGAGCCGAGCAGGAAACAGAATACCAAAGCGTACATCAGGTCTCCCTTGAAGCATCTTCCTGACATCCGTAAAAGCTGCTCTCGCCCTCACAACACTAGCCGTGAAGTCCGGGAATATAGCGATCGGCTATCCGTTGTAATTAAGTTGACCTCCACGGTCCCGGGCTTTCCTCAGGATGTCCTGTGCGTCTCCCTCGTTATGCATCTTGGCAATGACGACTCGCGGTTTATCCCCAGGCTTCCTCTGTGTCAATGCTCGATGCGATCGTTCCACCTGCACCTCTCCCTCCAGGTGGAGAACATCCTTCAGCAGTTTAGAGACAGCGGAGGGTGAACTCGATCCCGCCAGCTCGGGAACACCGGTGATTCGTATGTTCCCTCTTCGCATCCTGCTCTCCAAATCGTCACATTTTCCCCTCAACTCCTCTACCAGCTTCTGGAGATCTGTCACGGTAGTTTGAACTGACACTACCTCATCTGACCACGTCGATAAGCCTTCCTCCATGTCCTTTACTTTGGCTTTCACCCGATCCATATCTGCACTCACCGCGGACATGTTAGAAGCTAACTCCGTCCTCCTGAATCTCCATCTTTATTGATTCAAAATCGTCAGCCAAAGCACTTTTTAGCTCCTCTCTTATGACGGACACCAAGTCTTTCCTCAGAGCGGAGATGATATCGGCTTTAATTGGCTCAATGTCCATGGCTGCTCTCTCGGGTGAGGGTGGAGTCTGCGTGGGGCCACTCGAACTTTTCACTGAGGAGTTGTTAGCCGCACTAGGCCTGGTGATAGCCGGTCCATCGTACTTGTATTTTCGAAGATTGGCCGCCATCCACTTACAAATTGTCACATTTATAGTAGGCGCAGAAACATAGGGTGTGTCCGAAGATCTTTACCTTGGTTTCAGATGTGCTAGGAGCGTATAATTATGAAATTAAAAGAGGATCTGCAGAAGCTCTGAAAAGCGCGTCTTACTCCATTGCTGCTCACCAGCGCCCCCCTTTGTTAAGTTTTTTAATGTAAGACTGGTCTCATTTCTGATCCTAAAACAGTTAGTTTGGTCTGTGCTCACACCTTGAATGGGGTCTCAGGGGTCATGGTCTGAGCCAGACTTTCTCAAATCAGTCCAGAAAACTAGTCTAGTTTCCTCAAGTGTAGTCAGTGATGCTCCTTTAAATGTTTCAAAAAAGAATGAAGTGTTATAACGAAGAAAATATCATGTAATATAACATGAAAACATGAAGAAATTAAATATTTCAAATCTCTGATTCCTGGTATATTTTATTTCTTAGCATGAAAATAAAGAAAAGATGTTTTGTGAAAAGACTTTATGGAGCATTTCTGAATTCACACAGAAAACACTTACTGCTTATCGTAGATTTGATTTATTGTAGAGACATTAGGGACCATAAATCAGAGAATTTCTGGGGAAAACATCACATTTCCATGTTAATGGCAGATTCTTCAGTGTTTTCTTCATGTTTTTTATCTTGATCATTTCTGTGGAATTGACCCACAGGCTGCATTGAATAGAGAGGGGGGCCAGACCATCAGTTACCCACCTGTGCTCATGCTTAACTTGGTGTTCGAGCACTTGGAGAGCAGAAAGCAGCCAAAGATGTAACAAAGATGCTTCCCCCAAAACTACCACCTGTTTCACGGCATATTCATTGCAGCAATGCCATGGCAGAATCAGACGACACGTCAGATGAAGATCAGGACCCACCAAAGCTCTTAGAGTGACATGACCTGTGATGCTCTCAGAACGATCCTCTAACATATTCCTTCAGGTGCTGTTCGTCCATCTTCTATCCAGTTTGACACGTTGAACTGACCTCTGTCGACCTTCCACTGACGTGAAGCTAACATGGCTGACACACAGTATCAGGCTGTCTGAATATTTTCTTGATGTTTTCATATTTGTGCCTCAAGCTCTACATCAGTGATGTCTTTGGTTGTCATCATAGAAGCTTTAAAAAGCTTTTGATGAGTTTTCCTCTGTAAAATCTCCTTTCTCTACTCCTCGTAGATGAAGTTGAATGGATGAATGATTGAGGAGTGGTTTGTCGTGTCATGACCCCGTGGAGCTGCTGCTTTGACCTCTTTCTTTAACAAACATGTTGAATGGCTGACTATCTTATGGTACAAATGCCCACCAAATTTCACAGCTCTCGGGTTGATTGTGGTGTGAGGGCAGAGTTTTTAAACAGTTGGGTGCGCCAAGGAGCAAATTAGCCCAGCCCACTACCAAAGTCCACGTCGTCCATATTTATCCCGCTCTGCTCTTCACTGCATCATTTTGATGAAATGCTGTCCTGAGCCGGAGATGAATGAACTCTGCTGGCCGAGCGGCCTCTCAGCAGAGGATCCCCCTCTGCTGCAGAGCTCGCTGCAGGGAAACCCCTGCCTCCCGTCCTGGATCAGGAACACTGGGCTCCCTCTAAGTGCTGCGAGGATTTATATCTGCAGACTCCCCTCACTTTTGGGGTTATTACAGCAGACTGTACACAGTCGAGGGCGTTATAAATCCCCTCTTTTATGGCACTGCTTCTTTTAGTCCCAATAAAGAATCCAGCTTTATTTTTTTGACCTGTCAAACTTCTACAGCAGAAGATTTACAATGTGGGAGGTCTGACGCTGCCGTAAACTGTGTCAAATAATAGTCACACTGGTCTTCCTGTTAGGACGTCGAGCCTTTAAAGGAAACATATTATGCAAAAAACACTTTTTAAGGCTTTTGAACACACTTTTGGGTATTTGGCCTTCCTCCCAGCCCACAAAATGTGATAGTAGACAACAAAACATGTATTTAGCAGGCTGTATAAATGTAAACTCATGGCATTCGGTGAGCTGTTGAGTCTGTGGATAGGCTATACTGTTATGTAACAGTATATTTTCTCATTTGCATACCTAACCTGATTGGTCTACCTGAGTATCCCCCCTCACACCTGCTGGAGAGATTTCTCTGTGAAGAGCAGCCATGTTGTTTATATTCTTTGCGTGAAATCGGTGTTCAGCATGTCTGAGCTCAGAAGCTGTCACCGCTCGGTTGTTAGCTGTAAACAGCCACATATATCTTCACATACAGGCTACCAGCCTCGGAGGACCAGAGGGCCCAGTGGATTAATTTTATTTTTGAAGGGAATGAGCCAGCTACACTCGGCTAAAACCTGTGTGTGTGTGCCAGCCACTTCACGTCCAGCTGCTTCTTCAACTTCAGTCAGTTCAACACAGGACTGGGAAGTAGACTTTTCCTGGGTCCGGGCTCAGTACCAACAATTCATTGCCAAACCTGATGATGGAAATGTGAGTATTTTATTGCTGTGTAGTATTTATTTTGCTCTTTGCTACGAGCTAATGCTAATAGCAGGGTGAAGTGAACTAGAGGTAACTTCACGTTTGTAAAGCCCCGTTTCCACCAGAGGGTTCAGTTCGGTTCGTCTCGGTACAGCTCGCTTTTTGTGGCGTTTCCATAGCCTAAAACCAGGACAGGACCCCTTATAAGCGTACCGTACTGTCCTACTTTTTGGGACCCTTCTGTTGGGGTGCCAAGCATACCGATCCAACCCCAGAAGGTGGAGCTAGAAACACTGCAGCCCGTTGATTGGTCGAAGGAGACGTCACTTCCCGTGCGACAGCGGTAATAAAGAACAACACAGCCCCGCCATGTTTAAATCTCCACTCGTCTTCGTGAAGATAACTCTCAAGGCTTTTTTGTTTGGAAAATGGCATCAATATCTAGTGTCCCATGGTCTACTGTGGAGGTGCAGACCTTCCTCAGTATTCTCGGTGAAGAGAATCGTTGCTCTTTGTTTACTGTGTTGCGTTTTCTTCTTCGTTGTATTTAATAGCTGGGTACACTGTGTCGCGCTGCTATGACGTCATGCTATCGGCATCCGGCTTACACGCCACCTACCAAGTAGGGTACGGCTGGCTGTGGAAACGCAACCAGGATCTGCCTTACCGATCCGGCCTGAGCCAAACCGTGCCGATCCATACCGGACCACTTGGTGGAAACGGGGCATTAGTGTTAAGGTTACTTGTTGCTACTTTTGAAGGATAACCTTCAATGTAAGAGCATTCTTACATTAGTCAAGAGAAGTTTAACAGTTGGCTGAATATAATCAGTCCCACTGCGGTGACTTGGCTGAGGTTAGCATGTTTGCGTTAGCCTGTAAAGTTTGGGGGAAACCGGATCGTTGTTATCTGTTAAAGTGCAGGAATTTGTGGTTCTTGTGTGTTCAGGAAGAGAAGCTTAATAGTTGGCTGAATAAGATCAGTCCTTTACCCTCCCCTGGTGCCTCTGTTTGTGCTAATGTTAGCCGGGAAAGTAGGCTAAGTTGTGGCCATCCCACTGCGGTTAGCATATTGTGCGTTAGCCTGTAATGTTTGGGGGGGAAGAGCTTCGCTGTTGTAACCGTGTGTGGTAGCATGAATTAAGGATTTGTATGTGTTCAGGACAGTAAGCGGTGCGTGGCTGGATTGCCCACTTCGCTTGAGTTACGCTGCTCTATCGTGAATTGCCGTATGTACACTGCTCTGCTCTGGCTCATTAGCATATGAAGGCGACCGTCCTCAAAACCAGCCATTCTGAACAGAGGGGTTATGTGAGCATGGAAAGAATGCAGCTGTGCTTTATTCATAGGCTTTTTGGACCAAAGCATGTCACTAACGTTTCATGAAGACATCAAGGATCCATGTTAACCTGCTGGAAAGGAGCAAAATATGGACCTATAATTTTTCATTCTGACAGTGAGGAGTGATCAGCACTTGTATTTCATCTCCAGTGTGTCTGAGTTTCTAGGCACTGAAATGATGAAGAGGAGTAAAATTGTGATTGTTGTGGATATAATGCCTAAAATCTGCTGCCTGAGGACTGACTCTGCGTCTCCTGCTGGATTAGTCACCTCCCTGCAGACTGTGAGTCTGTTTATACACCAGAGAGCAGAGCTTACTCACTGATTTACTGCTCTGTCTCTGCTTTATTGTCCTAATATGAGACAATTTGGGATTGGACGAATTAAATTAAAGAGAAATTCATCAGCACTCAAATTTTCTTAAAAGCAACAGTGACATGAAACAGCATTAAATATTTAATAAACATAAAGAGATGAAGTAGGGCTGTGAATAAGGGTTATATTTAAAGGGACCGAGACAATAATAAAATAGTGATGTGCTTTTGACAGTCATATATAAAAAGTTTTTGAGTCAGACTGTAATGTGTGGACTCTTCTTTTAAAATATAGACTCCATAGTTTCTCTGTGTCTAAAGATAGTAGACAGAATTCTGTGATTTGACCGGCGCTCGGTTTGTCTTGAGTTTGATGTGACATGCGGACTTAGGTTAAAGCAGATGGATCTTTAGATAGCTTTAGTTTGATTCGTGTTGCTGTTTTTTCCTTTTACATTGCCCCACAATATCAACCACTGCTCACCTGTGCAGCTCCTTCACTACATCCTCTGCATACCTTTATAATTTATATATATTTTTATATCTACATAATTCAATTTGCACCATTTTCTAGCTCTTTATATTCTTTTAATTCCTCTTGACATGTTTGTTTTTATTCCAATATATTTTGATTGTTTTTGCACAAATATACCAGGTCCGGTTCTGGCTCTGGTTCTGATTGTGTTGGTCCCACACTGAAGACTTGGATCAGATCTAAGAACCCTTTGGCCCAAAGTCCAATTCATCTCATCACTGTGAAAACTGTGAGCCATCCTCAGGCACCACGTCATGAAGGGGCATGAAGAAGTGGCCTCAGGCAAAACTCATGAGCACAGGCATGACATGTTTCCAAAGAGTTCTTGGTGAATAAATCAAAAACTTAACCTTGCAGAGCAGCTGGATCCTCTTGATCTGTAATCAGGCAGATCCATCCTGCAAAGCTCCAATCTACAGTGACTGTGAGCTCAGCCCAAATTTGCAAGGCCCTATCAGAGTCCTTTGGAGCAGGAAGAGGCAGAGCTATGAGCATTTGTTTATTAGATTAAAAAACGAACACTGACATCTTTTCCTGATTAGAGGGATATTTTTGCTTTACACATCAGCAGGAGTGCATGCCTACTACATCATCTGATTGGCCTATAATGAATGTGATTGACAGGCTGATGGTCCAATCACCTGCTGGATATGCTTCTGAAAGGTTCTACCCTCCCCAGACACTTTCTACTGGCTGTTGCCCAAATGGACGAGAGAGATGTATTGATTCCTGTAATGAATTCCTGGATCTGAATCACCACTAAAATCTAATCACTTCTTCCTTGTGCTATGACCAACGTTCCCTGAAAATTTCATCAGAAACTTTTGAGAACTTTAAGTTATTCTGCAAAGAGACAGACAGAGAGTCTTTGGTGAAGGTTAAAATGTGCAGCAGTGTGCAGACTTCTTTAATTTTACTGTTCAGGTTGTCATTTTATTACGGGGCCTGATGTGGAGTGATTCACTTTTGGAACCGACCCCAAGTGGCCTCGTGAGGAACTGCAGTTTTCCTCGCCCTGTGAGCTGCTGCATGATATTTAAGTGATAGCTGTCCAGTCTTCAGTTCTTCTAATCCAACAGGACATCTGTGCAGCTCCTCACTGTCCCTCTGTTCTAATAAGAGAAAAGCCTCTTCAGCCATTAGCCGCTGAAATGCTGCATCGGCGCTTTCGTCAACAGCAGGAAACTGACACCTCTCCTCTCACACGTATGCCGCCTTGGCCTCCTGCCGTAGGAAACTGTTAACGTCAATGATGACATACAGTATTTGGACTCATAAAACCTACGGAGGGGGAGGGGCCGCTCCGGCTGCAGACCCCTGACCCGTCTTGTTATAGGACTGCTGCCAGCTTAATGCAACCTTGGCTGAGCCGCCACCTTCCCCGCCCATTAGGCCAGTCATTTTCAGGCTAAAACATATAAGTGACCTATTTTAGGCAGCAGGGGGATATTTACGGCTGCAGGTCATGGCATAAGTCCTATGAGTAAATACATGCTGTGGATGGAGGAATGACTTTTGGTGATCATGTAGAAGAAAATGGAGGAGGGAAAGCATGTTCGCCGCTGCCACGGTAATGAAAAATCACTCATATGACAAAGAAAGAGAAAGAACTGGACCTGAGTTTGTCTAAAGTCGAGGCATTTGTTGATCCTCATGTGGCTCAATGGTCCTAAAATCATGAATGAAAGGAAGAGGCGCTCCCCTCTACTCCCTCTAACGCCTCCCCCTTGCTCTCCCCCGCCACCACGTGCAAGTCCACAGAGAAGCTTGGACCACTGCACAGTGACTCAGGCTGCTCTCCATTTGAAAAATTAAACTTGGGGGCCGTTTGGCAGAGTTAAATGAGGCCCCCAGGAAAAAAAAAAAAAAGAAAAAAAAAAACATGCTGAGCTCAGCACGGCTCCTACAATCTCAATCACAAAGGAGGAGGTTGGCGCGCTGATGTAATGGCCGCCGTCGTGCTGCCGCTGCTTGGCAGAGGAGGAGAGCTCGTCAGCACAGGCTCGCTAATTCCCCCACTCCCCCGCCCCGGATCAAGGGTACATCAGATATCATTAACAAAGACAAAAAGGCAAAGTTTAAAATCAGACACGAAGCCAGACGTCAGAGAGGAGGAGGCTGTTGGAGAGCAGAGAGCATGCTCCAGCTGCTCCTCCACCTGTAGATCTCTGTCTCATTTATCTTCTCTGCAGAGAACAGCAGCACCTGTGAGCTTCAGTTTGAGAACATCTCAGCAGTTCACTGTGAGGACCAGCAGGAGAAGGCCCTCTGACCTTTAACTGTAACAAATGATCTAGAATAAAAACAAGACCTTTATTTAAGAGCTGGTTTGAAGCTTCAGTAACTACAATTACAATTATGTGGCCATTCCTTTAGCCCCATTCCTTCATCATTACAGTTCCTGATATTAACTTCAGAGAGATCAGCTAAATTAAACACATGGTAGTTCCTGCAGACAGCACACATATATTAGTATGCCCTTGACAAACAGTCATAGATGACCTGCTGCTGTGGACCTGCTCCACTCAATGTGCTCTATCCTGCATCAACCACCAACAGAAATGACATTTAACATAAATTCATACTTTTAGACCAGTTAAACATATTTTAATGAAGTTTGATTTGATTTGATTTGAATGGGTTAATATATTAATCAACACCATTCCTCTCCAGATTATATTATTAGAGATATATGTAGTTGTATTGATTATACATCCATAGTGACTCTCTTTACAGCCATATAGACATGAGGACCCTCTTGAAAATGAGATGTCACATCTCAAGGGGCTTACCTTTAATAAATTTATATTCAACAGATATGGTGCTGTATAAGTAAAGATTGATTGATTGAGCTCAGTGTAACATGAAGCATTTATTCAAAGTCTTAAAACAATCAGAGAAAGAGTTTTATTATAATATGAAGCTTTAGCAAAAATTCAAGCAGGTGGACCTTCACATTCATCTTCTCTCATCCATCTCCTCACCTGCCCTCCAGGTGATCCAGATCATCAGCTGAAGGAGCCAAGAACTCACTTTAGCACCAAGCCAACCAGATTCTGCCACCACCCATGGGGCCAATCATCTGCTGCTGTCACGTTTTAAATCTTGACTTTGCTCCTCCACAGCGGTGTTGTGCTGTGTGATCTCTGCAGCCCTCCTCCACCAGGCACCTCCTGTTGGCCCATCATAGTCCAGGTCCAGCTCAGGGTCTAGACTCCAAACGGGGGCCTCCTGTCTCACTTTTGCCCTCAGTACCCCTGAAGTCCACCAAGACCTCACTATGGGGTCTGAGAACCAAAGAGATGCTGATCACAAATACACTGCACATTTTCAATCATACAAGCTAATAAATAAATAATTGTTTACTCAAGTGTGGTCTGTCCTGATTGAAATTAAGTATAAGCAGACGGTGCTTATCAAAGTGTGGACCGTGGCCCCCTGGTGGGTCTCAGAGGTTCTGCAGGAGGTTGTATTCACAGTCAGAACAGCTCAACTGTGGAGGAAAGTTCCGTCAGCGCGGCGGGGGAAACAACCCACTGAAGATGAGACTGAGAGGCTGCAGCAAAACTAATAAACTAATAACAATGAAATCAATGAGTTCAATCTGTTGGAACATTTTCCAAACCAAAGCACAAACTGAAACACTGCTGTTAACAGAAGGACAAATTTGTCCACACACTGAATCCAAACATATGGATGTGTTTAATCACACGGACGTGGTTTTCATTTTGATATTTTCTCTTGAATGTGTTTTTGTGATCTTTAATGCTCTGTTTTTGAATGTTCCAATGCAGAAAGACGAAAAACAGGTAAAAGCACATTTAAGAGTTAAATACAAAACACTGATGCATTAACAGTCTGCAGAAATACTAGGGATGTGTGATATTGGATTTTTGCTGATATTTTTAAACTTATTATTGCTGATGATGATATTTTCCGTCCAAGCAGAGTCTTAACATCACAAAATAGACTTGTTGCTGTCAAAATGAGATTCTATCTGTGTGAGGAAAAGATGTAAAATTATTGGGTGCTGTTTGTAAAGCAGCTCATGCTAAAAAATAACAGCAACATTTTGTCACATTTAGCTTCAAACCTTGTAAAAACAACTGGTGTGAATTTTTTCTGGTGATCTTTTAGGACATTTACAGCACTATTTGTCATCTTAGAAATATCTTAAATAGTTAAATGTAAATATTAAATGTCACACGTAAATGCTAAATATAAATATACATGTTAAATATAAATATAAATGATAAATATATTCATATAAATGTTAAATATAAATATAAATGTTAAATCTAAATGTAAATGATAAATATGAATCTAAATGTTTAATCAAAATATAAATCTTAATGTTAAATCTAAATGTTTAATCTAAATGTAAATGCTTAATATAAATATAAATGCTAAATATAAATATAAATGTTAAATCTAAATGTTACATCTAAATATAAATGTTACATCTAAATATAAATGCTAAATATAAATATAAATATAAATGTTAAATAGAAATACAAATAGAAATGTTAAATCTCAATGTTAAATCTAAATGTAAATGCTAAATATAAATAGAAATGTTAAATATAAATATAAATATTAAATCTAAATCTCCCAGGCACAACTACCTCCTGGTAATAGGAAGTACCAAAATGAAAGCTCGAACAAAGACCGCCGCAGAGCCACCCCTTACCAAAAAGAAGTAAACTTCAAGTTTACCTCTCCAAGTATACTTAAGTGGAGTTTGAGTATACTTTATCAAGTATACTTTACTGTACCAAGTATACTTATATTTATGTACTAGTAGTGTACTTACATGTGTACTAGTTAGTATACTTACTAAGTATACTTATGTACTAATAGTATCCTGATTTGGCCCACTTTTGAGGATACTCAAGTAAACTTTAAGGTTACTTCAAGTATAAATGAAGTATATATGAGTATACTTAAATTATACTATTACCTGTACTTGAATGGTACTACTCCTTTACTTAAAGGAAACCATTCATACACTCATCAGTGTACTTGAAGTGCACTATTGCTTTACTTACATTGCACTTTTGTAAACTTAAAAGTGCACTACTGTTTTACCTGCAATGTACTTGAAATATACTTTTCTTATACTTGATGTATACTATGACCATACTCGAATTAAACTGTTTTCATACTTGAAGCATACCATTTATATACTCAAAATATACTATGCCTGATAACTTACAATGCACTTGAATTGCGCCATTCTTATACTAGCAGTAAATACTGCTATAGTAATTATAGTACACTACTCCATTACTTACAATTTACTTGAATGCAGAGTACTCATATACTATATACTATAGCATATAGTATATATATATACTATATATATACTATATACTCATATACTGCAAATTAACACCTTAATACTAGTCTGATTGTTTACCTATTAAGATATCCAAATGCAGACATCAAACCTTCATACATAATTACCATTAATTTGTATATATTATATTTATTTATTATTATATAATACTATATCTCTATCGTAACACATCTATACAAGGATAATTATATATCATATTCACATCTCTATAATCTTATATTCTATTCTATATTATATAATACTATAGCACTCTATTATATAATAACATACTATTGTATCACATATACCAAATCAGTCATATATTATATTTCTGTCTGTATGTCTGTGTGTATGTATATCTACATCTATCTATCTATCTATCTATCTATCTATCTATCTATTTATATATATATATATACATATATATATATATATATATATATATATAGACACACACACACACACACACACACACACACACACACATATATATATATATATATATATATATATAACAATACATTATATTTTAATTTCACAGTGACATTTTTTTCTTTTTTTTTTCTCTTTATTTACTTATTCAACATCCTTTTTTTGGAGGTGGGCCATCCTTTTTCTTCATACAGAAGTGAAGGGGGAGGCTACTGTTATTTATAACTCTGTTATCACTAAACAGTCTGTCTAACCTTGATTTTTGTAACCAAACAGACATAGTCAGGCTTTTATCTGTTTTACGTTGATCCTCTCCAGCTTTATTATGGTGAAAACAGTAACAGCCATATTAGAAATAAATTTAATTCTGGCCATAAGGATTTCTTTTTGATGGAAACATCATTTTTGCATCTTTTTACAGTCAAATTTACATTTGTGTTTAAAGTGGGAGAAAATAATTTGTGTAACTTCTGAGTTGAGTTTATATTGTTAGTAGAGTGTCCATCAGATCCCTCCTGAGTTTTGGGGCACAACAAGCCCAAATGAGCAACAGCACTTTTGAAACAAGCCCAAAAATAAGCGGACTTGGCAACACTGGAATGTTGTCCCAGTCTGAGGGAAACATGCTCCCTTACACTTTCTGCTTCCTACGTAGTGATAATTTTTGTTCTTGTAGAAGCACATTAGTAAAACACTGAAATTGGGGACATTTTCGGGACAGCTTTAATCAGGGACAGGTCATCCAAAACGGGGACTGTCCCCAGAAATCGGGGACATCTGGTCACCATAGCCTTAGATAAATATATCAATAGCTAAAGAAATTGCAATTTTTAAAAAAAAGTTTCCATGTCATGTAACCCATCGACTCAACACCTGTATCTAATTGTATTACGGAACTGGAAAAATAAGACACAGCAAATTTTATGGTATTTTACTGCTTCATCTATTTTTTTATGAATAACATGCAAAAATTATCTTTTTTTTTTCAATAACTTCTTTGTCTAGGGTAGAACCGGAGTAAATATCCGTCGAATATCCAACCTAAAAGTAACTTCACCTCGGTATAAGTTTTTTAGTTTGATTGATCATCAACCCACTATGGACTCTCTGTATGGGGGAGACCCAAAGTTGTAACTGAGGGAGTATACCGTGTGGTATGATGTCCCAGTGGAGGTGGACGGTGTCGCTGGTCCAGGAGTAGCATACTTCCTGTCATCCTGTAAAGACACTGAAACCTCATTAGCTACATTTTCTGTAATGTGTTTTGACGTTTTTATGCTCAGCAATAACAAACAAAGCAAATATGCTATGCAAGAATTGCACTGATGCTAGTAGCAAATCTCTTTTGGACTAACAAGCGCAGTTGTGGCACTGCGGCGGACGTTGTTGCTGACGAGAACTCCCCGAGCTTTTATTTGGTACTTCCTGTTACCAGAAGTGTCAATTTGCATGTTAACTAAATGTTTAGTTGCGCCTGAGAGATTTAGATTTAACATTTAGATTTATGTTTAGATTTAACATTTATATTTATAATTAGTATTTACATTTATAATTAACATTTATATTTATATTTAACATTTATATGTATATTTAGCATTTACATTTCAATTTAACATTTCGATTTAACATTAAGATTTATATTTAGATTAAACATGTAGATTTATATTTCTCATTTACATTTATATTTAACATTTTTGTTTATCTTTATTTATTTACGTGTGACATTTAATATTTACATTTAACTATTTAAGATAATTCTAAGATGACAAATTGTGCTGTAAATGTCCTTAAAGGTCACCCGAAAAAATTCACACCAGTTGTTTTTACATGGTTTGAAGCTAAATGTGACAACATTTTGCTGTTATTTTTAGCATGAGCTGCTTTACAAAAACATTTGACACCAATTCCACCAATCAAGGATAAGATAGGAGTTATATGATCATTTCAGTATTAAGCCACTTCCTCCATGATCACATATGGTGATTGTCCAGGCTGGAAACAGGTGCATGCATACTCTATAGAGAAAAACTGAAGTACTTTTTTTTTTTTTTTACCAAGACTATATTTTGTTTAGTACTTATCCTATTGCAGATAATACCATGTGACTTATTTCAAATTAAATTGTAGTTTCTCAGGCAAAATGTGATGCACTTTTCCCCTGCTATTTTCAAACTGCTATGCTAATACAGCTAGCTAAACAATGGCTGACAGGGGTGGGGTTGGGTTTAACACATCTTTAAAAAGTGTTACATCCATCCTGTTACATACAACTAAGAACACTGTCTTGATTTTAATAACTTCACAGAATGCCTTGGCAGGGGGCAGGATAGACTGGCAGAGGTGTACCTGCACATGTTTTTTAAAAAAGCATCTGATGAGGTCACAAAGAAGATCAGTCATGAAGGCACATGATATCTGCCATGTAATTGTCTGTGTGGAGCCATTTGAAACTCCTTTTTTTTAGCCTCTTATTTGTTAGTATTGCTCTTATCATTTTACCTCATTTGTCTTTTATTGACTTCTTCTGTGTTATGTTAACAGATTGGTGTCTTTATTTACTTTTAATTCAGATTGTTTTATTTTTGCTTCACCTTACGTAATACTCTTAATCTTTTTATAAAAAACTTTTAAGCTTATTGTTTCATTGTTCTATCTCTTTTTTATTATCTCTATTATATTATTTTATTATTGCCTTTTTATTTGTTTTGTATTTAGCTTTTATTTGGTCCTCATGGTCTCATTTTATGTAGCAGGGTTCTTGTATTGTCTGGGTTCTTATGACATATGGAAAGGGCCTCTGAGTCCTGAGGCTGGAGTCACTGGACATGGCACCCGTGCATGTTAGTTTGCGCCCTCAGGGTGCAGTCACACTTAGAGAGTCATTCAGCCATTCAGTCATTCAGTGTGTTGCTGTATCCTGGTGTGGTGTGGTGTGTCTCTGGCCCTCTGGGGTCAGGGCCTCCTCCGTGTCCGTGTCCAGTGACTGGGCCTGGATTGTTGTGCCTACTTGTTGGGGTTGGGGTTAAGTTTTCCTTCATGTTTTGGCGAACTTTCTCAATTTCATTTTGCCTTTGTGTATGTCTTAAATGTTCTTTGTAATTCAATTGACCTTTTTCGGTTGTTTTTTCCTTTGTGTTTAAGCTCTTTTGCTTTGCTGTCTTTATGTTCTTGCTTGTTGGCAAAGTACTTTGTAAAGCCCTCGTTTTTAAAAGTGCTATATAAATAAAGTTTATTATTATTATTATTTTTGTTATTATTATTATTATTATTATTATTACCATTTTGACTCTGATTAAACATATACACACAGACATTGCTTTATGTTAGACCTTCATGTTTTTTTACACAGCTACACTGTAGTATTCATTAAGCTTACATACTGTTAATGAAGTTTGTTCTAGACTATTTCACACACACACACACACACACACACACACCCACACACACTCCTGAATCAAACAGAAGGTGGATTTGAGTTATGGTCAGTCAAAGAAAGAGAGACATTGTTTTGGATAGTTCTTTTATTTCAATAAACCTCTTTTTGAGGCATATCACATGGCGTGGCCTCTGTTTGTGCTTTTTTTGGTCTAATTGTTATTACTTACCTCAGCATGTGTTACAACCTACCCCTGCAGTGGGCTAGGTTGTAAAAGAATCAACATGTATTTGACACCATAAGGTCTGTGATGTTCTTGCACAGGTTTGAATTGGTGTCATTTGTAGTGAATAAATGTGAGTGCTTTGTATTAAAGTTTGAGAACACTAACTCAAACATTCAGTGAGTTAAAGGTGCTAAAGCAAAAAGTGTGACAACCATACCCGGTCTCCCCTACCCCTGCAGTGATGGCGAAGAGTCCGGTCTCTAGACCCTGACTCTGGTCTGTGTCCACAGAGGACGCTCTGGTGTTCATCTCCAGGTTAAAGGTCGGTTTCTCCTCTGGTGGAGTTTTAGTGGATCAGAATTATCCACAGGCATGCCCTGCGGCTCAGAAATAATAAACCTGAATTATTAAACTGAAGTTTCTGCCTTTAAACACAACAAAGACACTGCAGCTCTTATTTCATGACTGCTTTTTTATTATTAATATTTTATTACTCTAATCAACAAGTGTGATGAACTGAAAGAGGACATCATTTTTCATCATCCAGCCTGAAAGAACCTGAACTGCACCAACTTCTGTTTCAAATCTGCCTTTTTTTTACAGATCAGATCTTAAAAACAACCATGAAGAAGTCTCAGTTATTTACCTGCTCACCTTTTTTTTACTTCACAGCCAAATGTATCTGGTGTCCTCCTCTGACTGACTGCTGCCTCCTAGTGGACACGAGGAAACACTGCGTCTGTGGACAAAAGAATAAAATAAAATAAAAAACTTTTTCTCAGAGAAAACCTGAGAAGCTTAAAGATAATGACTGAGAGCAGGTATCATCCTCATCTGAATTATTTGGGCTTTAAAGAAAGTGTTTTTCCACTATACGATCTGTTAATTTAGGGCCTTATTTTAGAATTACATGTTGTGTCCAGTTTTGGTCTGTATTTCAGGCCAGTCTAGCAATATAGACAGCAAATAAATCTGCTGGCACAAACGTCCACATCTACAGTTTTAATGAATGAAGTTTAACAGAATCAGACTCAGAAATACTTTATTAATCCACAAGAGGAAATTGGGTTATTTCAGCTGCTATCATACTCAGTAAAACCGCAGGAAGACCAGGAAAAGACATTAAAATTGATAAAAGCATAAAACAATTAGAAGTTACAAGGTACAGAATCTTCTAGACATATCAGCTTCCTTATGAAGGAAAAAAATAATAAAATAAGTTACAGTGAGATTATGAACAAAGCCAAGGAATTTACACTTTTAGCATTAAATATTTAAAATATAAATATAACATGATAGCACTGTGTGACAGTAGAGCACAAAGTTTAATCAAACTGAACCGTTATTAAATTAAACTGATTTGACCTCTGGTGCTCTGGTCTTGGGTGTCCTTTATTATTATGTAAGAAAGGTGAAAACCCACCTGTGGCATAAACCTTCATCAGGAGGGGGTCCAATAAATGTGTTAGATAAGATAAGATAAGATAAGATAAGATAAGATAAGATAGAAATGTATTGTCCCTTTGGAAAATTAGGATTCCAGTAGCAGTTATATATATATATATATATATATATATATATATATATATATATATATATATATATATATATATATATATATAAGGATGGATATAAACACAAATGAAAATACATATAAATAAAAATTAAAATATGGCTACAGGCTGGCGACTGCTCCTTTCCGTCCTCATCACTCACAGAAACTCTGCTCCGTAATTTTAACACGTCTCACATTTAAGAATTGACCATCCGAGCTTATTAAAATGATAATAAAAATGTTTGAGGTTCGAGTCCGGTTACCGATCAATCACTGATCTTACATCTGGGCTCTGTTGCTTACCCCTGACGTCCCATCCAGGAAAACCAATCAACTTCGGATCACTGCAGAGGCGGCGCAGACACTTCGGCGCAGACATGGTGAGTCTGGATGAAGCCTGATAAAACCTCATTAGATCAAACTTTTCACACTTTCTGCCGAACACGTGAAGCTGTATAACTGAGCAGCTCTGAGATTTCAGATCCTTCAACAGGCTCGATCATCTCACTCTGAGCTAACGTTAGCATGCTAACCGTGACTGCACTGTGAGTAAGCAAAACACATATGCTAACGTTAGCTACTAAGCCGGCTGAGTGAACGAGAGCTGAAGAAACACTTCCTAATTAATTATCTTAGTTAATTAAACATGAGAAACTGTCTTAATTAACCTGTTAAGGTGGGAAACTCTTCTCCCCTGATCTTCCCTGCCTTAGTAGTACGGCTGTTAGCACCCAGGCTAATGCTGTTAGCCTGTTAGCCCCAAACTGAAGCGTCACCTCTGTTACTTTCTCTTTGCTGTGATGGTCCTCTGGATCAGGACACTAACCTTTAACCCGGGTCAGCTCCTCACCTGTCCCTGCTGAAGGTGAAGACTGATCCTCTGTGTGATCATGCTCACCTGCAGGGCTCTCACCTGTTCATACAGACAGCATCATGAATCATTTAAGAGTAATCTAACTCCTGTTTCTGGAAGAGTCCAGGCTCAGGTGGACTCAGGTGGACTAAATGTTAATGTCTGACCTGGACCATGCAGGGTGAATATGTAAGCCCCTCTGTTCAGCACCTGGGCTTATTATAAGGTCATTTCTCTCTCTAACACTCTCCTCTGTTCTCTTTTACAGTTTCGTAACCAATACGACAACGACGTGACAGTATGGAGCCCTCAGGTGAGTCCTCCACATCCTGAACATCAGGAGGTTCAAAGTGAGAAAAGAAGAATAAACGAGAGAGAGACAGAAAACTGCTTTTAAACTCAAACATGTTGGGTTTGACCTGTTGTTACATATCGGGCTCTAACAAGCCTCTCTTTAAACATGCTTTATCAGATCCTCTCTGTCCAGAGATTCAATGAACTCTCTGATTTCTAAAGATCTTTGTCAGTGCTCCCCTGATGAACGCCTGTCTGATGAAGTGGATTATTTAACATAGGGAAACGTCATTGTGAACTGAAGACTGTCAGCGAGTCAAAGAGACTGACGGTCGCAGTGTTGCTCACCTGTACCTATGAGGTTAGGGTGTGGTCTGTTTCTCCTACTCATGTCCTGTGTGTCTGTTCAGGGTCGTATTCATCAGATCGAGTACGCCATGGAGGCGGTGAAGCAAGGATCTGCAACTGTAGGACTCAAATCCAAATCTCACGCAGTCCTGGTCGCATTGAAGGTACGGCCGCTCTGGGTTTATTCACTCGGATGAATCTGTAATCGCTGAGTCATCGTTGTGAAATGATCAGTCTGAGCACATGTGTTATTGACTCAGGTTTTGGAAACTAAACTAATGTGTGAAATCAGAGAAAGAGAAAGTTTTAGCTAATTGAATAACATACCGAGTGAGGAGCAGATTGTATTGAGCGTTTTCTGATCAGGTTGTTCATGATGGCTGTGGTGTCTCCTCCTCAGAGAGCTCAGTCTGAACTGGCTGCTCACCAGAAGAAGATCCTTCATGTGGACAACCACATCGGCATCTCCATCGCCGGGCTGACGGCTGACGCCAGGCTGCTCTGGTAGGTCCCCGCTGCTTTGAGAGGAAGTGAGTAAAACTTTCATAAACTGAAGGACATCATTAATCTGAAATGATCTCTGCAGTAACTTCATGCGTCAGGAGTGCCTGGACTCCAGGTTTGTGTTCGACAGGCCCCTCCCCACGTCCCGGCTCGTCTCTCTGATTGGCAGCAGTATCCTTTCAACAAGTGACCAGGACTTTGGGGACCAGGCGGGCACGCTGGTCTTAAACTATATTTTTACTTAAGTCTTAGTTTAGTTTCTTTTTTATAACAGAACAATAGAAAACAAACAGGCCATCGGGCAGGGTTCCCACACGTCCTGGAAAACCTGGAAAATATCGACCAATTTCCCAGTCATGGAAAACAAATGGAAAATGGGGAAAAAAGTAAAATGTCCTGGAAAAGTTTGAATTGTCCTGGAAAATAATTTGCCTTCGATCTACCTTGTTAGTGAACAAAAATCAAACATAGGAAATGAAGTAAAAATGTACTTAGTAACTACTGCACACTTAGCCATAAAATATGAGCAGATAAAATAATGCAAGTTATGGAATAAAATATAAAAACTCAAAACAATACTGACAAAAAGAAATAATAAAAAATGGCAAAATAAAATTAAGGCTACTTAAACAGTAAATCAGCAAAATATTTTTTAAAAGCAGAGTAAATAACTATAAAAAGATAAGTACAAACCATAAATTTATAAATGTGAGACATTACATGAAAGCCAGACTAAAAAGATAGTTAGCAGACAATGTTCATGCCCAAGAGTATAAAATAAATACATATCCTGGAAAATGATTATTAGAAAAGAGTGGGAACCCTGTCAGGGTCAGTACACTACAGTTCATTTTTCACTCAGGATAAGTCAAGGTGGTTCTCTCCAGTGTCCTGGTGTTTTTATTAGTCCATCAGGAGTAACAGGGAGACTGAGGACGGGAGGAGCAGCAGCCAGCCTGTAGCCATATTATTTTTTATTTATGTTTATATTTATTTATATTTTTGTTTATATTTATATTTCTATATATCTTTTTATCTGTTCAACCAAACTGCTACTGGACTCCCTATTTCCCTGAGGGAGTTTTCCAAAGGGATTAATAAAGTTCTGTCTGATCTAATCTAATGTAATCAGATCCTCCAGATCAATGATGATTTGGAGCGGGACCCTTAAAAAACGTTTGCATGCAGACCATTATCCTTGAGTCAGTCACCAAAAAGATAAGAAGCACAAACTAAATTACATATGTAGTTATACAAATGAAAGTATGTACCAGCCACCTTTCATTGTATATTTTTGGTCATAAGTGTTATCCATTTGGACCAATACCTCCTTAATTTATCAAAGCAAAGTCTTAAAGAGAAGGTCAGCCTCTCCATGTCACACAGGGCACGCTGGTCTTATTCTCAGTGGCAGGGGTCATGGGGTCGAATGGAGAGTACTTCAGAAGACCAGCTCTCCTTATAAAGATCAGATCAGGATTTCAACTCTTTTCTTTGTGTAAAAATAAAAAACTGTTCATCTGTGTTTAAATAAAGTCCTAAAACATGGCTCCTCAACTGAAGCTCAGAAACCCAAATCCCAACACAGAGATATGGGAGGAGACCCTACGGTGTCGGACTCCTGATCGCTGGATACGATGTGAGTTTGATTTGATTTCTGTCCTGTATTGTTTTTTAAAGTGCTGAAAGTTTTTCTGCTGCTCTGACATGCTGCTCGTGCTCCAGGACATGGGACCTCACATCTTCCAGACCTGCCCATCAGCCAACTACTTCGACTGCAAAGCCATGTCCATCGGAGCTCGCTCGCAGTCTGCTCGCACCTACCTGGAGAGGCTCATGGACAAGTTCCCCGACTGTGAGAGGACGATTCTGTTTTCTGAGAAACATCCTGATCTCTACATCTCTGCACACGGCCTTGTGTTTGTCAGACAGACATGAGCGCCTTCTTATGGTTCAGAAAGTGTTTCTGTAAAACAGGCTTCCACAGGTCCAGTCCTCTTGATTTTATTCCACCTCAGAAACAAAGCTAACTCCTCAGAGCAGCAGCAGCCTCGGGATATCTGTGGCTTGTGTGCTGTTGCTGCACTGATGTTCGATGGTCTGTAATCACAGATCACTTTAATCACTGCACAGCTACATCACAGGAAGGAGAGTTTGATTCCAGAGACAGAGTAAAAGCCTGAATGAGAGAGGTTTGATTCCCATGTTGATGAAACTCTGACCAATCAGAGGTCAGCAGGGCCTCAGCAGAGGGGACTCAGAACGAGCACCAGGAGCAAATCAAACTAAAGGAATATAAGACGGCGAGTCAATAAGTAACCAGCCTATCCCATTTCCGATTGACCGAGATGATCACGATTTTCATGCCTTGTTTCAATACATGTTTTATACATGGGTACAAAAATGCACGCGTATCGAGTCATTCTTTAATAAGATATTGAATGTCAAACATGGCCAGTGATGCAAAGGCATGCTTTTCATCTAAAGTTGAGTACCGTACTGTAATTCGGTACTTGTATTTAAAAGGTAAAACAGGCAAGGAAATACACAGCGAGTTAGCCAATGTTTTTGGGTCTTCTGCACCATCTTATGCTCAGGTTAAATTCTGGGTAGGGGAATTCAAACACGGTAGAACGTCTTTAGAAAATGAAGCCAGGTCTGGACGCCCACTGAATGCCACCGACGAAGGAATGTGTAACAAAGTTCGGGATCTGGTATACTCTGATAGGCGAATTCAGGTGAAAGAAATAGCGCAGGCATTAGGCATTTCACCTGGAAGCGTTTCAACAATCATACATGATCGTTTAGGTATGCGCAAGCTAACAGCCCATTGGGTTCCCAAATCACTTAACGATGAGCAAATGGCAACCAGAGCATCAGTATGCAGCGCCTTGTTGAAGCATTTTAGGTCAAAAGATGATTTTCTTTTGCGTCTGGTGACTGTAGATGAGACTTGGGTTCATTATTATGAGCCAGAGAATAAAGCTCAGAGTCGTCAGTGGGTAGGGCCGGGGTCCCCGAGGCCAAAGAAGTTCAAGACGCAACCATCTGCTGGCAAGGTGATGGCCACAGTATTTTGGGACGCAAAAGGTGTTATTATGTTGGACTTTTTACCCAAGAGAAGTACAATAACTGGAGTGTACTATGCAAACTTGCTAGACCAGCTGAGAACCGCCATCCGTGAACAACGCCGAGGTAAACTCTCTAAAAGTGTTTTGCTGCAACAGGACAACGCGAGAGTCCACACTTGCAAAGTTGCAATGGATGCTGTAGAGCGAAACAGGTATGAATTCATACCACATTCTACCTATTCGCCTGACCTAGCTCCTAGCGACTTCTTCCTATTCCCAAACTTGAGACGGCAGTTGAGGAGTGGGTCAATGGAAAGGACCCTGACTTTTTCAGTTCTGGGCTGGGCTGATGGCACTTGAACACCGTTGGTGTAAGTGCATCACACTAGAGGGCAATTACATCGAAAAAGAAGAGGTGGATCTGAACCGGAAATAAGTTAGGCTGGTTACTTATTGACTCGCCCTTGTGACAGTATATATAATATACTGTTATATGTAACAGTATATTAGGGCTGGGAAATATATTGATTAATTCAAATTATTTTCTGCAGAAAATTTAAAAATGAAAAATCTAGATTTTTTTTCTCAATTTACTCCAATCATAACTGTTGCAATGTTTGAAAATATAATTACTGAAAATTTACAGTTTTCATTGTGGTAGCTCCTGTCAGCTTTTGCACTTGCACATGTTTAGGCTTGTATGTGTTTCTTAAATGAGATTAAATATTGATCAAATGGTTCCATCTTCCTATACTGTGAAAATAGCTCAGCTACAATGTTGATGAAGACAGGCCTCCCTATGTTCAAACTACATTATCAACGTTTCATGAAAAAATAACAGCATGCTAACATAACTATTAGAGAGAAATTTTGTTTAGTTTTAGAAACTATTTTTTGTAACATAAAAGCAAAACTTGATTCTCGTATTTTTGCTGTTATTTTACTTGGAGGTAATTTCCTTGACAGGGAAAAAATTGATTGAAATCGTAAATCGAGTTTTGTGAAAAAAAAAATCAGGGATTTTTTTTTTTTTTTTTTTTTTTCCTTTTAGGTCATATCGTCCAGCCCTACAATATATATAATATACTGTTATATATAACAGTATATATAATATACTGTTATATAACAGAGCCACAGTATGGTTAATTAAGTAATGACAGAACAAGAAGAGAGCAGCGTTGACCCGCTCTGGTTCCACTTCTTTACACTTTGGTTATAATTTGGTGCCACATAAATCAGACCAGCTCTGAATATTTTCTCATAGCTCCATGGTAAGAGGTGACCTGCATTAAGTGCTTCGTCTTTTGTGTTTAACTTCAGGTAACCTGAACGAGCTGGTGCAGCATGGCCTCCGAGCTCTCAGAGAGACCCTCCCCACGGAGCAGGACCTCACTACCAAGGTACCCCCCCCCCCCCGGTCGCACCATCATTCATGAAACCACTTACATTCATGCAGGAAAGTTTCCCTCCATGTACTCAAATTGTTTGTAATTACTCGTATCTCCTGTATTAAAGGGAGATTCCCCTGTTTTACTTATCTTACTCTCACCAGATGTGCTTGAATATTCTACTTTTATCCTTCACTCTGTGTCTTTGTGCAGTTATGTTCATATTTTTTAAAGGATAATGTCCCCCGTGCGTATTTTTCTTTTTGCCTATTCTCATCCTTCCTACTTTTAAAAGATTTGTCCAATCTGTTTTTAAAATTAGTAGTTATTAACTTGATTACAGGGTCTGACCATGAAGGGGAATATTTATTTAGACTATAAGGAACGGTGACTGATAATGACAGTAATTTTAAAGATGTCTTTACTCTTCACTTGAAAAACAAAATCTTGTTCTCACACTCAGTTATTGTACATGACTAACCTCCATAAAGTTTGTTCATATAAATAAGAGGATTTATTTTCATGTATGTATTTTGCTGTTATTTAAATGTTAGAATATTTGTGTCAGTGAAACGGGTTACAGACTGAGATGGATGTATAAACTGATTTAGTCTTGGATATCTGACAGGGTTAAGAGATCAGAGATTTATGAGGACTGATCACAAGAATAAAAAACCTGTTGTTGAAAGCTTGGTATGATCCAAATGTCATAAAGGTTCTTCTATAAGTTTAATTAACCACTTACTGTAGATTGTAAGCCGCAGAGCTCCCTCCACTGTTTGAAGCTCATTTTTGACTTTAAATAGTTTGTCTGCAGTCATTATAAATGCTCCACTTTTTAAAATTTATCAATTTATCCACTTATTTATTATTATTATTAACATCTTGACAGATGCTTAGTTTTAGATGCTGCAGAGCTGGTTTGGGATGGGGTCCCTGGTCTGACTTAAGCACCTGTGAGCCGTGTGCAGGTAGATCTCAGGTTTTTGGCCTCATGGTGGGTAAAGCTTGTTGAAACACTTGCTCTGCGAATAGCCTGATTTATTTCCTGATCTAAAAATGATCCAGTCCGTGGAACATGATACCAAATGAAAGGCACTGAAACAAGCGTGGCACTGATCAGAGCCCAAACTGGATTATTTCTGCCCGCCTCCTAGGCTGACTCCGTTCTAACAGTTTATTCTTAATATTCAGATTTAAGACCTAATCAGAAGAACAGGCCTCCTGAGGTGTGCCTCTGTTTTCTGAGGTGCTCATGCAGGGCTCTGGTTGTTGTATCATCCTCAGAATGTTTCCATCGGCATTGTGGGAAAGGACATGGAGTTCACCATTTATGACGACGACGATGTTGCTCCTTTCCTGGAGGGTCTGGAGGAGAGGCCGCAGAGAAAGGTACGCCGTCCCATCAGCTGATGATGAGTGAACGATCAGACTCAGTCAGCATCACTGCACACACACACACACACACACCCACGCACAAGCACAGAGGACGACCTGTGACCTGCTGCTGTGATGTTTGTGTCTCTGTGCTCCAGGTGGCCCAGCCTGCAGAAGAACCTGCAGCAGGAGCCCCGGACGAGCCCATGGAGCACTGAGGCGGTCCAGCAGTTCACTTCCTGTTTGTAAGAGGAGAGGGGGTTCCCAGACCACCAGACCAACCAGACCAACCAGACACTGAGATCAACACATCAGAGTAAATGTTAGAGTGGAGCGTCACCGCTGGCTAAAATGTTCCCAACTGTCCTCTGCTGACGTCAGACGGCGTGTTGCTTTTGTATGAGTGTATCCATTATCCAGGAATAAACGCTTTTTTTGAGTTCTGCTGCAGATCTTTGAGTTTCTGAACACAAACTTTGTTGGCAAAGCAGGGTCTGTTCAGAGGTCACTGGAATACAAATAATCAGGATTAGTTTATAACAATCAGGGATGCATGATATCAGATTTTTGCCAATATTTAATATTTTTGAGGTCATCGTTGATATTTTTGTTACAGAACTCAACTTAAACTGACCTGTTGTCATGGTGATGGTCCCTCTGATTTAGAAACAGATGTGGAGCAAGAAAAACATTTTAAATTTAATTAATAAAACTTCTGATTTATTAAAGTGGACATTCAGTGATGATGAGGCAAAACAATGTGCATTTGTTCATTCTGCCAACATTATGGCCACTGCATAGAGCCAATATCCAAATAAAACTAGAAAGCACTCGGAGAGTGCAGACCTCCGCCAAGCGCCACTGTTCCCCCTATTTGTCATTTGCACCATAAATATTAGTCCCACATTTATTTTGACTACATTTTTAGATTCCTTGACCATGAAAACATACCATTAGCAACTGAATTCATAATGATATCAACATTAGTTCAGCAGTTATTCACGAAAATCGCATTTTCTTTAATGGCAGTTTTCTTCTAGATCTAGCTCCACAGCTTTTGAAGATACAGCAAATCCGTTGGCACCTTCCAAATTCCACAATGCCTTGGCTATTTAATGGTGTTTGTTGTGTGTTTATAGCTTCATTTGTTCTCTTCCTATGATGAAAATTCCAAAGGTCCCCTATTTTTTCATATTCTGGATCATAGTATCCGGAATTATTCCTTTATCCGGATCAGTCTTTGATATACTGTAGAGCATGTTAGAAACTTGTCCTGTATTTTTTTCCCAAGTGCCCTGACCATTATTTGTGGAGTTATATGCAGAAATGTTGAAAATGGCCCTATCTCCCAATGTTAAAGAATCCTTTAAAAAATTCCTGGATCCAGACGGAGATCCGGATCGCTTCCATCTAATCAAATCTAATCATTTGCTCCTTATCCAAAATCCGGACATTCCCTGAAAATTTCATCAATATCCGTCCATAACTTTTTGAGTAATGTTGCTAACTAACTAACAGACAAACAAACCCTCCCAAAAACATAACCTCCTTGGCGGAGGTAATAAATAACTCACAGTATTATATACTTCATAATATATTCTTCAAGATGATTCTGGTTAAAAATGAACAATACTGACATCTGTTTGATTCCACAGCAACAGTAATCTTACTTGGCAGTTTTATTATCAATCAGCAGGAGGTTAAAGGAGGTTAAAATAATTATACTCTAATATTTTTAACAGAATAAAGCAGCCATCACTTTACTGATCATTTCAATCAAACTGTGCAGGGACTTTGTTTTTACTTCATATTTTTGACCTGAAGAGTGAAAGCAAAATCCAAAATAGTTAAAAATATCAATATTTGGATTTTTCGTGCTGGAGAACAAGCAGAAACTTCAGAAGTTAAAACAATCCAATATTAAGAGTTCAGGACCTCTGTCTCTGTTACAGGAGTATCACAGGATACTTATTTGATTTATTTTACTAATAAAAATGTCTTTAAATGAAATAAGATAAATTAACTGTTTTATCTCTTAGAAAATGAACTTTACAGGTGTTGATAGTGAACTTTTTCCTCATGATTATTCCCTGCAGCTTTTATTTCTGAATAACATGAACATAGACTCAATGTAAACTTTACCCCAAAAATCTATTTGTCAAAACTATGGCCCGAGGGCCAGCTGTGGCCCATGCTGCTCTTCAGATTAGCCCTCAGCAGATTTTTAGGACAGAGTGAATTTCAGCTCTCATCTGAATGTGATGCAGAGCTTCATGGATTAATATGACATGTGTTTTGCTGATCATCTTCAACCCTCTGGGACAGATCCACAGTCTGTGCAGTTTGTTCTTGTTCTTTGTCTGAACTGGAGATGAATCGCCTGCATCTACCCTCTTTGCTGCAAGAGGCGACGCCATCCTCCTTGTAATGTCAACAGATCCTTACAGAAAATCCAGGATCTGCATCTGCATTCACATCACCACCTTCATTCTGACCACGTCTTGCTTGTGACCAAGACCTTCTGAAAGTTCCATCAAACCCTGTTGAGATCTTTTAGCTCTGCAGCTCACAGACCGAAACAGGGCCACGGTGCTGGAGGCACTGATCAGGTTTGTGCTGTCACTGCATTAATGAAAACCTGTCATTGGTTTTCTCATTCAGCACACTGACTCTCACTAATATATTCACATAGACATACAACCAAAACATGAAGCTCCCCTGAACTCAAACTCACTAAAGACTAAATGTAGCCCCGTGGCAGTTTCTGGACAGGGTCTTCACCAGAAAATAAAAACTTCATGATTAAAAAAAAAAAAACATCTTTATTTACGTCCAGTTTGGCTTCAGTATAAAGAGTCTGTTGTGACTTTTTTCATGTTAAACTTTGATCAGTGTAAAAATCAATCATGACCTGAGAACCAAAAGAACTTTGCATTTTAATCACTGACATGCAGCGTGACGTCCATACATAAAGGATTATAAAAGTGAAATTCTTTACAGAACTGAAGCACAACACAGCCACGCTGTTGGAAGCTCAGAAGAAAAGCAGTTCACACATTTTTCCATCATGTTAAACTTACAGAGATGACAGGGATGTTGGATTTCTGCCTATGTCTAATATGCTAATATTTCAATTATTATCAGTACTGAGGTTTTTCATCAAGAGCAGAGTCTTTACTTCATCAGGACATCTGGGAGAGGGACACGGTTACAGTTCTTGTCTTGTAGCCCGCCTGCTGCTGTGAACTTACAGAGCTTCAATAAATACAAAAAAAAAAATTTGTCCTCTCCTTTAGCCCCATTCCTTCATCGTTTCAGTTCCTGATATTAACTTTAGAGAGATCAACAAAATCCAAAATGTTGTAGTTCCTGCTAACAGCACACATATATTAGTATGACCTTGACAAACAATAATGGATGACCTGCTGCGGTGGACCTGCTCCACTCCATGTGCTCTATCCTGCATCAACCATCAACAAAAATGACATCACTTAACATAAATTCATACTTTTAGACCAGTTCAACCTATTTTAATGGTGGTTATCATTTCTCTCCAGATTATATTCATTCTATGTTCATGTTAATATTAGATTGATTTCTCTATCCATGGTTGTATTGATTATACATCCATAGTAACTATCTTTACAACCATATAGACATGAGGACCCTCTGAAAATGAGATGCCACATCTCAAGGGGCTTACCTTAAGTACATTTATATTCAACAAATATGGTGCTATATAATTAAAGATTGATTGATGGAGTCTATTCAGCAGAGACAAATGTGATTTTAGTCTCTTTGTCTCTGAATGGATCCATCTCGTGGATGTAAGTATGTGTATATACAAATATATCTATTATTTGTACACTGCCTGACCAAAAAAAAAGTCGCCACCAAAGAAAAATTCACACACTCTAATATTTCGTTGGACTGCCTTTAGCTTTGAACACAGCATGCATTCGCTGTGGCATTGTTTCAGTAAGCTCCTGCAATGTCACAAGATTTATTTCCATCCAGTATTGCATTAATTTTTCACCAAGATCTTGTATTGATGATGGGAGAGTCTGACCACTGCGCAAAGCCTTCTCCAGCACATCCCAAAGATTCCCAATGGGGTTAAGGTCTGGACTCTGTGGTGGCCAATCCATGTGTGAAAATGTCTCATGCTCCCTGAATCACTGCCATTAGGGAAGAAAAAATCCATTGATGGAATAACCTGGTCATTCAGTACATTCAGGTAGTCAGCTGACCTCATTCTTTGGGCACATAATGTTGCTGAACCTAGACCTGACCAACTGCAGCAACCCCAGATCATAGCACTGCCCCCACAGGCTTGTACAGTAGGCACAAGGCATGATGGGTGCATCACTTCACCTGCCTCTCTTCTTACCCTGATGCTCCCATCACTCTGGAAAAGGGTAAATCTGGACTCATCAGACCACATGACCTTCTTCCAGTCCTCCAGAGTCCAATCTTTATGCTCCCGAGCAAACTGAAGCCTTTTTTTCCAGTTAACCTCACTGATTAGTGGTTCTCTTAAGGCTACACAGCGGTTCAGTCCCAATCCCTTGAGTTCCCTTCGCATTCTGCGTGTGGCAATGCTCTTACTTTCACTATTAAACATACCCCTGAGTTCTACTGTTGTTTTTCTTTTATTTGATTTGGCCAAACATTTAAGTGATCGCTGATCACAATCATTCAGGATTTTTTTCAGACCACAATTCTTCCTCGAAGACAATGGTTCCCCACTATGCTTCCAGTTTTTAATAATGTGTTGGACAGTCTTTAACCCAATTTTAGTAGTTTCTGCAGTCTCCTTAGATGTTTTCTCTGCTTGATGCATGTCAATGATTTGACCCTTCTTGAACAGACTAACATCTTTTCCACGACCACAGGATGTGTCGTTCGACGTGGTTGTTTAGGAAATGAGAAGCTACTCATTGCATCAGCTGGGGTAAAATAACTTGTTGCCAGCTGAAAGATAATCGCCCATGCAGTAATTATCCAATAGGATGCTCGTACCTATTTGCTAAATTAAAGCCAGATGGCGACTTTTTTGTGGCCAGGCAGTGTATATGTGCATCTATAGATGAAGAGTTTGTCTTCAGCCTGCTCTGTTGTGAAGGGCTTTGACATAACACTGTTAGGAACTGGAGCTTTACAGATAAAGGTTGACTGAATGACAGACTGAAGTTAATCCAGAGGAATAACCACGAGAATCATGAAGGATATGTAGGGATGTGGAAATGAAACATAAATAAGAACAAGGCTTTTGTGTGATACAGTGAAAGGGTTAAACCAAACCACTGCTGCCCAAATGTCACCCTGAAGCAGGCTCATCCACATGCCCCTGAAATAACAAAAAGCACCTGTTGGTTTTTACAGAGACCTTCAGATACTTCATGACTTTGTCCAAACTAACAGAGCACCTCAAACTCAGCACACTGGAAACATCTCTCACAGCCTGTGATGGGCCCGAGTCTGCAGCTCAGAGGAGATAGAAGCTCAGCTCACCTGAGAACCATCAGGCCAATCAGAGACACACACCTGGAGCTGCTCTGAGGTGATGTCCTTCATCTCCTCAGGGAGGCATCTCAACTTTAAGAAAACTGACTCATGTCTTCCAGTGTGAGTCTGTTTGTGAGAGGAACTTAAGAAAAACACGCTTTAACTCTTAAAAATGATCTCCTGTTTTTAAATGTTCAGAGCTCAAGACCATCTGTGAGGGCTGGACTGAAGATGGAGAGCTTCACCTGGCAGCTGAACTCCACCTCACGGTCCAGTTTACCCTCACTCCTGAGCAAGAACCCCAGTGGACCCCTTCACCTGGGACCAGGACTCGCTCCTCACCTTTAGGGCTGAAAACCACGACCTCAGACTTGGAGGAGCTGAAGGTCCTCATCAGGATCTCAAACCGAGCCCCAGCTCCTCCTGCTGCACCTTCACACACACAGTGATGATCTCATACATCAGAAGTGTCATTTATTAAAGAGTAAAATGTTGTTTTTCTTCTTTCACGTCTCTTTCTAACACAAGTGGACCGTAAACATAAAAAGAGTGTTAATAAAGTGGATCTTTGTGCTCTGGCGATCAGTTTGAAATCTAAAATCCAAAATCAAGCATCCCTGTTTCAGTCAGTCATGACATTTCTTCTGTCAAACCTGTATCAGTCCAATAGTTCAAGTATTAAATTCCCTTAACACCTTAAAAAGACTTTCAGCTAAAGAAGCTACCACTGTGACATCACAAGGTCATTTATAGATTGATTAGATTAATGGAATTGGATGAGAGGAGAACGAAAGAATGAAGCTTCAAATCAGCTGTTGTGCACTGAGGGATTTCAGTTGTTTACGTTCCAGTGTGGGCACCTGTCAGGCTTTGCTCTGCTGCTGGGACTCCATCTTCTCCAGTTTTTGGGCACCTAAACATTAAAAACCTTCAGATTTCCCTCTGAAGACAAACAGAGCTGTTTCATAAAGACCGAGCTGTCCTCCTCCGGTCAGTGCGCGGCTTTCTTTGCTCTCCTCCTCCTGTTCCTCCGTCTGAACGTGCTGTGAGGTGCCTCCGTCTCTGCCGTCTTGCTCAGATCCTCCATCTTCTCCTGCTCCATCATGCTGGTCATCTCCAGAGACAGCTCCAGCTCCTGCAGGACGCCAACTAGATCCTCCTCAGCCACGCCCAGATCAATCTGCCCGCCACCCTGCGAGTGTTCCTGGACGTCCTCGTGCTCTCTAACCCCCCCCGCCAGCTCCATGCTTCCCTCTGGCCCTGTCACAGTGCCCTCCTCTCCAGCTGTAGCGTCAGCTCCATCGGCTCGTGTGCCGTCAGCCTGGTCCTCCGGGGGGGGGCTGTAGTGTTGACAGCAGCAGTGGGGGTGGTCCCAGTAGTGCTGAGGCTCCTTGGGGTAACCTGAGGTCCCTGCAGAGACAAAGACCACGCTGAGACAGGCTCCACTGACACAAACTGAGAGCTGAGCTAAAGGCCCTCCCTGTACCTTCCCAGTCCTCCTGCTTCTTCTTCTGTGGTGTCACGTCTTCTACCAGCTTCCCCTCCTTCATCACCCGAGTGATCTCTGTCAGCTGCTGCAGGAGGTTCTCCTCCTGGTCCGCCATCACCCCCTTCACCCTGAAGCACACAGACACCAGCAGCTGTTAATGAGTGTGTCCATAAGTACACATCCGTCTGTCTGTCTGTCCGTCCGTCCGTCCGTCTGTCTTTCCATCTGTCTGTCTATTCATCCATCCATCCATCCATCTGTCTACCTGTCTGTCCAAACATCTGTCCATCTGTCAATCTATCCATCCATCCATCCATCCATCTGTCCATCTGTCTGTTTATCCGTCCATCTGTCTGTCTGTCTATCAGCCCATGAACAATAATCACCAGATCTCCATGGAGACAGAATCTTTCTGACTGTGCTGGTTGATCCTATGAGTCTTGATCTTCTCAGATGAAGAGATGATCCCACATTCATAACTAGATTAAAATAATTAAACTGATGACGTGGTTCCTCTGAAACACCCACCGGTCAGGACTGTGGTGGACGTTCGAGACAATGTTCTCCATCACCAGCTCCGTCTCTCGGAGTTTCTCCTGAAGCTGAGCCAGCTCAAAGTCCGCTGAAGGAGGAAAAAAAAGAAATCAAATCTGAACACATAAACGTCAATAAGACTGAATGATCAGCAGATACATTCATTTAAAAATGTCCAATTAGTGTCTTCACAGCTGGACTGGAGGACAGCTCAGAGGATCAACGTGAGGACAAAGACGTGACTTTAATCATTTTTCATAAAGATAGATGTGTCAGATAAAGATGTTCCTCTACTGAACATCATCAGAGCTCTGCAGATCAACTGCTCTGAAACAGCCACCACAGGTCCTGCTGTTGATACGGAGCTGAAACTCTGCAGCTTCCTCTCTCCGCCGTGGTCGCCTTCAGATTCACTCCTCTGACTCTGTCCATGCTGTTGAGATGCTCTCCATCAAATCAGAAAAATTAGGATATGAACTGTGATCATGCTGCTTCGTTCACTGTTATGAACATCACTGCACATGGTCCTTGTAATATCAGGGCTGCATGTGTGAACAGGGCTGTTCCAGGTTATTACCATGGAGGAAAATCCCTGATGTCTGCGTCCACAGGTGCAGCTCAGCAGGTTAATGTCAGGGTAATTCAATCAATCTTTATGTGTATAGCTCCAGTTCATAACAGTGTTATCACGAGGCACTTTACAAGAGAGCACGCTGAAGACAAACTCTTCATTTATAGATATACACATATGCATATATACAACATGCATATAATAAATATATTTGTATATACACATACATACATCCAGAGATGGATCCATCCAGGCAGAGGCAAAGGGACTAAAAATAAGAATTTATGATAGAGACAAACCCATGGATGCCCAGGTCATAAATCTGTCCTCATCACATTTTTCTCTGCTGAATATAGACTCAATAAATCAATCTTTATCTATATAGACATATTTGTCTTTGTTGAATATAAATTTATTAAAGGTAAGCCCCTTGAGATGTAACACCTCTGCTGTAAACGTGGTTTTAGAGATCAGACCTGCCTCTGCAGTAACAGAAAGTCCACGTGTTCTTCATGAACGTCCTCCTCACTCACAGCTGTGAAGCTCAGACTGAATGATACTCACTGATTTTTCTCTTCTTGTTCTCTGATCGAACTGAAGGACATCTGCTCTCTGACGGTTTGCTGCTCCCTTTAGAAGTGATCTACACAGACAATGACAGACGCTAAAACTACTTCTACACAGAAAGCATCATTAACTTCTCTGTAACATAACAGTTTATTGTAAAATACAAGAAGACCTGACTGGACTTTAGAGCATGTTCCACAAGGAAAACAAAGTGAGTTCAGACTCTTACCAACATCTCAGATCTCACAGAAAACTTTCATTTAATTTCAACACTCAGATGAATCATTTTCACATCAGCTCTCTCTCAGCGTCTGCATGCTAAACTTAAAAGCCTCTCACCTTGAACAGGATGTAGAGGATGTAGAGTAAAATCCCAAAGCCGTACACCGGGATGATCTGCCCCGCTAGATTGGACTTTCCTCCTGCTCCTGCCCCCGTTCCCGCTCCCTTTGCCCGGGCGATGGCCTCGGGGTTGTGAGCTCTGGAGAAACCGGAGCCCGTCGCCCTCTGTCCTCGACCATCAGGGGCCAGCTGACGGTGCATCATGGGAGGGAGGTGACCCGAACCTGCAGAGGAGAGGGCGGAGAGGCTTTACAGAGGATGGTCTGAAGAAGTGAGAATATCCAGTGAGCTGCAGTTCTTTTGGCCAAAATGCCTTGTTGATACCAGAGGTCAGAGAGTGACAGAGTGGTTGGACAGAAAGAAAACAGGAACTCAAACAGACTATTTCTGAACACACACGTCAAATCATGAAGCAGACAGGCTACAGCAGCAGAAGACCACACCAGGGGCCACTCCTGACGGCTGAGAACAGGAAACTGAGGCTGCAGTCCAGCAGCTTGGTGGAGCAGGAGATTGTCCACATGGATGAGCAGCTGAGAGCTCCGCAGCAGCTGTGTGACATTATCATGAGATATGGACCAACACTGAGGTCAGGGGGGTCAAACCTGATGCTACCAGAGTGTGCCTAATGAAGTGGCCTGTGGGTGTATATGCTGAACCACATATCTGTGATGGAAAGTCTTTAATGCTGCTAAAGGCAGTAAAGACAGATCCTTCTTTAATCTTAAGCCTGGTATTTATCAGTAATATATCAGTGCATTATTTGTGATGATTTGTCTCTTTGGCAATTTCATCTCAAACCCCTTTTGGTCATAAACATAAAGCACAAAAAATTGTTCAAATTAATGAGAAAAAGCTGCTTAAATGACGATATTCTCAATTTGTTCCAGTCTCTGTCATGGCCTGTGTTTCTATCTTTATTTATGATTATTTAAGCTGTTTTCTGACTTTTTACAGAACACTGAGGCTTTACACTTACACTGCATATCATATATTATTATGGTCTGTATCTCATATTATTATGGTCTATACTTATATATTGTTATGGTGTGTAACTCATATATTATTACGGTCTGTTTATCATATTATTACGGACTGTACCTCATATATTATAATGGTCTGTATCTCATATACAGTGCTGTGAAAAAGTATTTGCCCCCTTACTGATTTATTTTTTTTGCATATTTGTCACACTTAAATGTTTCAGATCATCACACAAATTTTAGTATTGGACAAAGATAACCTGAGTAAATACAAAATGCAATTTTTAAATGATGATTTTATTTATTAAGGGAAAAAAGTTCTCCAAACCTACATGACCCTATGTGAAAAAGTGATTGCCCCCTGAATCTAATAACTGGTTGTTTCAACCTTGGCAGCATTAACTGCAATCAATTATTACTGCAATATATTATCATGGTCTGTATCTCATATATTGATATGGTCTGTATATCAAATATCATTATGGTCTGTATGTCACATTATTATGGTCTGTATATCAAATATTATTATGGTCTGTATGTCATAGATTATTATGGTCTGTATCTCATATATTATTATGGTCTGTATATCATATAATATTATTATCTGTATGTCATATATTATTATGGTCTGTATCTCACATATTATTATGGTCTGTATCTCATATATTATTATGATCTGTTTCTCATATATTATAATAGTCTGTATATCATATATTGTTATGGGCTGTATCTCATATATTATTTTGGTCTATATCTCATAATATTATGATCTGTATCTCATATAATTATGGTCTGTATCTCATATATTATTATGATCTGTTTCTCATATATTATAATAGTCTGTATATCATATATTGTTATGGGCTGTATCTCATATATTATTTTGGTCTATATCTCATAATATTATGATCTGTATCTCATATAATTATGGTCTGTATCTCATATATTATTATGATCTGTTTCTCATATATTATAATAGTCTGTATATCATATATTGTTATGGGCTGTATCTCATACATTATTATGATCTGTTTCTCATATATAATAATAGTCTGTATATCATATATTGTTATGGGCTGTATCTCATATATTATTTTGGTCTATATCTCATAATATTATGATCTGTATCTCATATAATTATGGTCTGTATATGTAATATGTATATTATTATGATCTGTTTCTCGTTTATCTGAAGGAAACGCTGCAGCGTCTCTGGCGCCCCCTGCAGGGAGGAGACTGTAACTGCAGGAGCTCCACAGCACCTTTGGTAGCTGTAAAACCGAGATATCCCGCGAGTAACTGCACCTTTAAAACACATTAATACACTCTAATCATCCGACAAACACTCAGTAACCCTCCGACAGACATATAGACCCAAATATCCCTGAACAGAACCGGAACAAGCCGCTAATTCGGGACGCACCCTCCGGCCGCTCGGCATCCTTCCTCCCGCGGGACAGCAGAATTTTGGGCAGCAGCAGAGCGACGCACAGCACGAGGCACGTCGCCAGGGTAACCTTCTGGAAGGTGGACATCGCCATGGTAACGGCCTATCGGTACAGTTCCGGTGGTACAAAGGCAGCGGGGTTTGTCCGGAGGGTTGACGGTGAGATAACGGAGAAAGGAGCAGGTTGATGTCGCTCCGCATCCATCCGTAGACTTCCGTGTAGACTGAGGGACCGGAAGTGAGGCGAGGCTGCAGTTCGTGGTTTGCGACGCTAGAGGGCGACAGAACACCGTTAGACACTTCAGTGAGATTATTATTGTGTGTGTATGTATATATATATATATATATATATATATATATATATATATATATATATATATATATATACACACACACACACATATATAAATATATATATATATATATATACACACACAAACACATATAAATGTGTGTGTGTGTATATACATATATAATTTTATTTTACTATTATTATCATTATTATTATTATTATTATTGTTGTTGTTGTTGTTGTTATATTTATTATTAATATTATTATAAATAATTTTTAGTTTTTATTATTAATTTCTTATAATTTTTTATTATTTTTTTAGTATTTTTTTTTCTTTATTAACATCAATAATAATACAAATTATTGTTGCAATCAGACTGCATTTTCAACACAACATTGTGATATATATAAATAAAAGAAGCAGATAAACAGCAAGGCGTTATTATATGAAATACATATAAAAAATGAACATGTCAGATTCTTTAAAAAAATAAATACAAATATTTACTGATGTAAATAAATATTTATAAGTGTACATATTTGAACTGCAGTGAAGACACTGAATACCAACATTCCTATAATGTTTCTCAGTCATTTTGCTCTCTTTTCCTAGATCCTCTCCAGGCTTCTAGACTTCAGTGAACAGAGTTGTCCCTCCACCCATGGGGACATTATTACAATGAGACTGGTTAACATGCATTCAGATTCAGACTTCTGTCCTAAAATACCAGAGATTTTGACATTTTTTGCTGAATGTTTTCACCTGTGACCGTCCTCTGTAAGGATGTAGAATAATCTCTAAATTCATCCAAAAAAACCATTAAATGAGGGCTTTATTTGTCCCATTTATTTACGTGAATATGATATTTTCTCATAATTACGATCATGTTAATAATAGAAGAGAGTTCCTTTGGTGTTGTTGTCAGTCAGAATTTGTTGGTCATTAAATATGATTTTATTTCACTCTTGATGTTTAACTAACTGTTTATGTTCTACCAGAATTCTGTTGTAACTAACTATGAAAAAAATAAATGTTCAGTTGTTTCTGGGTCATTACAGCAAAAATTCTCTCCTCCACTTCAGGTCCTGTCCTCAGAGTCTCTGCAGAAGGTGAGTCTGTTCATCATTATAGATCAATGAGGGACGGGATGTCTAACGCATTCATTTACTGCTGCAAAACTGTCTGAATTTGAATGATACCTTTGACCTTTTAGAATACTCACTGGTTATTAAAACAAATATTACTAACAGCTTTATTTTCACTTTTAAAAAGGTGTTTGGTAAATGTGTTTTACAGAGACAACTGGAGGAGCTCAAACCTCTGCCGAGGCTTTTCTGACACTCTAAATGCAGTTATCAGCTAAAATGTGAAAAACTGTCCCGTCTCACAGTGTTGACAAATGATTTTAAGATTCCTGGATCCAACATTTGCTCATAATGTCATCAAATTCCGTTCAGAACCTTCTGATTTATTTTGCTCAAAGTCAAGCAAACAAAAGAAAGAAGTACTAGAAAAACATGTTCTCCTAAGCAGGGGTAGTAATTATAATCACAGCCACACTGTCTAAAAATCATTGTTTTTAAAAAGTTTTCTAAGCTCACATTTTTTTCATGTATATATTTCTAATACGTCTTAAATAACAGGCAGGTTGCACTGAGGAAGTCAGGGGCCTGTCTGTTTCTCCCCCCCCCAGGTTAGAGTGACCTCCTCATTCATAAAACTGATCAAGTTTTTTATGTTTGAGTTTATTTTTAAGCTGATTTGAGTCCAAGATAAAAATGAAACAACTTAAATATCCAAGAAACACTGTGATATTTACAAATATGTATGTAAATATGGACAAAAATATCCCCATAAAACTAGATGGCAGATTGACGTGCTCATCAGGGGCTCTTGGTGTCACCTGTGCTGCTCCTCACAGCTGAAGAAGATGATCATCAGCTGATGATCATCTGATCATCAGCTGATCATCAGCTGGGCTGTGAGGTTTTAAAGGATTAAAGGATGCTCCCGCTTCCTGGTCAATGAGAATGTTTGATGCTGAGATTTCTGGTTTATGTAAAGTTTGGTGCTCGTGTGGGAAATCAAACTTCTTCGTTCTCTTCCCCTCTGTCATGACTCTCACCATCTTTACATTCAGTATTAAGTTATGCTCTTCAATCAGAATGATAGATTCACCCTCACCTTTTAGAATTAAACATGTTGAAATGAGAACTTTGAGGAGTTTGGTTTCCACCAAACACGACAAGCGGCTGCACGACGAGCTCTGGGTCACATGACTGACATGTGAAGTCTGTTGCACACGCACACGTTGTCATTGTTCTGTTCAAACTTTTTATTGTTCAGCCCAAAACTGCACACTGAAATAAAAACTGACACACAAGAGCCTGGAAGTCTGAGGAGGAGTCCGTCATTTAACCAGTGAGAAGCAGAGCTGGGTGGAGCAAAGCAGTGTGTCGGAGCCTGTAAATAATCAGCAAACACTGAAATTATGATTCAGTTTAATCATTCAAGAAAAAAACAGCTCATAATCAGGATGAAAATGAAGTCTGACCAGGCACTCAGTCGAGTCGTCTCTGAGACAAAATATGAACGTGTTTCAGTTTGAGTTTCTTCCTCCTGCATCTCAGACGGGTGAAGTTGACCACAGATGACGATTCAGAGAGTTGAGAGTTGAGAGTTTAGAAAGACCACTCAGCTACAGCTCTGTGATTGGCTCTGATCTGACATCAGGCAGGTCCATCAGAGTCCACATGAAGTCCTCTGAAAAGTCCTCTTCGTATTTTTATTAGTCCACTTGAGTCCCCGCTCCATCTGATCAGGAATATTCAAAGTCAGGAGAGTAATCACAGCTCTGTGAGGGTTCAGAAAGGAGCTGCTGGAAAAACCTCCACCCTGGGCCAGTCTGAAACAGGAAGCTGAAGAGGACTGCTGTGGTCTTCATCGTCTGATTGGCTCAGAGTCATCCTGGAAGACACCAGAAAAACGGCTTTAGGTCACTCAGAGGGATTCAGTAATTACAGCAGTCTAGTAAAAAACATGTTTATACCAGTTAACACAGTTTTATTGGTTTTACTGAAGTGTATCTAACCGACACTTAATACAAAATAACAATGTATGAAAAGACTGCAATGCTTTAGTTCAACCAGCAGGGGGCACTGTTTGCATAAGAAAATCAGGAAAAACAATGTTGTGCAGTTTTATTGACATTAAATCTCTACAGGGTAAATTCTACCATAGATGACATGAAGTGACATGTCGTCAGGGCTGAATGATATTTAGAAAGATTAATCATGCAGCAGCTTCTCCTCCTTTGATGTATTTGTTTATAATATAATCTTTTAAAGGAAAATTTTCAGATAAATTTCGTCTTTTTACATCCAACAATTAAGATTCTTCGATTTCCTTTGAACGCACTGATACTTCCTTAGTGCTGTGCAGCCCTCTGACAGCGCCTGCATCCACGGTTCTTTAACTTCACAAATAAACTCATCCTGTAGTTCTCTCTGTGCGTTTTTAAGTATTCCCTAGCACGTCTAAAGTACATCCTCCGTGTTTAGAACCAAAGGTCTGACTGTGTTCTATCGTCGGCGTAAATGTTCAGTAAAGGCACAATAAGTATCTTTCTATTTATCAGAACAAAAGCACAAAAAAACAAAAACAGCCATTTGACGAGGTCACGTCAGAGGTCGATGTGACAGATCTTATGAAGCAGGAAGTCACAAAAATCAAACTGTAAAAGCGGAGGTGACAGATACTTAAGTAAATCAGGCAAAGAGCAATAAAAATGCACTTGAGATGGAAAAATGCTTCAATAACTGACGGCGGAATTTTCAGTCAATTGAGGCTGATTTGATTAAAACTGATGAAAACAGAATCAAAGTTCTTTATAATAAATGCCCTTCATTCACAAAAATATAATTCAAAGAAAGCAAATGGAGGTTGAAAGGGAGAAGATAATTGGAGAAATAAAGTTATTTATTTAAAACATTCAGCAGTAAAATGACATCTGCTCTCATCCTTTAATGCCCAAAGTTTGAGGTGAATGACTGAGTTTTAATTCTTTTGTGCACAGTTTCATTTTTAATTTACTTCTGGAAGTTTCCAAGAAGAGATGTCAGTGTTTGTGATGTTGACTTTATAAAGTGAGCCCAGCATCAGAACATGCTCCCCTGGTCTCTGAGGGACCTCAAACTGGAGAATAAGCTTTAATTTAGATTTAATTTCACCTTTTAACACCAAGCTAACTCATGGTATTTTCATCCGCCTGGATTATTATTTTAATTTTTTGGAACAATGTTTGTAGAACTTTGACCCTTTTCAAGCACAAATGGGTCAAAGACATCTTTTTATTCAGGATGACATGGGGCATCAGAATATTTGGGCTGTCATGACGACAAATCAACAGTGAAAGCTGTTTGACTAAAAAAAGCAAAAACCATAATCAAAGTATATTTTTAAATCTTTCATAACTTAAAACAAATCAAACACTAATTATTGATTAAAGTCTTTCTACATCTAAATATGGTTGTCAAGTATGGTGGCCAACAAGGACAAAACGGCTCGGTTCAGGTCAATAAGAGGAAAACAGCTGCAACAGCAGAAACACAGAGAGGCACAGGACATCACAAACCAACCGCTTCATTCACTCAGAAGGCAGCACCTCTGCTCCCACAGCCTGTGAGCACACGGGACTTCAGTGTTTAAACAAACATGGCGGACAAAGTCAGAAGGCTAAATGTGGCAGGATAAAAAAAAGCAGAGAAATGTTTGACCTCCAAAGACTGAGTTAGCTTCACGGTTGTCCACACAAACATCCACAGACATCAGCCAACACCCTGAGCGACACCGTCGGGGGGCGCCTGCCATCCTGTGGAGGGTTGAGGGGAAGCAGGCTGGTGTGTGATGATGTTTTAGGGACAAATTACAAGAGAAGAGGATTCTCAATCTCCATTTAATCAAATCTGGATCAACTGGATTTTAATGACAAACATCTAACTGGTATCAGCAGCTATGATGGACCTCCTGTGTCAAACCTGAAGGTGAAATGATTATTTTCTGACATATCACACACTCCTACTTCCAGCTTAAACTGAGATGGAGAAGGCCGTGGCCCTCTTTGAACATTATTATTCACAGCCTATCACCATGTGTCAGTTAAAGCTTCCTGGTTTAAAGCTAAATGATTGTTTTTGAGGATTATTGAAGATCTATAGACAAGAGTTTGATCTTTATTAGACTTTTTAATGAGAGAATTTCAGCTCTCTGCCTCCTTTATGCTCATGTTTGACCAAACTGAAACATCCTGTGAAGGTGACACGACGCAGACGTTAAAGTCGATATGTTCGTCATGTCTTGGCTCGGCGCTGCCAGCCGCCTGTGGTTTGTTGTCTCGTTTCTACATATGGTCATGTGTGTGGATGAGCCTGTGAGCTCGCTGGTCCTCGGCCCAGATATCCGTGTATGGTTTCCCTCAAACTGTCAGAGCAGCTGTCCGGGCCTCGTATTTATCACCATCACAATATTACCTCTTATTGAGGCGGCCTCTCTGCGCCGCCATTAAGATGGCCTCCTTCATAGTCCAGCTGGCACAGGATCATGTTGTTCTGGAGGAAAAACTTGTCTCCCACGCAAAATCTGCAGAGAGACATAAAAATATGGATGTGGGTCTGGTCGTCCTCTTTGGAGCTGAAGTGAATCATGAGCTCCCGCAGGAGCATTTCAGGCATAATTTCAGCAAACATGCGCAGCCATGTAATCAGAAAATTAATCTGCCTTGATTGCAGCGTGATTAACTCTCAGGGTGATATAGAAAGTCTTTAACCCCTCGAGGTTTCAAACTGAGGAGGATATTTCATCGCCGCCTGATTACAAAGCGTGCTCATAATGACCGCTGAGCACGCCTCTCAGATAAGTCAACTGAATTTGATCTCCCCGGCTAATTGCTCCCCTAATCTTACCTCTGGCGGCAGAGCTGACAGGCGAAGCAGTCTAAATGGTAGACGTTGTCTCTGGCTCTCATCACCATCTCAAAGGCAGGGATCAGCTTACTGCAGGCCGCACAGTTCCCCGTCACCCCGAAGAGCCTGCAGAGACACACAGAGACTGAATTCTGGATGCACTTAGGTTCATTTCAGGCGGGGGCTGGGAAGGCAGAAGGAAAAGACTGGAATAAAGAGTCTAAAAATCCTGCCTGTGAGGAGTCAGTGAGCTCAGCTCTCCTTATGGATAATAACGGCCTTATTACTGCAGCAGCTCCCACACCACGTCTGTCTCGCAGCAGTGGGAGGAAAACGTCGCCATGGTCGCTATTGATTTCCATAAACTTTGAATAACTCCCACACAGCTGTAACTGAAGAAGAATCAACTACACAAGTGCCAAAAGCTCCATCTCCAGGAGAGACAAATCAAATATCAGCACTGATGGAATCAAGTCAGTCTGTGACCATAAATTCAGTTTGATTGTTCGGATCTTTGTAAAAGTTGTTGGAATTTTAGTAAGTGTTGAAACTGGGGAAGCACATGGGCATTCCCTTAAAGAGCTCATATTTAGCCTTAAAGCAGCTTCATGTACTCATTTTTAAAGACTGCTGGAGTATTTTCAAGTTACTAATGTTCAGATGTTCTAGTTGTCCCCCTGATAGTGTTGTATTCTCTCTCCGTCTAAGCTTCTGTCACTTTAAGGCGCTATTCCCCATGTGGGCAGTGTACGCTCTGATTGGTTGACCAGTCAACTCTGTGGTAATTGGTCAGTTCAGCACTGCTCTGTGTCATGTTGTCAACAACTCTGCATTCATTATAACACTACACTCTGCATTGGACTTGCTTCTATGAGCTGATGTGCCAAACAATGGCATGACATCACACCGGTAGGTCTATTCAGGGGGCCAGGAGGAACAGGCTAACATTGGGCAAGTGGTAGGGTGGACCCTAGACTGATCGCAAGCCAATCATAGGGCTGAAATGTAAATATAAACAGGATGTTTCATGGTCTGTGGGAGGAAAACTCCACTCTGAGAGCCCACAACTGACTGGGGAGTCGAACAAGCAACCTTTCTGCTGGAAGGCACCAGCACTATCAATATTCTTAAACTCTTATCAATATTCTTAAAGTCTTATTAATATGATACTCCTGTGGTAAAAGATAAAAGGTCTAAAATATAAAAGACAAATAGACTTAAAAAACCCCAAAAAGAAACCTTCTTCACAAACCCCTCCAAAGAAATACACTTTCCAAATAAAATAAAACTACATCATAAAACATTCAAATCTATAAAACGCTCACCGGCGTCCTTATAAAAGACACCTTTTTAAGTTCAGATCGAGCATCAGGATGGGGAAGGGGATTTAAGTGAACGTGATCTGATTGTTGGTGTCCAACAGGGAATGATGTTCTGCTCCTAGAGTGGACATGACTGCTGAGAATGTCCATGAGTAATGGCACGTAAGAAGACCTTACAGCAGGGGGTCCAAACTTTTGGTCCCCAGTAAAATCTAAAACTACAGTCAGGGAAAAAATAATTAGACCACCCTTGTTTTCTTCAATTTCTTCTTCATTTTAATGCCTGGTACCACTGAAGATACATTACCTGAAGAATACAATAAACACAATAAAAAAAATGCAGTCAATTCCATAATACTTATGTCCTATTTGACATGCTTAAACTTAATTGTATTCCCAGGATATATAGGAGGCCATTTCAAGTCATAAGCAGCACTGCACATGCAAAGGCCTAGAGTGGTTTCCTGCTTACATTCAAGCCGTAGCACAACTCAGAAGTTGTCAGCTCTCACATAATGCCTAAAACAAAAGAATTATGTGAAGCCACAAAGGCAGCCATCTTGGCACTGCTGGAAATTGGCATGAGTGAGAGACAGGTAGCGAAAAAACTGAAGATCTCCAAGACAGCCGTTCATTACAACAACAAAAAAAACAAGCTGAACATGGCACTACCAAATTGCTACCTGGCCGTGGCAGGAAACGTCTTTCTACCCCACGAGATGACCGTGCACTCATCCGTTCCTGTGTCAGGAATCGTCGTCAGACCTCCAGGGACCTTAAAAATGAGTGGGCACTGTCGAGAAATGTGACTTGTTCGGCAAGGACAGTTCGAAACTGACTTGTTGGAGCTGGTTTGAAGTCACACAGAGCACGCAAGAAGCCCTTGATCAATGAAAGGCAGAGGAAGGCCCGGTTACTCTTTGCTCGAGACCACAAGGACTGGACTGTTGATGATTGGGCTAAGGTTCTCTTCAGTGATGAATCCAATTTTGAATTGATGCCCACTCCAGCCAACTTACTGGTTAGGAGGAAGCCTGGAGAAGCTTACAACCCAGACTGTCTTGCCCCTACAGTAAAACATGGGGGTGGATCAGTCATGATCTGGGGTTGTTTCAGTCTGAGTGGAACAGGGCAAATGCAATTGTGTGAAGGCCGAATGAACCAGGTCATGTACAGGACTACCCTTGAAAACAGTCTTCTTCCATCAGCTGGAAAACTCTTTCCTGCCTCGAATGACTGGATTTTCCAACAAGACAATGCCCCTTGCCACACTGCAAGGTCAGTTAAAGCCTGGATGGAGAACCACAACATTCGCACCATGCCTTGGCCTGCTCAATCACCAGATCTTAATCCAATTGAAAACCTGTGGAAAATCATCAAACTCAAAATGGAGAACCACAAGCCCAAAAACAAAGAAAATTTGTTTGAATTTGTCCAACAGGAATGGGCTGCTGTGACAGCAGAACAATGTCAGAAGCTGGTGGAGAGCATGCCAAGACGCATGGCTGCAGTCATCAAAAACAATGGTTATGCAATCAAGTATTAACTCTTGTGTGTATCATGTGTTTAAAGCAAACAGAAAAGAAAACATGGAATGCTTAAAAGTAGTGCTTTTGGCGGTACAATGCCATAGCTATTGATGTAAGAATTTAAGTAATTTTGGTTATTATCAAGAAAACCATGGAAAATGAATAGTTCTTAGTTCTTAAATTAAACTCTCATGAGCTATTTTTGTTGTTATCATTATAATTGTCCAAACAAATGTACCTTTAGTTGAGCCAGGCATTAAAATGAACAAGAAATTGAAGAAAACAAGGGTGGTCTAATATTTTTTTCCATGACTGTAGAATGAAATATGGCCTCCAATGAAACTTTACGCTTTTGCCGTGTCAGATGTACAAAGAAGAAACACTACAGTTAGCTCTTGTCTTGTGTCTGGATGTGAAGCTCAGTGGTCAGTGCCCTTCACTATCCTGAGCAGGGCCTGATCCAGAGGTGGTCAGGGTTGATGGCCCCTGAAATGTGAATAGCCAGCCCAACTCAAAACCCTTAATGTTGCCTGGCAAGGGAAGTCATGAGGCCCGGTCATCTATACGTTTGGACACCCCTGCCGTACGGACAAAGGAAAACGTGCATCAGGTAGAAACATAAGGTGAGAAGCACTTTACAGGTGTGAGCGCTGCTAATTAAAGCAGAGGCTGTGAGGAGACACAGGCCGTCACACTGTTGATGTTGGGGCCTGGATTGCCTGGCAGTTATCAATCAATCAAACAATCCATCAAACTTTATTTGTATAGCCCCCGTTCATAACAAGTGTTATCTTAAGACACTTTACAACAGAGCAGGCTGAAGCAGAGCCAGCCCTACCCACTGCGGTGCCCTAGGCAAGATTTTAAATGGCGCCCACCACCATCTACGATTTAGATAGATAGATAGATAGACATTTTATTCCAAGATCCATATTATCAAAATATAACAGTATAAATGTTGATAATAAAATAAAATTTATCAAGAAAAAATTACTCCAATGTTTCCAGTAACAAGAGAAATACCTAGTAGCACTTAATGAGGGTTGAGTCAATGACATCAAAATTCCATTTTCTGAAGTATTCAATGGGCACATAAGTCGGTAGATTACATTTTTAAGCTCAGCATGAAAAGTACACTTCCAGAAGAAATTGAATAGCATAGTTGCCAATTTACTTGTTTAGTAATATCATTATCATATTAATTGGGCATTTGAATTAGTGTGAACTTTTACATTTTAAGAGTGAATAGTAATATCTAGCTTTATTGAAGGTAATTTTTTTTTCTAATTTTGTGCGCCCCCTGGAGGCCACAGTGCCCTTAGCATTTGCCTATATTGCCTAATGGGCCAGCCGGCTCTGGGCTGAAGCCATACTCTTCAGTCATGTGCAAAGGTTGTTGTCCTAAACTCTGGCAGCTTGAGTCCAGCTGGTGTTTCTGACCTTCAATGACCTTTCTGTATCAAACTAAGGTGTAAAAACAACAAAACAAATCTGAATAGTTGAGGATTTCTGTAGTTCTGAAGACTGCTGGAAGAGTTCATACTGGAATAAAATCTGACATCTGCTGCTTTAACATCTGATCACATTCAAACTCTGAACAACAGCTCGTTCAGTCTGAGCGCTTGGCGACTCCCTTCTGACCAGCTGCAGGTCGTCTCACCTCTCGTTCACCCCCCCGACAGCCGACACACACCAAGATAAGTGGCCGCGGCTGATTTCCATTTCCATTAGAGGCCAAATAGAAACGGCGGTTTGGGAGCGAATGTTATGAAAAACGGCATCCACGGAGGGAGGGAAGAGAGCACCGCAGCCGCGAACGACGAGTGAAAAACGTCATCGACTGAGCGAGCAACACTGGAACAAAAGAGCGTGCTAATTAAGAGAATGTTGGGATCTAACGAGCCCGAGTCCTGAGCAGGCACCTGGTGGGTTTTTCTCCTCCTCCTTAACGAGGCTACCGAGCTCAATGCTAATTCTCTACTAATGGTCCAATTAAAAGGAATCACATGGTTTTAATCCTGCTCTTCAAAGGCTTTTGGTCTGCACCCTCCCAATGATGAGGAAAACAGGAGGCAATCGAGCCAATTTAACTGTCAAAAGGGGTTTTGGTCTCTTAAGTGCAGCACGGCTAATGAGAGACTTAGCTCCAACCAAATCCAGCTGGACTGTACATGAGACTAACACATGAGCTCAGCAATGTGGCCCAGATATCAGGAGTTCTCCTGCTGACCCCGCACACCAGACATCGTTATCCCAGACCAGAGGATGGAGCTGGAGGAACCTCAGAGGAGCCGAGACACGTCCTGGTTTGTGTAAAAGAAGTGTCTTAAAAATCACCATGAAAAGCGTATGAAAAGTTTTAGAAGAATGTGGTCCTGAATTCACAGCATGAGCATTTGATGTTGGAGGACGAGGGCTGGGCAGGAGGAAAATAAGAGGAGGAGAAATAAGTCTGTGTGTTTTATAGTCTGAGGAAGAAGAGAAGAGTTAAAAAGCAGAAAAATCAGAGAAAGTTAATACGTCAATAAAAATATCATTAATAAAGATGATGAAGTCCTCAAGAAAACTCTTGATAATGTTCAAAAAAGCTAAAATGTCAGGAAATATGACAGAATTATAGAGGCACCTTTGTGAGAATCAGGGTTAATGCTGAAGTTTTCTACTTTAAGGAGTGCTTTCTCTTTGAAACACGTTAGTTTCTTCAACAGCCTCACTAAAGCTTCTCCTGAGTCAGTAATTTGGGCCAAATTCAGTTCATGCATCTTCACATGGCAGCAGTTAGCTCACACTGACTACCACCAAGATTATCATGATACTGAGATCACAATTATTAAAAACCATTACATGATGATTTTACCAGTATTTAAATGCTTAAACATAATTTTTTTGTACATTTAAGAATCAAAAATACATAAAAATACTGATGCTGAAAAATGATAACGGTGGGAAAAAAATAAAAGTGTCATGTGGCATCATGATCTTTCAATCTTGATTACTCAGTTTAAGTATGTGCATAAGATAGTCAATATGATTAAAATTACAACTGATTGGTTGCCCAGCTCTACCAAAGGACCCTATTAGTGAAAGAAGTACAAATATCTGCTGGTAACAACATCAAACTGGAGCATATGTCTGATTTGAATGTTAAAGAAACATCAGTATGTGGAGAATAAAGTTGAACAAAATGTTAAGGTCATGTAGGTCATTAGAGATGCCAGCTGGACTCCTTCATGACTGTTTCCTTTATTTTTGGTTGAAAATATTCCCTAAGTATAAATACTCAGGCCTGTACTCTATTGCTTTAGATAAATACTTTTAGAACATTTTAATACAGAAACACAAAAACATTAAAGCCAAACCCTGACAGACTCTGACCTTCAGAGTCTGTGATGGTTTGGTGTGGCTTTTGGGTTTGGCTTTAGGGTGCAGACTGATACTGGGCCCTATTCAGTCCAGAAACACCTGGAGAGGGCCTCAGGTTACCTCAGGTAGTCCCTGCGGCAGAGGATGAGGTTGGCGCGGGTGTAGAGGGTGGAGCCGAGGCGGCCCAGCCGGCAGTCACAGCAGGCACACTTAAGACAGTCCTCATGCCAGAACCTGTCCAACGCCTGCAGCATGAAGCGGTCACGGATCTTCCCGTTACAGCCAGCACAGGCCCTCGGCTTCTCTCTGGACTGGAGCGGGACAAGGGACACACCTGAGGGGCGGGGCCAAAGGCAGAGGCTGAGTCAGAGATGAGGTCAGAGAAAGGACAGGTGCTTTTCTGTTGTGACATTCTTGTTATGTTACTGACACTTGGTGAGCTCCTCTGGATCTCTGAGATCAAAATGTCCCAGTTACTAATTAAACACCTCACTAGGCTGGGATTTTAACGCTTTACCATCTCTGGGATTTACAGATAATGGTCTGAAAAAGAGAGAATATCCTGTACAGTAAGTGGCAGATCTGTTGGCCAAAATGCCTTGTTGATGTCAGAGGTCAGAGGATGGTCTGAAAGTTTCAAGTGATAAAAAGGCAACAGGAGGGTCTGTAGAAGACCTTTTCTGAAGACAACACATCCAATCATGAAGCAGATGGGCTACAGCTGCAGAAGACCACACCAGGTGCTACTCCTGGCAGGTAGGAGCAGGAAACTGAGGGTCCACCTAAACAAAACTGGACAACAAAAGATTGTAAAAGTGTCTCCTGCTCTGATGAGTCTGGATTTATGCTCCACACTCAGATGGTAGGCTCAGAGTTTGGTGTGAACATCATAAAGCATGGATCCATCCTGCCTTGGATCAGTGGTTCAGGCTGCTGCTGGTGGTCCCTTAGTCCCACCTGAGCATGGTTTAACCCCCACAGCCTACCTGAGGATTATAGCAGACCATGTCCATCCCTTTAAGACCACAATGGACCATTTTCTGATGGAGACTTCCAGCAGCTTCACGTCTCAGAGCTCAGATCATCTCACACTGGTCTCTTCATGGGCCAACATCTCTAAGGGATGTTTCAGCACCTTTGCTTCAAGAACGAAGGGAAAAAGGGGTTCAAAGGGCACCAGTAAGGTGGGCCCATCGGTGTAGGGGTGTCCTAACTTGATCTTGCTTGTTGATATCATTTGATCATTGTTCCAGAGTTACATTAAAACTCATAATTCTGTTATTGTGCTAACATTTATCATTTCTCTGCCTAAACAAAGTACAGAGGCATCAATCATGCATCACATAAAGCATTTAAAATATCAGGATTTGGGTTTTGGTCCATGTTTCCCAGCCCTAGAAGACAGCAGGCATACGAAAGTCTTCTGTTTGGTTATTATGATGGAAAAAAAAAACGTCTTAATTATGTATAATCATTTCATTTCTCAAACTCATTCATCTGAACATCAACATGAGACTTATGGATAATCTGTTCTCTGTTATCCTTACATTCCTTATATTCTTATTTTCTGCGGCAGAGTCCCTCCTGAAGTCCTCAGGCTGAAGCTTTTATATCGATAGTACTCATATGTGTGTGCTGACATTACTCACTCTCCTCCTTGTCCAGCACCATCCTTCACCACAGGGACACCAGTCCAGCCTCAGAGGGATCGATTCCTCCAACAGGAGAAACGAACCCTCAGACGGTTTCACTCTGATAAACGCAGGACGAGCCTCTCAAACTTCAGCTCCGCTCCTCAGGAACACGAGGAAACCAGCAGAAAGAGCCATGGAGCCCTTAGAGCAGTCCGTCTGCGGGTTTAGGCCAGCCTCACGGGAGGATAGAGAGACCAGCGACCCTGAGCGGCACAGCACCGGCAGGAGGAGCGACCTGGATCTGGATCACGACAGTCCGCGTTTGTCCGAGCTGATGTCAGGGAACAGGCATGTCAGACTGGCGTGTGCGCACGGCTGCTGCGCCTCTGCTCCAGAGATGTGCCGTCTAAGAACGAGTCGGTGCAAAGAACCGACTCTGCCATGTTAACGGATCCTCTCTCCAGCTTTTTTAAAACAGAGGACGAGTTAAACTTTGTTAATGCAACACATTTAATTTCATATGTAACTAGATAACATTACAATACATGTCACATGCATCATCGTAGAATTAGCTGGAGGTAAGACAAAGCAAAAACAGAGGCAAACATGATTCTCCACACAGATTATAGGGCAGCACAAGGGTCTAAAACTGTCATCGATGTCCATTAGTGTCAAACTTTTGAACGTTAAATGAATATTTCAGTATTTTTGAAGTTGGGTTTTATCATACCACCTGTGAGACATTGCTCCTCCTGATTTGAGTCGATCTTATTGGTACAGATGACGAAGGCTGAGGCAGCCCCCTCTATAAATAGATTTGCCTCATATTTGCAGCAAACCAGCACGGATCTGCACTGGATGATGACGCAGCATGTAGAAACATATTGGTTAAAGGGGAAAGATGACTGCTGAGGTTGTGGTGCATACAGAACACTACACAGGAGGGCACTGTGTAAGCTTGGGTTGAGGTCAAGTGCTTCATGAATCTGGATGATTCGTTAAGCCAAAGTGGCTCCAAATGAAGGGCTGAGTCAAAAGATCCAGATCACTTAAAAGAGTTTAATCTCCCACCACTAGGCAGACCCCCCCACACCCCCCGCCCCCCCAAGAACTCCCACAGTCAAACGTTTTTTCTGTCCTCAACGCTGCGTGCTAATTATATAAAGTCATTACGCTCAGATCTGATAGTGCCCCCGCCTCCCACTCCCTGCCGAATCAATTATTCAATAGACAGTCCCACACCAGGACAGCCCGGGCCTGAGGTGTTTCAGAATGAGCTTGTTCAACTCCAAGGACACCAATTATCTCCACGACGCCCTGTCGTCGGAGAACAGGCTGCGCACAGGGCCACATGCAACACCTTTAACATGCGTGTGCACGCGTGGAGAGGTTCGCACGCGCACATGTGACATACATAATCAGGAGTTTCCTTCCTCTTATACATAAAATGCAGGGATTATTGTAGATGAGGGCAAGAACACACTTTCTCAGGTGCTGCTGTGAACACACAGGTCTGTTATCTTTATCTCAGTCATGATGAAGAATATCTGAGATAATTATGGAGGTTAATATAAGACTAAAAACACTCAAATGTAATTATGGATCTTATGTTCAGTCCTTTTGAGGTTTATTGTTCGTTTGAAGCTGTGCCCAGCCTTCACATTCTCCATCAAATAAGATATGATGTTACTGTAGTAAACCATCTGGATGTGACTCATCCGATGATTTGACTTATTTTATCATTTATAGGACAATTTTCACTTAATCTGGACAACAAGAGACAGTTTTAGGCCCCATTTGCTCTTGCTCCAACAATCGTGTCCGGATATGAGGCTTATCACAATTAATTTGACCAGTTACTCATCAAAATGATCCTCAGCAGGTTGGTGCTTGTGCCTCACAGCAAGAGGGTTGAGGGTTTAACTCCCAGTGTCTGGCTGGGAGGTTTATTCTCAAAGAAGAGGTCATAATGTGATCTTATTGGCTGGAGGTGTGGTCCCTGCTCCAAGGTTGAACCACCATGTTGAAGATCCTTTAGCCTGACAACAGCTGTTTACTCTGACTGGATGACTTTAGGCTTAAAAATGTGAAGGTTGTTTGAAGGTCATCCTGATGGACAGAATATGTATGAATCACCTTTAGACAGAGTTTATCATCAGCACCCATTCAAAGAACACAGAGAATAATCCCAAAGGCTTTAAGTCCAGGGGAACAACATGATGCTTACTGTACACATGAAGCTCTTTGACCTTGACCTTTGGCCTGTGGCCTTAAATATCCTTCCAGGCCATTCTTAAGACTGAGCAGACATTCCTTGAAGTGTTTAATAATAAATATATTTCAGGATTCTTCACAAACAAAAGACGACCAAGAGACAACTCTTGGGCGAAGTCTGAAGGGAAGTTTTATTGAAAATATGATGTTTAAAAGCTTTTCTTCAAAAGCAAAAGATAAACAAGGAGCTCTATGACCTTTGACCTGTGACCTCAAACATTAATTTAGCCTATCTTTGGGTCAATATAGAAATTTGTGCAGAGCTTGATAAATATCTCTTGCAGCTGTCTTGAGATGTCATATTCAAGCAATTGAGGACTCCCATGACCTTGATCTTTGACCTATGATCTCCTAAAACTGATCATTTCGACCTTATATCCAAACAGACAGATGGCTGAAAGAAAAAACCTCAGAGAGTTTCTAGGATATCAAGTTCACAAGAGTACCCCTGTACTGATGGATGGATGGATAACCCTGAACACAGAGCCTCCGTCTTTGTGCTGGTGCAGAGGAATATAAACACAGAGCATCAGGTCTGGTTCCTCCTTCAGTCCAGGTTTTAGGTTTTTATGTTTTTATGTTTTTGCTGAGCAGTGATGCACATATTCAGAGTTTATTAGTAAGGTCATCACAAACTGCCACATGGATCAAATACGCCGTCAGTTTGTTTGTTAGATCAACTACTGACTCTGAAGCTGAAGTAAGCCACAGCCTTCATCCTGACACTGCAGGACTTCTGTTTCAAACAGGCAGTAAAACTGGATACACACCACAGAGAGTGATGCTCTCCTGATGCTGTAAAACTTTCTCTAGAAACCCAAAGATGAAATACAAACAGGCTCCCATGCTGAATCCCAGCTCTCCTGAAGGTCACTGTGTGAATTTAGGGATCAGACACCACAAAGTGTGCTGAAGTCATTGAGTAAAGTTAATATTGAACACCACAGAGGCCTTATTAGTCCTTGCAGATAGATTATTGGAACCCTATACTGATTTTCATCTGGGTTTTCAAGGGCAGCGCTAACCCCGGCTCCATAAACAACTCTGCAGCCTGTTTCCAAATAGATCACCCGGCCCTAAATCCTCCTCATTAGAAGCTGTGGCATAAACAACTGTTCCAACATGGCCCCTGGATCAGGTCACACTAATTAACCAGCACCATCGACCCACAATTCCCTCATTATCCGCCCTCTCATCTGATCGTATATAGGCCGTCAAGACAGCTAACGATCAACACACTAATTAATCAGCTGATGAGGTGCAAGTGGAGCTCCGGGTTCCCTCTTCATTTGCTAGACACATGGGAGCTAATTAGCTCAATTATTAATGCATCTAATTAAATACTTTCTCTGGGTAATCATGGTAACTGTCTGCTCTGCTCGGCAGTCGAGGCCTCTCATCCTTTTATTTGGACACACAGTTGATTCCCACCTAAACATTATGACCCATTCACGGCCCAGACCCCATTAGGCTAATTGTGCTAAGAGCAGTCTGCAGCTGACATTAAAGGTGAGCTGCGGCAAGGGCTCTAATTAGCAGGCTGTGGAAATAGGAAGCCTTTTTGGCCCATCTGCTGCCGACATGTCCTCGCTCTGTGTGAAAAGGGCAGGGACAAATTTAGGCGCTGTTTTCGCGGAAAGGCTGTTTGTCAGATGTAATGCCACAAGATGCCAGGGTCACGGCGGGAGAACGTTTCATACAGTAACAGCTGAGTGAGGAAGACAGGGAGGACATAAGAACGGATGTAATGTGGGGCTCCAAGGTCACGTTGGTATGCATATGAAAGGCGTCCTGCTGCCTCCTGCCAGAGTTACAGAGGAAAAACGTGATTAAAGCCCGACCCTCTCAAACCTGTCCAAAAACCTCATCGGGGACTTTTGTCTTAAAAACACAAAGGAGAAGAAAATCGATCAAAGGGTAATTTTGTCAACTTAAAGGGACAATGTGTAGAGGTTTAAGTAATTTATGAACTAAAAACAATTACGTTCATAAATATGTCCTCATCTGTTTCAAACTGCCTCTGCCATCAATCTGACTTGTCCTCCTCAGTGAAGAATTTCTTATCTGTATTTACACTAATGGGTAAGTCCTACAGAGGCTTCCATGACCTTCTGGTCTATAAAACTATGAACAGCAGAGGCACATAAAGCACTACGTAGTCCTACAGGCTAAGGCTAAACGCGTTTTTGCTCAGAGGCAGCATGACTGAAACAGAGCAGGAGCACAGCGGGACACACTGTCTCTGACCCAGCAAATCTGAAAGCCTTACACTATTGATTCAATGCAGTTTGCAGTTTGTTTGAAATAACGTACCTCTTCACCAGAAGGAAAACTCCATGAAGTGTTGGATGACATGTGTTGACATAGCTTTAGGCACATACGGGCTACCTTAGAGTTCAGTGGTTAAACATTTGAAAAAGCAAGGCACTAGAGAGCACTATTCCTTTGAAAGCAAAATACAGTTTCACCATTAGAGGAGAACAAACTACTTGGTGTGGCTATAAGTGATCTTCATTTTTAAAAAAATCTTATTCTGATTTATTTACACATTTGACCATTTCAGTCATCAGAACTTGCTAATAACAATGTGTTCACAGTTCAATATCTCTCCTGCATTTTCACTAGCAAGGACCTCATCAACAAGATGAATTTAACAGTTATTTATTATAAGTATGTTAGGAGATGAATTCAACAGTTATTTATTATTATGTTAGGAGATGAATTCAACAGTTATTTATTATTATGTTAGGAGATGAATTCAACAGTTATTTATTATTATGTTAAGAGATGAATTCAACAGTTATTTATTATAAGTATGTTAGGAGATGAATTCAACAGTTATTTATTATTATGTTAGGAGATGAATGCAACAGTTATTTATTATTTAGTATGTTAGGAAATGAATTCAACAGTTATTTTTTATTAGTATGTCAGGAGATGAATTCAACAGTTATTTATTATTATGTTAGGAGATGAATTCAACAGTTATTTATTATTATGTTAAGAGATGAATTCAACAGTTATTTATTATAAGTATGTTAGGAGATGAATTCAACAGTTATTTATTATTATGTTAGGAGATGAATTCAACAGTTATTTATTATTATGTAAGGAGATGAATTCAACAGTTATTTATTATTATGTTAGGAGATGAATTCAACAGTTATTTATTATAAGTATGTTAGGAAATGAATTCAACAGTTATTTATTATTATGTTAGGAGATGAATGCAACAGTTATTTATTATTAGTATGTTAGGAAATGAATTCAACAGTTATTTTTTATTAGTATGTCAGGAGATGAATTCAACAGTAATTTATTATTATGTTAGGAGATGAATTCAACAGTTATTAATTATAAGTATGTTAGGAAATGAATTCAACAGTTATTTTTTATTAGTATGTCAGGAGATGAATTCAACAGTTATTTATGATTATGTTAGGAGATGAATTCAACAGTTATTTATTAGTATGTTAGGAGATGAATTCAACAGTTATTTATTATTATGTTAGGAGATGAATTCAACAGTTATTTATTATTAGTATGTTAGGAAATGAATTCAACAGTTATTTTTTATTAGGATGTTAGGAGATGAATTCAACAGTTATTTCTTTTTAGTATGTTAGAAGATGAATTCAACAGTTTTTTATTATTATGTCAGGAGATGAATTCAACAGTTATTTATTATAAGTATGTTTGAAGATGAATTCAACAGTTATTTATTATTATGTTAGGAGATGAATTCAACAGTTATTTATTATAAGTATGTTTGAAGATGAATTCAACAGTTATTTATTATTATGTTAGGAGATGAATTCAACAGTTATTTATTATTAGTATGTTAGGAAATGAATTCAACAGTTATTTTTTATTAGTATGTCAGGAGATGAATTCAACAGTAATTTATTATTATGTTAGGAGATGAATTCAACAGTTATTTATTATAAGTATGTTAGGAAATGAATTCAACAGTTATTTTTTATTAGTATGTCAGGAGATGAATTCAACAGTTATTTATGATTATGTTAGGAGATGAATTCAACAGTTATTTATTAGTATGTTAGGAGATGAATTCAACAGTTATTTATTATTATGTTAGGAGATGAATTCAACAGTTATTTATTATAAGTATGTTTGAAGATGAATTCAACAGTTATTTATTATTATGTTAGGAGATGAATTCAACAGTTATTTATTATAAGTATGTTTGAAGATGAATTCAACAGTTTTTTATTATTATGTCCGGAGATGAATTCAACAGTTATTTATTATAAGTATGTTAGGAGATGAATTCAACAGTTATTAATTATAAGTTTGTTAGGAAATGAATTAAATAGTTATTTATTAGTATGTTAGGAGATGAATTCAACAGTTATTTATGATTATGTCAGGAGATGAAATCAACAGTTATTAATTATAAGTATGTTTGAAGATGAATTCAACAGTTGTTTATTAGTATGTTAGGAGATGAATTCAACAGTTATTTATTATAAGTATGTTAGGAGATGAATTCAACAGTTATTTATGATTATGTCAGGAGATGAATTCAACAGTTTTTAATTATAAGTATGTTAGGAAATGAATTCAACAGTTATTTATTAGTATGTTAGGAGATGAATTCAACAGTTATTTGTGATTATGTTAGGAGATGAATTCAACAGTTATTAATTATAAGTATGTTAGGAAATGAATTCAACAGTTGTTTATTAGTATGTTAGGAGATGAATTCAACAGTTTTTTTTAAAATATTAGTATGTTAGGAGATGAATTCAACAGTTATTTATGATTATGTCAGGAGATGAATTCAACAGTTATTAATTATAAGTATGTTAGGAGATGAATTCAACAGTTATTTATTATAAGTATGTTAGGAGATGAATTCAACAGTTATTTGTGATTATGTTAGGAGATGAATTCAACAGTTATTAATTATAAGTATGTTAGGAAATGAATTCAACAGTTGTTTACAGTTATTGATTATAAGTATGTTAGGAGATGAATTCAACAGTTATTAATTATTATGTTAGGAGATGAATTCAACAGTTATTAATTATAAGTATGTTAGGAAATGAATTCAACAGTTGTTTATGATTATGTCAGGAGATGAATTCAACAGTTATTAATTATAAGTATGTTAAGAAATGAATTCAACAGTTGTTTATTAGTATGTTAGGAGATGAATTCAACAGTTGTTTATTATAAGTATGTTAGGAGATGAATTCAACAGTTATTTATGATTATGTCAGGAGATGAATTCAACAGTTATTGATTATAAGTATGTTAGGAAATGAATTCAACAGTTATTTATTAGTATGTTAGGAGATGAATTCAACAGTTATTTATTATAAGTATGTTAGGAGATGAATTTATCAGTTATTTGTGATTATGTTAGGAGATGAATTCAACAGTTATTAATTATAAGTATGTTAGGAAATGAATTCAACAGTTGTTTATTAGTATGTTAGGAGATGAATTCAACAGTTTTTTTTAAATATTAGTATGTTAGGAGATGTATTTAACAGTTATTTATGATTATGTCAGGAGATGAATTCAACAGTTATTAATTATAAGTATGTTAGGAGATGAATTCAACAGTTATTTGTGATTATGTTAGGAGATGAATTCAACAGTTATTTGTGATTATGTCAGGAGATGAATTCAACAGTTATTAATTATAAGTATGTTAGGAAATGAATTCAGTAGTTGTTTATTAGTATGTTAGGAGATGAATTCAACAGTTATTTATTATAAGTATGTTAGGAGATGAATTCAACAGTTGTTAATTATAAGTATGTTAGGAGATGAATTCAACAGTTGTTTATTAGTATGTTAGGAGATGAATTCAACAGTTATTTATTATAAGTATGTTAGGAAATGAATTCAACAGTTATTTATTAGTATGTTAGGAGATGAATTCAACAGTTGTTTATTAGTATGTTAGGAGATGAATTCAACAGTTTTTTTTTTCATATTAGTATGTCAGGAGATGAATTCAACAGTTATTTATGATTATGTCAGGAGATGAATTCAACAGTTATTAATTATAAGTATGTTAGGAAATGAATTCAACAGTTGTTTATTAGTATGTTAGGAGATGAATTCAACAGTTATTAATTATAAGTATGTTAGGAAATGAATTCAGCAGTTGTTTATTAGTATGTCAGGAGATGAATTCAACAGTTATTTATTATAAGTATGTTAGGAGATGAATTCAACAGTTATTTATTATAAGTATGTTAGGAGATGAATTCAGCAGTTATTTGTGATTATGTTAGGAGATGAATTCAGCAGTTATTTGTGATTATGTTAGGAGATGAATTCAACAGTTGTTTATTATAAGTATGTTAGGAGATGAATTCAACAGTTATTTGTGATAATGTTAGGAGATGAATTCAACAGTTATTTATTATTAGTATGTTAGGAGATGAATTATACAGTTGTTTATTATTATGTTAGGAGATGAATTCAACAGTTATTTATTATTAGTATGTTAGGCGATGAATTATACAGTTGTTTATTATTATGTTAGGAGATGAATTCAACAGTTAATTATTATTAGTATGTTAGGAGATGAATTATACAGTTGTTTATTATTATGTTAGGAGATGAATTCAGTAGTTATTTATTATTAGTAGTATGTTAGGAGATGAATTCAATAGTTATTATTATTATGTTAGGAGATGAATTCAATGTTGTTTGTTAGCCTGTGATGTTTAGGGGAAACGAGATCGCTGTTATCTGTTAAACGGCATGAATTAACGGTTTGTGTGGTTTCAGGACTGTAAGCTGAGCGTGGCTGGAGCGCTCCTTCGCTTGATTTACGCCGCAGAACTATCGTTAAGTCCCTGTATGTATGTTGCTCTGCTCTGGCTCATTAGCATATGAATGCAACCGCCCTTAAACCAGCCGTTGTGAACAGAGGGGTTATGTGAGCGTGGAAAGAATCCAGCTGTGCTTTATTTATAGGCTTTTTGGACAAAAGCATGTTACTAACGTTTCATGAAGACATCAAGGATCCATGTTAAACTGCAGAAAAGGAGCACAATATGGGACCTTTAAGGAGCAGTGAATCATACCTGAACATGAGCAAGCCCTCAACATGCTGTTTCTAAAATATCAGTGGCACACGTGCTTCACCTTCATCACGCTTTGTCTGAACAAGCAGTTGACAATCCTGCACCTCTCTGAGGGGTCCAGCTCTTGATCACTGTCTCTTCACTTGCAGCTTTTTGGCCACATTAGAGTTATGGGACACAATCATCTCACAGCAGGATGTCACTTTCAGAGTAATGTGAGATGACAGGACGGCGAGCAGAACAATTCACAGGACACGTGAAACAGATTAAATGAGATCCCCTCCACCCTACATGTCTTTAGATTCATTCAGAGTTGAATGAAAACAGACCATCCAGATGTTAGTGATCACATAGGCTCCCTAAATTCAATAAAACAGAAATGATTCCTGCTTTGAGGCCTCTTTTCATGAAGGAATCACATTTTCAGAGAGCAGATATCCTGCTTGGAACTCTTTAGATACAGAGAATACAGTGCAGGGATGGACAACCCCAGCCTCCTGAGGGCCACATATTCCACACCGCTGCAGGGCCTCGAGCTTTTTTTCACATGTCGGCCTATTTAATGAAACAAAAGGAACAGTCAGCTTTATGACAACACCAACATTCAGAAAGTACGTGGCAACTTTTTTAGTGTAACAATAATATTGACCGTTTTTACTTGTAGGACATGAGGCCAAAAGGCTCACAACACGGTTTCTCCCAAATTAACTTAATTTAACAATTTGATTTATGAGCTGTAGCCTCAGTTTCCTGTTTGTAGTTGACAGGGGTGGCACCTGGTGCGGTCTTCTGCTGCTTTTTGAGTACCTTTGAATCATCCCCAACCACTCTAATCTTTCTCGTCTGACCTCTGGCATCCATCCATCATCTGAACTGCTTATCCTTCTCTGGATCATGGGGGGGCTGGAGCCTGTCCCAGATGGCATAGGATGAGAGGCGGGGTACACCCTGAACCATCTGCCAGCCAATTACAGGACCAAATAGAGAGACAGTCGACCAGTCACGCTTACACTCAAACCTAAGGGTAATTTGGAGCCAACAGGTAACCTAACGACTATGTTTTTGGTCAGTGGGAGGAAGCTAATATGCCTGGAGAGAACCCATGCATGCACAGGAAGAACAAGCAAACTCCACACAGAAAGGCACTGACGGGATTAAAACTGGCTTTACCCGTAAGACCACCTCATGGCATTTTCTCTGAGAGACCCACCACTAATTGGATATTTTTTCTTTTTCAGACCATTCTCAACAGGATTTGTACACAGCGTGGTCTTCTTCTGCTGTGGCTCATCTGCTTCAAGATTTGTACCACAAATGTTTATAAACTAGACTGTAAAAATGTGCATTTCTGCTGTAAAACAATATTTTTTTTAACATGGTACCCAACAGGGATTTCCTGACTTTCTGTCCAAGCCCCTAGTGGACACCTGAAGAACTGCAGTTTTCTATGTTTGCTTCTACATGTTGATTAAACCCACTCTGTGTAGTTTGTTCTCCACCTCATGGTGAAACTGTATTTGCATTCAAACGAATAGTCTCCAGTGCCTCGCTTTTTCAAATGTGTGTTGCAACCGCTGAACTCTACGATAGCCCGTATGTGCCTAGAAGCTATGTCTTCTCTTTTTCGCTTTTTTGCCAACAAGGATTCCTTCTCCTGTGGCATGGCATAAGTATGATCTTGCCTTATGAACAAAATGTGCAGTGCAGGCTTTCAGATTTGCCAGGGCAGTGACAAGCATGATTCGCGGTGCTCCCTCTTCATTTCAGTCCCGCTGGCTCCAAGCGAAAACGCGTTTAGCCTTTGTCAGTAGGACTACATAGAGCTTTATGTCCCTCTCAGCTGTTCACAGTTTTTATAGACCAGAAGGACATGCAGCCTCCATAGGACTTACCCATTCTATGTAAATACAAAAAAGAAATTCTTCGTTCAGGAGGACAAGTCAGATTGTTGGCAGAGGCAGTTTGACACAAAAGAGGACATATTTATAAATGTAGACATTGTCCCTTTAAAAGAGTTTACACCTGATCATCTGTATCTCCCGTTATTAAAGTGTGCAGAGAGGGATGCTGTAAACAGGACAACCTGATGTCAGTCAGACTCTTCCTGTTCCCTCGTGGATCTATTTTGGTGGATGCAGAAGTCTTCTGGACGCCCTCCAGTCCCCATCCATCGGTCTGAGTGAGCCACAGAGTCTGAGATTGGAGTCTGGGACGTGCTTACCGACTGTGAGATTAAGGGGAACTGATCGATGGCCTTTCTGATTGGTTCTCTGCGTGTCCCAGTGGCATCCAATCCCCTCGGTTCGGATGATTCTCCTCAGCGGAGCCAAAACCAATTCTTCCTCCACGCGGGGGTCAAACAAGAGCGCTGACCTGAAGCTACAAGGACATGCTCGGACGTCCAGCGTCCGTCTGTCAGAAGTCCTGTTTCCTCTGAAAACAAGAGGCAAAAGAAACACATTCACTCATCATCCGGTTAGTAAAACTCATCTCCTCCTCCTCTGCTCAGCCATCTGTAGAGGCCTACAACCCCTCAGAACAGTGATCCCCATCTGGAGGCCCCAGGGCCACATCACAGCCCAAAAAAGCCTTCCATCCGGCCCCAAGGACATCATCAGATTTCTTATATTGAGTTGAGAAAAATAGTCAAAAAAGCTGATACTGACAATAATTCCATGTTTGATCTAAATCTGCTGATATTAACAAATACTCAGATCCACAAACTTTAATTCCAGTGAAGTTGGGACATTGTGTAAACGATAAATATAAACAGACCACAATAATTTGCAAATCCACTTCCACTTGAATTCAATTAAATTCACTCCAAATTAAAGATATTTAATGTTCAAATTATTTTTGCAAATATTCACTCATTTTGGATTTGATGCCTGCAACATGTTCCAAAAGAAGCTGGGACAGGGGCGACAAAAGACTGGGAAAGTTGAGGGATGCTCAAAAGCAGCTGTTTGGACCATTCCACAGGTGAACAGCTTAATTGGAAACAGGTCAGCATCATGACTGGGTGTAAAAGGTTCATCCCTGAAATGGTCAGTCATTCACAAATAAGGATGACTTGTTTCAGCAAGACAATGAAGACACATTTTGCAACAACAGAGACCCACAAACAGTTATTGTCCTCTACTCACAAACACTCACTTTTAAAAGGAAAGGGGATGTTTTTGCAATGACTATGGGGTGATATAAAAACCTCAGTTCAGGTCAGTCTTTAGATTTTTGTGACCTGGACTGACCGTCAGTTACAGTTGTGTTCAAAATAATAGCAGTCCCACATCACTAGCAAGATAATTCACTGTTTTTGTAAGAATTTCAACTTCTACACTGCAAGTAAGTTTCTAGAAGGTTTAGTAAAGGTATAGGAAACGAACAGACCCAACAGGCATAACGTACATGCTGCTGACTTTGTGAAACTGAATCATTAACTGAAAGGAGCGTGTTCAAAAAAATAGCAGTGCTGAGTTCAATTAGTGAGGTAACTGATTGTGTGAAAAAAATCGGTGTTAAACAGGTGGCCCTTATTTAAGGATCAAGGCAACTGATGCTGCATATGCTGGCTGTGCATTTGTCCTTGAAAAACAGAGTAAAATGGGTCGTTTAAGACATTGTTCAGAAGAAGAGCGTTCTTTGATTAAGAAGTTAATAAAAGAGGGGAAAACCTATGAAGAAGTTCAGAAAATGATAGGCTGTTCAGCTAAAATGATAACAAATGCTTTAAAGTGGCAGCCAAAACCAGAAAGGCGAGGAAGAAAAAGAAAAACGACTATTCGAATGGATCGGAGAATAACCAAAATGGCAAAGGCTCAGCCAATGATCAGCTCCAGGAGGATCAAAGAAGATCTAAGGTTGCCTGTGAGTACTGTAACAATCAGACGACATCTATGTGAAGCCAAGCTACCAGCAAGAAGCCCCCGCAAAGTCCCATTGTTAAAAGTAAGACGTGCTGAAGCGGTTACAATTTGCCTAAGAACACATTGACTAGCCTAAAAAGAAATGGCACAATATTTTGTGGACTGATGAGAGTAAGATTGTTCTTTTTGGGTCTAAGGGCCACAGACAGTTTGTCAGACGACCTGAAAACACTGAATTCAAGCCACAGTACACAGTGAAGACAGTGAAGCATGGTGGTGCAGGCATCATGATATGGGGATGTTTCTCCTACTATGGTGTTAGTCCAATTTATCACATACCAGGGATCATGGATCAGTTTGAGTACATCAGAATACTGGAAGAAGTCATGTTGCTGTATGATGAAGAGGAAATGCCCCTGGAGTGGGCAGCACAATCCCCGGACTTCAATCCCATAGAAAACTTGTGGGCTGACATAAAAAATGCTGTTCATGAGGCAAAACCAAGAAATGCAGAGCAACTGTGGAACATAGTACAATTGTCCTGGGCTTCAATACCTGTTGACCGGTGCCAGACGTTGGTAGGCTCTATGCACCACAGATGTGGAGCAGTTATCAGAAACCGTGGTTATGCAACTAAATATTAGTTTATTATTCTCAGGAAAGTTGAATCATCAAGCAATTCTTAGTTTATACACTACATTTTTGAGTTTGTAAATAAAGATGTCAACACTGCTATTTTTTTTAACATTATATTTCTTGAATTTCTGTAAAATATTATCAAATTCAATTACTTTTTCCAATTTTCTTGCTTTGAAATAGAATGTGCAGTGTCCCCAATGCATTTGTGTGCATTAAAATAAAATTTCTTTGAAGAATTTTGAGGTTTACTCACCTTTTTAAACACACTGCTATTATTATGAACATAACTGTACAATGAAGAGACTCAGCAGTGTGGAGAAAGCCCCACATATCTCTAATTTGAAGGCACATATGTCTCACATTACAAAAGAAAAGCTTGATAAAGGCTCGGAGAAACAAATACAACACAAATGCTTCACCAGAGAGAAGCCCTTTAACAGGCTCCCCTCTAATTTCTCTCTGGTTTGCTTCTTTGACCCTCCACTGTCATTAGTCTCTGTAATTTGAATTGATTAGTGTGTAATAGGTCAGGCCTCACAAGCTGGAAATCATTAAACAAAGAAAGAACACTCTGGTCTTGGGTTTGAACAACTGTGCTGCCATCTAGTGACCACTTCATGAACTCCCCTTTGTTTTAGAGGCCAACCTTCAGCTCAATAATGGAGCATTTCTCACTTCTGCTGCCTCTAATCATCTATTTTTAGCAGCACACCAGAAATTCCTGCCATTTTTCTGGCAACTATTTTGTCCTCTAATTAAAGTTTGAGCTCAGAGGGAAACAGCTCGGAACCAAAACACACGACTTATTAACCAATGTTTGGCTTTAATTTCCTCTGGAACAGATGCTGTTTTTACAGTATTTACCGAAAAAAGACACATTCTGCTACACAACAGACAATATTACATTTCACAATGTGCAGTACATTCCCAGTGAACATGGTGACATAACAGGGTTTAAGAAGAACAACAGTGCAGCTATGAATGAGCTCAGGCCCTAAAATGGAGCGTTTTTGTGCTTTTAATGCAGTTCAACAGCCCCAAGATCAGGTTTAGATATTTTACAGTCACTCTGGAACTTTAAAAAGCCCAAGCAGATAAAAAATAACATCTACAGTTTCAACTGAGATTTGAAAATTGTGGTACAGGTACATGTTGTATTATACACTTGTAAATAATGTTTGTGCAAAGATGCTAACAGTCCACATACTCATCTTTAAACAAACACATTATTGTCATTATTAGATGTAAAATAAATATAATAAAACAGTCTAAAGTGTCACTAAAAGGAATAAAAGCTGTTTTATTCGCACAGCAAAAATGACAAATCCTCCATACAGCACTCAGAAATAATGCTGAAGCTTCACTCGAACAAAATATAGGCCTCTTCTTTGTAACAAGAAATATCACTATCAGGAAATAAACACTCACTGGCCACTTTATAAGGTACACTCGTGAAACTGCTTATTACATTCAGACATGTAAAGTAAAGTTTTGAATTGTCAAGACTCCTGCAAAATCCTGAAAAGGGTCAAACCATGAAGTGCATCTTAAGAGCAAGTTGACAATTGATTTATTATTGTAAATATGTCAGGTTGTCTTAAAGATTGCATCCTTTTCCAACATTTTAAACAAACATTCACAAGCCACTTTAAACCCATCTACAAAACCCAAAACCAGTGACGTTGGCACGTTGTGTAAATCGTAAATAAAAACAGAATACAATGATTTGCAAATCCCTTTCAACCTATATTCAATTGAATACACAGCAAAGACAAGATACTTAACGTTCAAACTGGTAAACTGTGCTATTTTTTGCAAATATTAACTCATTTTGAATTTGAAGCCTGCAACATGTTTCAAAAAAGCGGAAAAGACTGAAAAAGTTGAGGAATGCTCATCAAACACTTATTTGGAACATCCCACAGGTGAACAGGCTAATTGAGAACAGGTGGGTGCCATGATTGGGTATAAAAGCAGCTTCCCTGAAATGGTCAGTCATTCACAAACAAGGATGGGGCGAGGGTCACCACTTTGTGAACAAATGTGTGAGCAAATTGTCGAACAGTTTAAGAACAACATTTCTCAACGAGCTATTGCAAGGAATTTAGGGATTTCATCATCTACGGTCCGTAATATCATCAAAAGGTTCAGAGAATCTGGAGAAATTACTGCACGTAAGCGGCAAGGCCGAAAACCAACATTGAATGCCCGTGACCTTCGATCCCTCAGGCGGTACTGCATCAAAAATCGGCATCACTGTGTAAAGGATATCACCACATGGGCTCAGGAACACTTCAGAAAACCACTGTCAGTAACTACAGTTTGTCGCTACATCTGTAAGTGCAAGTTAAAACTCTACTATGCAAAGCAAAAGCCATTTATCAACAACACCCAGAAACGCTGCCAGCTTCGCTGGGCCCAAGCTCATCTAAGATGGACTGATGCAAAGTGGAAAAGTGTTCTGTGGTCTGATGAGTCCACATTTCAAATTGTTTTTGGAAAGTGTGGTCGTCGTGTCCTTCGGACCAAAGAGGAAAAGAACCAGCCGGACTGTTATAGGTGCAAAGTTCAAAAGCCAGCATCTGTGATGGTATGAGGGTGTTTTAGTACCCAAGGCATGGGTAACTTACACATCTGTGAAGGCACCATTAATGCTGAAAGGTACATACAGGTTTTGGAGCAACATATGTTGCCATCCAAGCAACGTCTTTTTCATGAACGCCCCTGCTTATTTCAGCAAGACAATGCCAAGCCACATTCTGCACGTGTTACAACAGCGTGGCTTCGTAGTAAAAGAGTGTGGGTACTAGACTGGCCTGCCTGTAGTCCAGACCTGTCCCCCATTGAAAATGTGTGGCGCATTATGAAGCGTAAAATACAACAACGGAGACCCCGGACTGTTGAACAACTTAAGCTGTACATCAAGCAAGAATAGGAAAGAATTCCACCTGAAAAGCTTCAAAAATTGGTCTCCTCAGTTCCCAAACGTTTACTGAGTGTTGTTAAAAGGAAAGGCGATGTAACACAGTGGTAAAAATGCCCCTGTGCCAACTTTTTTGCAATGTGTTGCTGCCATTAAATTCTAAGTTGATGATTATTTGCAAAAGAAAATAAAGTTTCTCAGTTCGAACATGAAATATCTTGTCTTTGCAGTGTATTCAATTGAATATAAGTTGAAAAGGATTTGCAAATCATTGTATTCTGTTTTTATTTACGATTTACACAACGTGCCAACTTCACTGGTTTTGGGTTTTGTAACAGCTCATTAACACAAATAACTAGTCAGCCAATCGCATGGCTGTAGACATGGTTGAGAGTGCATAAAAATAACCTAATGGTACCTGAAACAGAAACAAGGTGTGTGAGCCTTTATACAATGAAAATGGTTGTTTTACAAATAAATCTTTTTTTTTAATTCATTAAAGTACAAAAATAATTACGGACCAAAGAATTCCTCTTTAAAGATTGTAAACATGTTGGATTCTGCTATAAATTAAGGAATGTTAATATGGATCCTGACGGGGGCAGAATGACCTTCGGAGAAGCCTCTAGTGGCCAGTCAAAGAACTGCAGCTTTAGGCTCTTCAGTCAGGCTCTCATTGGCTGTCTCCTCTAAACATTAATTATTTTTAGCGATACCCTCATTAAATGTTCCAAACCATTCGAGTCTTATTTCTGACACCATGTCCATGTTCTTTCATCCTGTTTATTGCCTTCTGGCTGTATTAGACTACACACGATGTGTTCTGTGAAGGACCATCATAGAACATGTGTTGTCTTTGTAACTGTGAGTAAGGTCAGAGGTCAATGAGGAGGAAGAATGAGGAGAAGTGTTCTGTGTGTTGATGCTCAGAAAACTAAGAGAAACATGAAGGAAATTACATGTGGATGTGCAGTTTTGGCACAAATATGGTGAGGTTAAAGGGATGGTTCAGTTTTGTTGAATTGGGATTATATGAGCTCCATATGGCCACTAAGTACATTAGATGCAGTAAAACGTTCTCTCCTCTCCCTCAGTAAGCCACAGTCTGTAAGAGTCTGTTACACAGAACTAGCCGCAAACAGGGAAGTATTGTACTGAGTACAAAGGGTATTTTCTCCGCCTACAAGAACTCCCATCAAAAAATAATACCACAGTTCAAGAGCACGCTACCTATAAATGCTTTTAAGTGCATTAAATTTTCAGAAATATAAAGTTTATCTGGAACTAACGGACTCACGTCACGTATTCCTCCGCGCAGTGCTCTGCGCGTGTCAATCACTCCGCCTCCCTCTCAGCTGTTGTCAACATAACAGGCTAGCAACCTCAGACGCCTGTTGTAGCCTCATTGATAGCAGATTTTATTGGACACATATTTCAGAGATGGGGTTTTTGTGTTGCTTCCCTGGATGCAGAAACAGATGTGCATCATGGAGCACTCATAGCTTTCACCGTATTCCTCTGCGTGACAAGGGCATGCGGCAACATCATATACAGCAAATGCCTACATCTCTCGTTACCTGACTGATTGTGTGTACATATCTATATATCTATATGCAATTTATATAAAGTCATGGCAAAATCTAAATGTATTCTTGCATTTAGGAGTTGGTATATTTATATTATTACGTCAGAAACAGCTAAGATTGTGTTGTAGCAGAAGTCAGAGGCTAATACACAGTAATGGTTGTGTGTGTGTGCATGTGTGTGTGTGAGAGAGAGAGATAAACACACAAGTAGCCTGCAATATTATGGTAAACAGCCTCCTCTACTCTGCTTGTTTGTCTCTGACAGATCAGGATGGAGGGAAAGTGAACAAATGCATGTTAAATCAGGAGTGCTGGAGTCATCATCAACCGTCTTTGCTTCAAACAACATGGCTGATTCTTTACGATAAAAACATTTCTAAGGCCAAAGCAGAGGTACAGACTAGCCGAGCATGTAAATCACTTGTTTTTGTCTGTATATGTGGCAGCGTCAGACCAGCAGGCTCTGTCAAACCTCTGCATCACAGATTAGCTCCCTGACGTCCTGTCCAAACACAGGTCCACATCTAAAAACTGTCTCTCTGTCCGCGGCGATCACACCGACTTCCTCCTCTTCCCGAACACGTTGTTGATGAGCTTGGCCATGGACTTGGAGCCGCTGTAGCGCCGTCGGTCTGCCCGGTACTTCAGGTGGTCCATCACCTGCCGGATGAGCTGAGTGAACAGGTTGGCGATGTCCTGGTAGCTCTCGGCCGCTGAGACCTCCTGGAAGTGACAGCGGTTCTCTTGAGCCAGGCTGCGGCCCTCGTCCTCACGGACCTGCCGGGCGTGACAAAGGTCCTGCTTGTTCCCCAGCAGGCACACGGGGACCTCCACCACCCTGGAACACAGAGACACCAGTTGGTAAAGAAGTTTTGCAGACAATAAAGATACCAAAATCACTGGGACGGTGTCATTGTAATCCTCTACAGCTTCTCTGGAGTCACTGCTGGATCAGTTAAGAGAGAAAAACAAGGATTTCAAACTACTCTGACCTAACACTCATAAAGATGTAAGACTGTCTGAGGTCTCTAAATAAAACTAAAGGGACATTTGGCCAAAGAAAGAACTGTAGACTGTCTGACACCAAATGTTTCTTGTTTTGAACCTTTAATGCTGAGGTCAGTTTGTGCTCAGTTTATGGAGCTTTGACAACATGTGCAGAGGAGCTACGACCACAGACCCACTGAGACAATGTGAAACCAATGAGGCTGCCTCCTGCTGGCCAGGAGGTAATGATGCATTCATTTGCTTCTCAGACCCTGAGGTCGTGTCCACTTGTTTCAAAGACTCCCCCAACTTTAAAAGGTAATTTAACCGAAATGAATTAAGAGATCACACTCCAGAAATCTTAAGTGATCCTTTTTAAGTTTCCTTTATGCAGTTAGTTTCAATAAAACAGCAGGGAACAGTTTAGAAATAAAACTTCAGGCAATAAAAGGACAATTTATCATTTATCTGACACAGAAGGACTGGAAGAATTAAAAGCATTTGGCACTTTTATTGAGGCTGATAAATAAGTCAGAGCTGTGAGAGCAAATCTGGTCCAAAAAAAAAAAAAAAACTTTAGTGTTTTGTTGTTTTTGGACGATCATGTTTGATTTACATGCTCATAAAGCCCAGGGAGTTTTATATATTTATCTTTATTGAGATCTCATGATCTCATTTTATGCTCTCAGACTGTCTCTGATCAGTAAATCCACTCTCTCATCATTATTACATAGTGTTTTTTATTTGAGATAACCAAATTTACAAGATGCCTCAGAGGGAAAATCAAACTTTCGAACATGGATCAACAATTTTATATATTGTTTTTTGACTGCCAGCTGCTTTTATTTGAAGACCACACGGCGTCACGGCTGTTTCACTGCTTTTTCTAGATTGCTGTTAGATGTTGGCTTAACATCAGATGTTGATACAACCGTTATGCATTGATTTATAATTAAACTAAAGCTTTGGGGTGCTGCAGGTCTAGGAGCACATTTGTTTTTTTCCTTATTCATTTTGGCCCCGAGTCTGACTTAAAGGACAACAAAATTTAAAGATGAAGAAATAAAATCTAAATATATATTATGCTGATGATGTAATTCATAATTAATACTTTAAATCTCATAATTCAGGATTTTTATCTCATACTTTTATTTTTTCTTTATTTTGTTATAACGATGTTTTATGATTATGAAGCATTTTACCCTATAATCTGAGTTTTAATGTAAAAAAAATGATTTTATTAACATTGTTGATTCTTTTTTTGTCATATTACTGACTTTTGTTTAATCATTTTGACTTTTTGCCATCCAATTCCTGCATCTAAACTTTTTATTGATGGCTTTTAACCTCCTAATTCCGCTTTTTATCTGGGAATTTTAACAAGTTACTCATGACTGTTGGATTGTAGTTTATCAAATAACTTAGCTGGCTGTAATGCACTGCCATATGTTTAATTATTTTATCAGTTTGATAAAAACAACAGCTGAGTTATTTATAATAGGATTTTTTTTTTTTTTTCTATGCAACATTTAAAAAGCTCAACTTTATGCAAGTTTATGCAAACTGGTAAATGGTGTTTGCTGCATTAAACTTCTGCAGCTCATGTTAGGCTGATTAAACTCATCATCACCACTAACTGAGTCATGAATATTTTGATTGCATGAATTCTGGTGCATGCTGTGCCTTTGTGTCATTTGTTGATTTTTAAGTAATTATGATTGTTAAGCAGCTATAAGTTTGTACCACAATACAATAACTTAAAAGTATTTCAAAAGGCCTTAAAATCAGCACACAAACATGGCTTAAATGAGAGGTTTTCTGTTTTTGGATCATTATGATTCATTAATTCTCCTCAAAGGTTTTGTTCTTTCTGATAAAGTCTGCTCCTCAGTTTTGCCACATTCTTGACATTGTTTAACTTTGAGCCCAAACTTTCCTGTAAATCCTCATAAGACCCTGAAGATAAAGAAAACTTTAGTGAAGTTATTTTTCCTCCTCGGTTCAGGACTCGCTTCATGTTACATCACACAGATTAACATTTCTGGAGTCTGAAATAATAATCTGCTCTGATCCTCCGTTTTTTAATTTTCTATAAACCCTGCAGGTATTTGCAGAAGTCTTTTCAAAATAAAAGCCCCCCAGTGTGAGAGTTTTTCTGACCCTTTGCAGTTGTCCATGCGCGCCTCTCGGATCTGCCTCAGGATGTTCTTGGCGTTGATGAAGGACGTGCGGTCGCTGATGTTGTAGACAACCACGAAGCCGTCCGCCCAGTCCACAGGCTCCTCCAGGATACAGCGGGCCTCGGAGCTCTGAGAGGACAGATGGTTTTAATGTAAAGATCAGAGTCTGCAGGTCCAGTGTGGTTTAGAGATTCAACAAGAGGACAGTCTGTCCCACGGAGAATGAGAAGATCAGGTGTTCGCAGTACGGGCCAATCAGAGGCCTGAAGTCACGCCACGCCTTGAGCACAACTGACCCACACTCTTTGCCCTTTAGAGATGACCATCATTAAAGGAATAGTTCTGTTTTTTTGAGATGGGGTTGGCTCTGGTGAACATACCTGCCTGGTTAAAGCCTCGGGTCCTCTGATTGGTTCGGTTCAGTTTGGAGCAGAAACCCTGATCTTGTTTGCCTTCCAGCCTACAGCTGTACCTTCGCCTGAGGGCCAGGATGTGAGCTGGGAGGAGAGGCTCGGGCTGGCTATGTAAATCTCACTGCCACGTGACACGGTGCAGCAGTCTGCAGTCAAGCGTGAGTAAAACAAAGAGCAACAGCGTCACAGGTCAGATATTTCTTTCCCTCTGTCTGACAGTGGAAACACCCGGACTGAACCGAACTACTTGGTGGAAACGCAGCTTAAAGGAATTTGTGAGTTTCATCCCTGAGGGAAGTTATTTGGCTGCAGACGCTAGCCCATACATACATTATTACATGGAGCCACTGAAAGCCTCATAATGACTTTCAGGGTTAAACTACTCTAAAAACCGCCAGCTGCTCTGCTCATGTTCGGACATGTTTCAGATTTATTTCCAGTTCAGTTTATTTTAAGGCCAGAATCAAAGTGAAACAGTGAACTGAAAATCAGATCTCGGTCATTGTGCAGCAGCTTTTAAATCATTATTGTAGGACTTCCTCCTTAACGGCTTTGTCTGCTGTTTTTGTCAGTGTGAACAACAGCACAGCACAAGAAGGAGTGACCTTTAGTGACCTTGAGGAGACACAAACAGAGCAGGAAGGACAATGAGCCCGAGGAAAAGTCTGAGCACTGCTTAGAAAAAGTTCTTCTGTCTTTATTGGCTTCATAGTTACTTTGTGTGGAGCAGGTCACAAGGTCAGAACAGTTACAAGTGTTTTTTAAGACCGAGCGAGCTCTACGCAAAGTTTATCCGTCAAAGACAATGAGCGTCTCTTGTTCTGCTGAAGGAGGTCTTCTAGTGAAACTCTATCCCGCAGTAAAGACCTCTGCAGGAGACCTGAGCAAGCCTTACATCTGTTCTTCAAAAAGTCTGGCTCACTGCCCCTCAGGTTTTCCTCATAAAACTTTAGATCTAGAGCTGTATGGATCGTTGGCGTGCCGCTGGAGGTAAACATGTGATGGTGGTTCATTCAGGGTCGGAGGACTATGGTGCTTTAAGAGGACTGAACACAGAGTGGCTTCCTGCTGCTTTATGAGACAGGAACCATCAGACGCTCACCTCATCTGAGACAATTCAGCAACATTCTTCCTTATTTGGACCTGAAAATGTTTCAACCGCAGAGAATAAATCTGAAAAAAGGCTGAAAATACGAGGGCTTCACTCTCACCCTCAGGCAGCAGGTCCTCCTCCAGCGGCTAAGATTTATAGACGACTTTGGCTACGATGGTATGACGGTGAAATAAAGACGGGATAATCACGAGTCAAACAAAACTCCAACTCATGAAACAGTCAAATCATATACTGTAGATAATAAATCATCTGTCTCAGTTACTAGATGTTTAAGTTATTGTTTCAGGAAAGACGAGGAGATGAAACTCAGACCAGGAGAGTCTGGGGTCTTGGGTTGAGGTGTGGTCAGGTGACCTACCTGAGAGCAGGGGTCAAAAACCTCCAGGTTCAGCTGCCTGCCATCTATGGATAACCGCTTATGGTACAGAGAATCTAAAACGAAGAAAAATACAGGTTTTTAGGGGCCCTGCAGTCTCTGTGGAGAGGGGACAGTGACAGGTCACTGATGGGCCAAGATGAAGGACTTGGGTGGTGCTACTGGGAGAGATCATTGTGACAAAGTGAAGAAAGTCTTTAAAGCATTCATGAGCATTTGTGTTCTTCAGAATCAGACAGACAGACTCAATATTTATATGCAGACAGACAACCTGGACATATGCTGTATATGGACTGGACTGTTTCCAGGGAGGCACATTCTCACCAAACAGGGTTAAAAACTCATAACTCCTGGGTGCTGGTTTGGTTGAGTGGTAGGAAATCAAGCACAACCCACATACATGCTTCTGCCGGCCTGGGTTCGAGTCCAGCCTGTGGTCTGTTTGCAGAGTGTCCTCCTTTACTCTCCCTTGCCCCCCTCACAGGCCTATCCACTGTCTCTGTCTGTCCTGTCAATAAAGGCACAAAATGCCCAAAAAAACTCATAAACCCAAGAGGTGTCCAATCACTCACCCAAGCAGACCTAAAATTCAATAAAGTGCTGATCAGGTTGTTCTTCTTGGACCGAACCTTCATGTGTAACCCTCTCATGTTCCCATCAAACCAGCATCCGTCATGTGTGGAAACACTTACTGGCATTTGAAGCATATTCGCCGATGAACCGCCTGGTCAGGAACCGCACGAGGACAGCTGAAAGAAACAGAAGACATGAAAGTGCAGAGTGAGTCTCATTCTCTCCTCACAGGTGGTAACAGAAGGGGTAAACCAACCCTGATTTACTCCCGCTGGAGGAAGAGGTGCCAACAGCCCGGCTGAAACCGGAGCCTATCATTAAAAGGCTTCACTGGATGACCCATGTGCATATTTGGCAAACCGTCTGGTACATTTTTCCCCCCTCTGCTGGGGCTCCAGACCACCAGATACTCGTGAAATAACCCCGTTTGGCAATCAACTACAGTTAGAGGCTGGAGTCTCTGGGCTCCGAGGGCTTGAGCTGATGGTGGTCACAGGCCAAAGTGGTTTTTCCTCCGAGGCCACAGGTCAAAACAATACAGACTACTTTTGAGCCCGTCTTGCCTGAATGCTAGAAAACAATGAAAATCAAATGTGAGGCTAGAGTCGTGGTCACTGTTAAACTTTGCATAAGCCCAGCTCATGAGGGTGCTGGCCAAAATACTCGCCTGTGTGAAACATGTTCCCACAGGCGAGGCCGGAGCAGGACCAACAGGCCAAGAGTCCAAAAACACATAAACAGGCTCACAAAGATCTCCAGAGGAACAGCTCAGCCTCACTGCCAGGCCCACAGAGTGGAGACGTCCCATTGTTTTGTGGTGCCTGAACACATTGCAGACTGAACCCTGAAAACAACAAGGACCCAGACAGTAAAGTGGTCCTCCACACTAGATTTTGGGGCCAGACCTACTCCGATCTGTCCAGGTCTCGGAAGAAAATATAATAAGAGGAACTCTGTGCTTTTAGGCAGGAAGACGGGATCAAGCCAGCCTTCTGAAGGTCAAATCAGGCATCAGGATGAGAAGGAAGAAGATTTAAGAGACTCTGAATGTGGTGGAGTTGTTGAAAAATGATGCCAGAGGTCAGAGGAGAAAGGCCAGAATGGGTGGAGATAATAGAGGGCAGCAGACGCAGATGGGAAACAGCAGCAGCAGGAGACCACACCAGGTGCCTCTCCTGTCAGGTAAGAACAGGATACTGAGGCTACAGAAGACCAAAACTGGACCACAGAAGATTGTAAAAGTGTCTCCTGATCTGATGAGTCTGAATTTCTGCTCCACATTCAGATGGTAGGCTCAGAGTTTGGTGTGAACATCACAAAGCATGGATCCATCCTGCCTTGGATCAGCTGCTCAGGCTGCTGCTGGTGGTCCCTTAGTCCCACCTGAGCATGGCTCAAACCCCACAGCCTACCTGAGGATTGCTGCTGACCATGTCCATCCCTTTATGACCACAGTGGTATCAAGGAGTAGTCCCTTTAAATGTTAATAGTTGGACCCATAAGCTGAAGACGGAGGCAACATCAAAGTTGACAATGATTTATTAGTTAACAACTCCAAACAACAAGGGGAAGGGAAACGTCCAGTACGTGAGGAAGTTATTGTGAAGAAGGTGAGTATATACTCCTGGAGACACTGTGGAGAAAGGGAGCAGAAGACAGAGGTAAGTTTCCCTCAAAGACAATGAAAAAGGCACATTCAAAAAACACTCTTCAATAGGCAAACTCCTAAACGGAGCTCAAAAAAGGCTTAGAGCCAAAAGGAGATAGCAGAGGATAAGATACAGCCAACAAACCACTCTGGATGAGGAAATCCACCAGCGAGTAAGAGGTATCTCTGTGCAGCTCTTAAAGTGTGGGTGATTAAGGTGAGCCTCTGCAAGTGCGTTGCAGCAGTGGGGTGAGGGGAGAGGAAACCACACCCACTCCCAGCAGAGGAGCAGGAAGGGAGGGGGAGAGAGACTGAGAGGGATGAATCGTCACAGGTGGACCATCTTCTGATGGAGACTTCCAGCAGCTCCATGTCTCAAAGCTCAGGTCATCTCAAACTGGTTTCTTCAACATAACAGTGAGTTCACTCCAGAGGCCTCCACAGTCAATAGATCTCAATCCGGATCAAATGACACCAAGAATTAATGAACTCTGAGGGTAAAAGGGGATCAAACTGGCACTAGAAAGGAGCTGGAGCAGTGTTGTAAGATGCCTGCAGCCGTGATGCTGAAGCTCACGGTAATCCTAATAAACTAGACCAAACGAAGTATTTCAAATATGGTGTCTGCCAGGGTGGGCTCCAGGGGTGAGCAGGTGATGCCACTGAGACATCGTTCAAGTATTAAGTCTTTAAGTCTTAAATTATGGATGATTACTGTGTCCTTCAGTTTTTACAATTAATAAAGCTCACGAAACAGTAGATGCATTTCTACTGTTTTCTTTCCTGTCAATTTTTAAAAGACTTACTCTTCATTTACCCATTTTGAAGGGCATAAACTAGACTTTCGGCTTTAATTATCTGTAACTGCAGAAGAAGGCAGTGTTAAAGGTGTATTGGTAAGACAAATGCTTCTTTCTTGACATCATCGCAGACAAAAACACGTCATAAGGTTAAACTTCCTCCTGAGACTGTCCTCACCTCAGAGCAGTTTGAGTAAATCCCATTAAGCACATGTTTTAAAATGCAGTTAAAGTCAAACAGGTCCAAATAAAGTCTCTCTGTGAGGATAAAAGCTTCAGCTGACTGAGAGCAGTGACACATGTTAATCCAGAGGTCAATCCACTTTGAGAGGACGGCGGGGAAAGAAACAGAAAAGTATGTCAAACTGTGCACACGCATCGTTAACGCCACTGAAACTCTGTCCTCCTCCTAAATACTGTATATCCAGCATCAATCTGACTGTGAGGAGGTTTAAGGATCTGTGGAGACCCTGAAAGACTGGATTTCTGCACCCAAAGAAGTTCCTTTGAATCCAGTGGTGAGAGCATTCACATGCACACCTATAAACCGATTATTACATGGCAGGGATCATCAGCTACAATTGTGCAGGGACATTTTTTCCTGGCAGACAGCAGGGGCCCTGTTCTGAAAACACATTAAACAGCATCAGCCATACTGCAGATATTTAGACGATGGTTCAGGATGTCTAACAGAGGTAAAAAGGATCAAGAACAGCATCAATCCTGATTAAATCATCAATGATTAAAATCGCAAAATAATTCTTCCTCCTCATATTCTAATTTGATAATGTTCTGAGGGCCGAAGAGGGACCTTGAGATGCTAATGCTAGCAGCACGGCTCATGAGTCCGAACTGACACACCCCCTGCTGCCTCAGCATTCCCAACGCCGAGGTCAAACTGCATGATTTAATGCTGTTAATCACAAATCAAGCTGTGGCTCGAGCATGACAGATGGTGTAAAATTTTGGGGATCAAACATGGCAGCTGTCAAATCTGATTGCTGATCTTCTGTGGGGGATGATTGTGTCTTTAAGCAGCAAAGATGTTTACAGGATGAACAGAAACGAAAAAAACAAACTCTCAAAGATCTACCGGAAGTTTCGTCAAGTCAGATGACAAAGTTTTATGTCATAAAACAGTCATTTAATTATCTCCTTAATTCAGAAAAACAGATTTTTTTTATGTAAATGTAACATGCTTCCTTTTAAGTGTGGTTTATCATTTTTAACCCATTATTACCTAATATTATTTGTCTGTATTTATAATCACAGTTCCCAGCATCCTTTACATGTAGCTTTGCTTTTATTTTAATCATTTCTGAAGATGAAGATGAATTTTGTTCTGCTTTGGACATTTTCAAAGACGGCACAGTTTACCTGCCAGCTGAGAGTTTGAGGACTTGGCTGACATTTTTCTGTATTATTTATTTTTAATAAGTTACTCTTTTCATGCAGGGTGAACACCCTCATTAATGATTTAAATGGATGCATTATCTGTCAGCATTTCACACTGATGCTGAGGATGTTTCAGGTGTTAGCAAGTTATTTTAACTTCAAATTTAACTCAACAAAAGAAGAAAAGTCTGAAGTGTTAATAGTTTAGTAAATTTAACAGAACAAAGTTTTAATATGTTTAACTTTATAAACAAGCAAAAAAAAAAAATTCTGCTCATTTTAATTATTGACATTTTAAGATATTATCTGCTAAAAATACTGTAAAATTAATACTGCATACATTCCTTATTTATCTATTCAGTTCAGCTCAAAGAACTTTATCTGTTCATTCATTTGTGTAAAAGAAAGATGCAGACAAAACATGGAGCTGCAGACAGAAGACAACGCTCACCTGCTATTTAAAAATTAATAATAAAACAGAATAAAAAACAATGAACTAAGTTAAAATATGTGATGTACAACAGATCTATTGATGTTGACTTTAAAGTGTGGGAAAGACTTTAATAGCTCATACATAATTGACAAAAAAAAGGATAAAAATGGACTCAGTGGTAGAAAAGTCTGAAATACAACAGCCTTAAAAAACAGACTTTCCTGTCTTAAAACCTTACAGGGAAAGTCCCATGTATAGTTCTGTATATTTAGAAGCTGCTTTATAGGATCAAACAAAAGTAGAAATGTATTTGAATCTTGAATGAAGTCCTAAAATGTTGAATAATATTAATATAAATTAAATAAAGAAGCTCTAAAGCTTTAAACAATAAAACTCAGAGTGTAGCAAGCATCCAGAACAAACCAGAATTATTCTGTAACATTCCGGCTTTGTATCAATTATCTGATAAATAAATGAACAAATACATAATGAATAAATGATCGGCTCAGTCTCACCAGACTTCCCAGCCCCCGGGCTCCCCAGCAGGGCCAGCTTGATATCGTTCATGCCTGCCCTCCGTCAGCTCCTTGGCTCCTCGGCTCTGTGGAGGATCTGGGTTGTCGTCAGCTCTCTCACCACAGTTAGAGCTTGATGGGAGCACAGGACGGACGGATGGACGGACGGCCCCCCTCTCCTCCTCTGAAGGGAGGAGAGGGGGGAGGAAACAAGCGCCCCCTTCCTCTGTGTGCCAAATGCTCCTCTGCGCTCTCACACCTCTCCACAGAGCTCTGCTGCCCTCCTTTACCCTCTCCATCCATTTTCCTTCTCTTCTCTCTCTCTCTCTCTCTCTCTCTCTTTCTCCCCACATATACCCCCCCCCCCCCCCCCCCCAGAGGTCACTCAAAGGTCACGTCTGACTAAAGCCATTGTGCTGCTCAGACTCTGTTATTGTACGACTCCCATTCTTCATGCTGTTAGTTCAGAAAGGACCATTCACACAGAGGGAAGAGCTGGTTAATCAGTTTCATATTAGGAATATCAATAATAAAACTAACTCACTTTAACCAAAGGAAATGAAAACAGACTTTTGTGGGAGAAAAGGTCATCTGTAGCCTCAGGCTTTATGTTTCAGCTTTATACATCCATCTCTGAAACAATTTTCTTTAAACTACACACATGCCTCACTCTAACTCAAGGACAGACTCATTAGATTTGGGAGGTCGAAGGTCAAGGTCATGGAGTCCTTTGTCCTTCCTTTAAGTGTGAATGCTAAATCTCAAGTATACCTAGGTCACTCTCACTCCTTAAATTCAGCAGCCTCACTTCGATTTAGGGCTGAAGCTGAGGCATAAGGTCATGTTTCTCTTGGTCTGGTTTGCTCTTACACTGCAGCATGTCAGACGGACCAGGGGAATCAAACCCCACACCACCAGCTGAGGCTGCAGCTCTTTGCTCCTGCAGCCTGGCCCGCTGTTGCGTTATGAGCCAGAAATACACAATTGTCTTGGAGCAGTAAGGATGTTTGGCCTGAAACAGTTTTCTGCTGCTTGCCTTGTTTGGTCCTTGTTTGGTTTGGATGGAGCTCCAGTTCACTTCGAGGCCAACTGATGCCCCAGTTTTCTGGTGGAGCAGAGTTCAGTTCTTTGGTCTACACCAGTGTTAATTTTGTTGATTAATTATTTTCGTCATAGTTTTCATCAACAGCCTTTTTTCAGGGCATTGGTGGCACAGTTGGATAGTGCGCTTGGTCAGCAATCAGGAGGTTGCAAGTTCGCGCCCAGCTCCGTTCGACACATGGCGATGTGTCCTTAGGTAAGACACTTAACTCCAAGTTGCTCCTACTGCTGCATCAGTGGCGTGTAAATGGGCATGAAAGGGCGTGAATGTGTTAGTCGATGCTGATGGATAACTAGCATAGACACTCAGAACCATCAGTGAGTGATTGTGAGAGTGAATGGGTGTGAATGGGTAAGTGTGACCTGCGGTGTGAAGCAGCTTTGAGTAGTCAAAGACTAGAAAAGTGCTATATAAGCTCAAGTCCATTTCAGTTCATTTTCCCTGATGAAAACTAGACAGTAACTAATAAAAACAAGTGCACATGGACAAAAACTAAAACTAAATTACCTGACATTTTCATCAACAGTAAAAACTAGACTAAAATGTTTGACAGAGACTAAATCCAGTCAGACCTAATTTGGTCGTGTAGAAAGTAGGGACAAGTTAGGAATATATCCAATCACAGCCACTTTGGTCGTGTGGAAAGGTTGGATGAGTTAAGAGGGACATCCAGTCACAGCTGCCTTAGCTTGGTGGTGGTGGTGGGATAAGTTGTGGAGCGATCCAATCAGAGCTACTCTCTTTATGAATTGATATATTCATGTAGAGCAGGTTCACTGTTTGTTGTCAGTTCTGGTATTGTAACTGAGATGCTCTGCCAGGTTACCTAAATAAAGGTGACTGCATTTCACACAAAAGTTCAATTTGTTTCTGTTCATTTATACATTCAAACTTTACTAGCATTCAGTAAAGGGTTATTAGATGTTTCATTTTATCCAAGTGTAAAACATGACTTCAGAAATTCAAGGAAACATAAAAAATGCCTGAAAGGTCAGTGGTCTTCACAGTATGTTCTGCATCTGTTCTTATCAGACTGAAGTTAAACTTGAGGTGATGTTTTCTTTCTGTTCTGTATTTGGTATATTTTGGCTCTGCGTCCCTCAGAGTGAAGGCACCAGTCTGTTTTAATCTCCGGGTGGTGAGGTTATCGTCGACCCTTGTTGATAAGATCTGGCTCGACCCGCTGAGTCAGACGTTAATAACTCTAAAACTCCTACAAACTCATTCTGTTGGATGTTTTTCCATCTCAGAGAGGTAGTGATATGATCGGGGAAAAATTCTCATTACTCTGGTTTTGTACTTTTTCAAGCGTGCAACCAGGGCCTGACGGAGCGGAGTAATGACCAGTTAACCGGAGCTGTGAGTGTGAAACACCAGAGGATCATAAATAATCAGTAAATAAAAACTGTGATCAGAGCTTCAATCCATCCAGACCAGCTTCAGCATGGGGCCGATGAATAACCCTCCAATCGCCTCCATTTCACACACTCTCCCTCTTCAGCCAACAGGACAAATGCTCTTCAGATCCGAAACCAAATTCCGCCGCCCCCCCCCGGACAGCAGGCTCACTCTGGGCATTGTGGCGCTCCTCCAAACAGGCTGTATTTGATCTTGTGTCTGCGTGCATGCAGAGCCAGCAGAGAGTCTTAATGTTAGCCTCAGATTTATGAAGGCAGGGTGACTTGGCTGCTCTCAGGTTGGTATAGCATTTCACAAGACCAAGACGTCATGTTGGGACATTTCAGTGAATCCACTCTGTGACGACCGCAGTTTAACTCAAACTCAGTCACAACTCATGGAAACATGAGATCATTTCAGTGTTTTACTCCATATGTTTGCCTCTGCATTTAGAAAGCTGTCAGTCAGCGTGAAACAGACAAACCTGTTTTTAGTTCTGAGTTTATTCTGCTTCTCTTCTTGTTGATTGAAGGATTATGGACTCAGACTTTTAATTCCATCAAACCATCCCTGGTATGACTCAACATAAACATGCTGACCTCATTTGTCCTCATTTGATCCTCTAAAAGGCACCAAATTACAGAAGTATGAGCTTCATCGACTTTCCCTGTTTGTTCATGAAGACATTTAAAGTGTCGGTTACACAGTTACTCGGCCTCCATGAGGGTCAGTATCTGCTCACTTCATGCTTTAGGGGTCCAGATGAGGACTGACATCATTATAAACACAACCACTTACTCAGAAAACACAGAGGATTTGAGGAAACATGGAATCAAATCACGCCATGTTTCAAATAACTACACTCAGCAAACACTTTATCAGGTACACCCTCCTATTCTTCAGAGCTCCTTTATTCCTTCAAAAATATGGAGGAATAATGATCCACAAATGATGGAGAGCACGGAGAAGGTCAGCTGTTCATCCTGTGAATGAGGCACAAGGTCAGAGGTGTTGAGTGATTTGATCTCATGCATCTTGACTGGTCTGAATATTAGGACAGACCTTAGACTCTTGACCAGGTTTGAGGAGGTTTTTTGCTCATGCACACCTAAAATCAAGCCCAAAATGATAGTACAGTTAAACAACCCCTTTAACGTGTACTGCAGTATCTCATTGGCCTGTGCAACTTTATTCAGAACATCCCCCTCATAAAAAAAAAAAGATAGCTTATGTTTAATATACAGAGAGACAAACAGTTTACCCTGCTTAAGGTCTGTTAACGGTTAAAGACAGTGCTACGTCGATGGTTTATAGATGATTAAAAGTTACAATATTTGCAGACAAAAGTTAATGAACCTAAAGAGAGTAATTGGTTTTATTCAATTTATGGACAAAGTCACAGTTAAGGCATAATAACTTTCTTTCCTCAAAGTAGGAACGCACCAACTCCTCATGTTTGGACAAACACACCCCTGGGCCCAAGCATATTTGTTTTTTACCTGCACAGCGGGAGTGTTTGAAGTGAGAATGACATCTGAGTCAGGAGGACACACAGGATTTTTTTGACTTAAACTGCTGATGAAGCCATGGTAGGGTGTCACACTGGTAGGTCTGTAAGGGGGCTAGGGGAACTAGGAGGGAGATGGAGAAGGAGAGAAGACTGTAGACATCCTCCATCATGAGATGAAGACGTTAAGAGATATTTAAAAAGCAGAGTGTGGGCTCTTTGGGAGCTATTCTGGTGAGCTGCAGTACCCTGAGATGTGGCTGTGGCATGCTGGGATGTTAGTAACTCTGTTTTATCCTACATGGTTTTTCAAACTCTCTGATGGGTCATCAGGATGTCTCAGCAGATGCTTCAGTTTCTCTGTGACACTCTCACATCAAATCACTCAAACTCTGTCGGAGCCCAAAGCTGGTGGAATCTCAATCAACCTTGATGAATGAGACGCTCCAGGCGGTGACAGGGTCTCGGTGATCTGAGGACATGGGAACGAGAGCAGGCCGGTAAACACGCTGATGACTGTTTAGGCCGTCTGTGATATTTATCATGCTGCCATCCTAATTCAGAACGACATCCAGAACAGCAACCACCCACTTTGGCAGAGCATCTCCTGTTTGGACCACAGCCACCATGTGGACGATTATCTCGTTAGGAAGAACAAACGCTGGATTCCTGATCACACGTTATGTAAAGATGATGTTAACGTGTGTGAGCCGTGAGGTTTTGGCGTGTGTGTGTACTGGTATGCAGCCGGTGAGAATGATGAGTCTCTCAGTGCTTTCAGTTTCATATAACGTGGTCCCATGCGAAAGCCTCTGTGTGCAGCCAGGCGTTGGTCCTCCGAGGAGAGTCGCTCTGATCAAACACCTCAGGAGTTAAACCGGAGAGTTTGTTTCCTCCTGATATCAGCAGGACGTTAACAAAGAAGCATGAACACAGCTTCTGAAGCACAGAGCCTAATGGAGGTCATGAAGATTAAAGTTTGAGGACAGATCAAAATTCTTACTCGACTGGTTTGAGATTAACGATGACTGTTAAAGCCCCACTATGTAAGATTCAGGTTTGTCTGCTCTCAAGGGGCCTCTCTGGTCGTTGGGTGTAATTGCACTATCGTAACACAGTGCCTCACAGCAACGTGCATTTGTTGACATACAGAGCCGGGAGAAGCGAGTCGACAGGACATCCGAAGACACAAATAAACTACGTGGCCTGATATGGTACAGTATTATGATGTTTCTTTCCAAATATGTCATTTTTCAAGCGTCTGCAGTCAGTTGTTAGCTCAGCGTTTGCGTGTGAGCATCCTGGGAGCATCTCTCCTGCTGAAATAACCGGAGCTGGATGTGGTTATGTTGCGTCCACCATGTTCACAGACAGCAGGACTTAGAAATAGTGAATGACCGAGCGTCACGGCGCCATGAATATCTCCGCCAATCTGAGAAACTCAGTGGTAGCATTTAGTGACAAAACAACGTCCACCAAGTTACACAAAGCATGCAATGCTACGGAGCTACCACCGACTGAAACCAAGTGTTGAACGGGGGAAAACCCGACGAAAACATAACTTACCTCTCCAGCAGTAACTTTGCAAGCTCGGCGTCCGTCTTGCAATTTTCCATCTCCCGACGCTCTCGCCACTGAACAAAGTGGGCTCCAATGTTAATTCTAGTTTTGTTCCTTGCGTTGTCCGATAGTCTCTTTTTGGCCCTTGAATCTGGAGAAAGAGTCCTCCTCACACGCTTTGCGGATGCCATGGCTGCTACTACTACATGCAAAACACCGGCTTCTTTAGCTGGAAGCCAAATCTCGCGTAGTGCCGTAAAGCAGTTTGCACTTCTCCCAGCATCTTGCGATATGTGTCCCCGTCACGGGAGGAAAAGTTACATAGCCCCTAAACAGAGCAGGGAAGTGCTGTGGGGGGAAGGGAGGGGGGCCATTCTCTCTGTTACAACGCCGAGCTCCACTGAACAGACTTTGGAGAGAATATTTGAAGGCTCAAAAGATCTGCAGTGCTGCTTTAAAGTGTCCACTGAGGGGGAATTAAGGTGACCATAGAGCCCTTCATCAGGATTTAACCAAACACCTTCAAAAACACAGGAGGAAGTCCTCCTCATCTTCTCCAAATGAGGTCATTGAGGAGAAGAAACAATAATTAACTAAATATCTGTGTTGGTGGTCTCTGAGATATTCGGCTCTGACTTTAAAGTTGAGGCTCAAAATTAAAGGTGACAGAGCTTTCTCCATCAGAGCTCCTCGACTTTGGAATGACCTGCCAGAGGAGATAAGGTCTACAGAGTCTGTCGCATCTTTAAAGTCACTTTTAAAAACTCACTTTTACAGACCTGCTTTTATGTGATGCCGTCTTTTACCTTTTATCTCTTTTATCTCTATCTTATTTTCAGCTTTACTGTCTTTTTAGCTTTTTCTGTCAGTATTGCTCTTATCTTTTATCTCCTACTACTTTTAGTCCCTCCTCTTTTATTTGCATCTTCTATGTTTGTTAACATATTAATGCCATTACATAATTTTAATTCAGATTTTATATAATTATGCTTCACCTTTGTCACACTTTTAATCCTTTTATAGATATCCTTTTAAACTTTTGTTTTATGTTTTATTATGATTATTAATATCGTCTATTTATAATTCTTCTTCTGTTTTCTACTTTCACCCTCTTTTTACTTTTTCTTTCTTGTTATATCTTTTTTTTTTAGCTTTTTTTCGGTCCTCTTGGTCACATTTTACATAGCAGGGTTCTTGTATTGTCTGGGTCCTTATGACATTCTTATGCCTCTTGTGTTTTTCTGTAACAGTGCCTTGTTTTGAATTGAGCTTTTTGTTTTTATTTCCTTGTGCTGAAGCTCCTGTAATTGATGTCTGTATGTTCTTGACTGTTTGTCAAAGCACTTTGTAAACCTCTGTTTTTAAAAGTGCAATACAAATAAAGTTATTATTATTATTATTATAAATAATCCCCTTCAGAGCATCCAAACCTTGGTCTAAAGTTATCTTAGGCTGAAATAGAAACTTTATGTGCACATTAACCTGATTTTGCTTTTATAATGAGATATAGATGTATAAATAGATTGATAAAAACAGAATAAATAAGTCTTTCCTGAGCCAACGCTCTGACCGCCTCTCTAAGATAAGCTTTGGTTGTAAAACTAAAAGCAGAATGATCATAATTCTCGAGATCTGCTCTGAATTCAGTCCTAAGAAAACTTAGCTCATCCAAATCCAAGATGGTGGCATGTTAGTGCACACAGTGTGAAGCACAGGCCGCAGATATTTGAATAAAAACAACAAAACAGAGCTCAATGTCTTAATATGTCAGGTTGTGTTGCTCCTGTTCCTTTGAGTCATCCAATGAGATTCCTGTTCTCCCTGATCTCCAACAGACTGAATCCCATCTTCATCCATGTGCACTGACACAGCTGTGTTTATCTCTCACCTTCATCCATATACATGCAAACAGGTCGGAGAGAACAGAGCAGACACTTAACTGAGTTCTCAGGGATCTCTGATCCAAAATTTTTGCCAGTATCTGATTTGTTGATATTCTTTCTAGGCGGGACTGTCATCGTGTGGCTGTGTGAAACTATGGTGGCATCCTCACAAAAACAAAAAGCAGGGAGGAATGGAGCTGCCCACCCCTACAGTGTAAAAAAGCTACAACAATTCAAGGCAACTGTCCACACTTGGTTTTTGAGTTTTGGGTCCAACTTGTGATTCTAAATTGTGAGAAAAACGACTTACCACTCAGAGAACAAATAATCTTGTGTTGGCAAATTGGCCTCAGAAGAGAATAAAAGCCGGGCTGGCCTGAGCATGTATGGGCCGTACCCAGCTGCTTACCAAAACACCGCTGGGGGTGATATGAAAAACGGTGCCAGGTACTCAGCACAGTCCCAAATGGAAAACCAAAATAACTGAGTAAAGTTGAGCCGAGTGGAGCAGATACCACATGATGGAAAAGCCACACTGATGTGTTAGTCATCCAGCATCAGAGGTCAGCAAAATGCTTTGTCATTTCCTCTCAATATTCCTCGAGCACCACACTGCTAACACACTGCTTTTGTGAGTGCCCTGAGGGTCTGCATACATCAAATCTTGGTCACAATCTTCCTCCAGTTGCACATTTATGAATCTCAAAGCCAGCCTTAGGACCCACTTTTTTGGTCCTGGTACCACCAGGAGCATTGGCAAATGAAAATATGAAAAATATGATTAAAGTTTGAGTATGTTTGAGTTAGTGTGGTTCCCACAGAGCTGTCAGAGTAAGTGTGTCCTACTCTGACAGCTTCACTTATCATCTCAATGAGCTTCAGCCATTAAACTAAAGGTGGGACCTGTTGTCCTCCCCCAGAGAAAACATCACACAGATATTCAGGCCTATAAAATCAAGAACAAAATGCTGTGGAGCAAAAGTTCATCAAGAATGACAGCAGAGGAGGAAATGGCTAAGAAACAGGGGTGTCAAATAAATCATTCTCTGCAGAGTCTGTTAGCAGGTCCATGTTTTAGTATCAAAGTGAGACAAATGAAGAAGATCAGATGTGTAATCAGACTAATGCACGCTCCTCAGCTCACTCTAAACATCACATGGAGCTCTTATCTCAGAGAGGACCACTCCGGCCGGGGGGAGGGCTCCTTCATTTTTCCTGTGCATTAGACAGAGAGGAGAGCTCGTTTGATGTCCTCAAATGAAACATCTGCACATTACAGCACAGAAAAAAGAGAAGAAAGAGTGAGAGCAGACATGTGAGTGAGGTTTACTGGCCTGAATAAAACGGCTTTGGAGACACAAGAGGGGAAGAAACCGCCCTTTGAAAACATCTCACGCTCAGTTTGCTCCGTTTTAGATGAACATTAACATTAACCCCTTCTGTGCCTGCGTTTTTTTTCATCTGTCGTTCGTTGGACATGAGCCACAGTGACCTTGGCCTATGACCTCGTACTTTCAAACTGTAGTCAGCTCATGATCATGAAGATTTGTACAGATTTGTGCACAGCATTGGAAAAGAATCCCTTCAAGCGTTCTCCAGACCTCAAGCTCACAAGCAAGGAATGAACATGAGGCTCAACGACATTAGACCTGTTCTCTCAAAGTCTCACAGGTTCAATCTTGAGTCAAGGTAGGCATTTGTGCAAAATTTAAAGAAGATTTGAGGAGGATTTTAAGGCTTTCACAAGCAGAAGGTAGAAGACACATGATGACCTTTGACCTATGACCGAAACCAAGTCAGTTCATTTTCCCAAAGGCTGCAAAGTTTGACAGAAATCCCCCAGAGTGTTTTAAGGTATCAGGTTCACAAGCAAAAGACGACCAGGAGACTCCATGACTTTCACCTTTGTCTTGTGACCTTGAAAATGGACTGAGGAAAATGAGTGCATAGTTTGTGGAAAATAAAAGTTTCTTGAGAAATTTGGTCCACAACACTGCATTTGTAAGTAAGACCCTTCAAGGTGTCCTTGAGATATCACATTAACAAGCTAAGGAGAAACACCTTGACTCATGACCTTGACTTTTGTCCTATGGCCTAAAGACCACAGCAGTTTGTAGTTCAAAAAAATGTGTTTTTATAAAGAAATCCTGACAAAATCCCCCATGACAGCACAAAACAGCAAAACTAACAAGGAAATTCAGCTTCAATCGGCTTCATTGTTTCTGTGAAACTGCTGTTGTGCTTTTTCTAAAAATCAGAAATAAAGACGCAGGTAAAATATGGTTTGATTACTATTGCTTGTGGTGTTGCCTCTGTGACGGTGATATTTCACTCTGGAGCATTTTGGCAAAAGTTTCTGAAGGTGTCTGGCTTTAATATCTGCTCCTATCAGATGCAGTCACTTTGTACTTTTATCGCTGACGGACGACTCTGAGGTGAATCCTGGATGAACAAAATGTCCTCACAGAAGAGTCTGATGCTTAAGAGCTGCAGACTGAAATAGAGAACACAGAACCAAGACCACCAATGACTGCAGGGAAGTCCAGGACAAACACACGCTGACACGCTGATGGATGACCACGCAGGGCAGATTTAATAAACATAGTATTTAAACAGCTTTTATCTGAGGAGGAAACTTTCTAACATCATCAGTCTTTATTCAGGGGCAGAAAAATATTGAACATTTCCCAGAAAATCTGGAGTAACCTGCAGCACTGGTCCTTAAACATCCTTTAACACAGTGACTTCATCAAAGTTTTCAAAAGATGTGATAATAATATCGTCCTGAAGGAGGGGTGGCAATCTGTGGCGTCCAAAACAACAAAAGTGGAGGACATGGGGGTGACAGTGAAGCTGGCCTTCAGTTTTTTTGTCACAGTCTGTATCTGAGTTTTGTTTCAGAGATGGTTACAGAGAGACCAAACACTGCAGATACAGGACAGCCCCGATGTCATATTTAGCGAGTGGTCCAAGAAGGTCACCTCCAGCTTGAACCAGGGAGGCTGCTTTTTAACAGATTTTCTCCCTCAAGATGTGAAATTCATTCAAGGAACAAAGTTGGTGATTTACCATTCATTGGGTAAACCTAATGGGGTGCACAAAGATCTCTTAAAAATAAGTGAACAGTGGGGGTGAGCAAAGCTGATAGTGTGCCTCTACGTGTCATCTTTCATTATCCTGATGGAGAGCCTGCTGCCAGCATTTACATGGTAATGTACTTTAACTCTACATGTTCATCATCTGTCCAGACTGTGTAAAGTGAGATTAAAACAGTTACAGTAAATATTTCCTCCCACTTAAAGTGTGTTTCTTCCTCCTGTGCTCCCTCCTCTTCCTCCTGAACCACTGAAGCTTGGCGTCTGCACTCTTCTGGCAGGCTGACAGGAAGGTCCGATCCGGAAACGTCTCCCTCAGTTTGTTCAAGAAGAACAGCTCCAGGCTTCGGCCGGCCTGAGCCACTTCTGAGTCTGGCTGAAAAACAGAGAAGCATCAGATGAAGAGCTTTATCTCCTCCAGATGACTACATATGACATGCAGCCCACTGCTGTGGCCTCAGGAGAAGTTCATAGTGTAAAGGTCTGACTGAGGTACAGGGAAGGTGTGGGACCCTTAGATCTGTGCTCGTTCCTCAGATCAGTCAGAAGTTCTTCCTGATCTTCCATTTTAATGATCGAACCAAAGCCTCAGAGGACTGAGGAACAACAGCTCTGAGAGGAGGGAGGCCAGAGCAGAGCTTGTAACCACACATTTCTGCAGCAGAATGTGATCTGCAAAGGTTTAAACTCAAACTAAAGGATTAAACATTAAACTCTCATTAAATATCAGATATAAAGCTCCAGGGTTTATGTTCTCTGGTAGACCCTCATGGCCTGATGGAAAGTTTTCACATGAAGACATTACAGTAACAAGTTTCCCAGTTTCTCTTGAACACGGGGAACTTCTCCCTCAGGCCGCCGCTCAGAGATGATTCAATTAAAGCAGAAATTAGATTCAAACTAAGTTCAAACTCATGCTGGACTGACACTCACGTAGTTGAAGGTAGCGCAGTTCCTGAACATCAGCAGGACGTCATCCACAAACTGCTCGGCGGTAAAGTAGTGCAGCGTCCTGCACTTGTCCAGCTTTCTGCGGATCAGCGACAGGTCAACGGGCCTTTTAATGACCTGGTAATAGTTTCTTGCCTGGAGGACATTCTCACATTAGATCATGGAACATCAACACTGTTCTCGTTTTTACAGCGAGGTCTGTTATGAAGGTTAAGTGGAACATTTAGGATGTACAGCACAGTCAGATTGGATTTCTCCACTTAGGTTAAAACAACATCTCCATACTTGGTTTTGAAAAGTTAAATAAATATGACCTCCAGTCTGCTTCATGTGTGCCTCATTGTTTTAATATCTGGCTCAGTGCTTGACCTACAAAACTCACACAGGGGGACAGAAAATATATGGTTTTTGGACTAAACTAGAACCAACGCTCGATGGTTTTATAACTCCGGAAGGTCCACAAGTGCAGGATGGTGAAGGTTCAGTGGTGGGTCAAGAAGAAGGGCTGGGCTGGAACATCCAAGCAAGGGAAGAAAACTGAACTAGCTCCTTTAAACCACCCAGCCCTCCAAACTAACTCCTTTAAACCACCCAGCCCTCCAAACTAACTCCTTTAAACCAGCCGGCCGTCCCAACTAACTCCTTTAAACCACCCGGCCCTCCAAACTAACTCCTCTAAACCACCCAGCCCTCCAAACTAACCCTGTTAAACCACCTGGCCCTCTTAACTAACTCCTTTAAACCACCTGGCCCTCCAAACTAACTCCTTCAAACCACCCGGCCCTACAAACTAACTCCCCACTACATCTCACTGTTGGGCCTTTAACCCGTCTGCTGGCTTCAAACCATCAGGCTGTCCTTCCATGTCAGCTCAGTTCAAAGTTGTCGGTTTAGTTTTTCTATAAAATCTTCACCGTGTTTGTGATTCAGAGCTCAGGGAGGTTCCTTATGATATCAAACAGGTGAGTGTGACACAGGTCAGGTTACTAAAGGACAGGTGTAGGACTGACCAGAGGGCTGACAGGCTCATGAAACGGAGCGCTGAGTCTGTGACAGAACAGCAGCAGAGTCAACTTCTCACATCTCTGCAGGAGCAAACAGAGAAACACCATCACCAAAAGAATGTGATCAACCAGTCGGTGATTTATGATTTTTCAGGTCCAGTTAGCTTCACTTTCACTCCACAACAAGAACAACTCTGCGTCTGATCAGAAAAAAAGACTCAGCCATCAGCTCACCCTTTGCTCACACACAGACAGCGTGTATGGAGCTCTGACTCCACAGGACGGACCGTCCTCAAGGTCACAGGACGGATCCTGATCAGATCCACACAGTGAGCAGATCCAGTCCCCCCTGAAAGACACACAGGAGCTCTGATACACCAGCATTCAGAGGTCATACAGGACAGACAGACAGACACACAGACTTGACTGACTGACTGACTGACTGACTGACAGACAGACAGACAAATGGAAACTCTAATTCCAGTGGTAATCAAAGCAATAACGTGAAATGATGATGTTTTTATTATTTGTATTATTTATTTATATTTGTATTCTGAATGATTTTCTCTGTGCAGTTGGGGAACCTGCTGTACCATCTTAAACTGATGGCAAGGGGGTTTCCCCCTGACTCACAAAGGGGGGCTGCCGAGAGGAGGGATATGGCAGCCGAGGTGATAGACTTTGGGGCAGCGGTCACAGCACAGCAGATCTCCTCCGTTCAGACAAACAGCACAGAAGTCTTCACTCTCCATCTCCTCAGGACCTGCTGCACCTCCACACTGATGAGCGCCTGAGTCTGGTTCACCATCTGCTCTGTGGTCATCACTAATGGCCACCTGAGCTTCATCATCTTCACAGTTTGTTTCAGGTTCAGGCTCCCCAGACTGGCTCTCCAGCTCTGGGTCCAGTTCTATCACCAATGTCTGATCCACGTCCTGGTCCAGATAAAAGGTTTCAGGATCTGTTTTCACATCATGGTCCCACTCTTCAGATCCAGAATCTAATAGGATGTAAGGCTGGTCCAGGTTAGATTCACAGTCAAAGCCCAAGTCCTGCTCTGGTTCTTCAGAGGGCGAGCTGTTGGGACAGGGAGGCTCAGCCCATGAGGTCTCAGTGGACTCAGGCAGTTCTGCTGCCTTAGGACGAAGAGAGGCTTCAACAATTGCCAAACCATGCACCTCATTTTCACTGAGTCTGCTCTAGAGGGGAAGACAAGCAGCAGAAGCATGACCATGGGGATCAAAACAAAGCTGTAGACAAACTGTCTGAATCTTTATCTCTGTACCTGCTCAGGATGCTCAACCATGGGGCGGCCATTTTGTATCTTGTCTTGTGTTTGGAAAGGCAGTCTGACCACAGACACTATGGGCTGCAGACACGATAACCACGCAGACTGGAGGTTTAGACGGTCCAGCATCACCACAGGTACACAGGGATTACCCAGAACCCTTTGGGCCTCTGGGTGAATCCTGAAGACATAAGCGTGAGTAGATTCATCAGATAACATGGTAACATTTTACAGCGCAACACCTGTAATGTTGGCTGAGACTGATAACCATCATCTATTCAGGGTCATGAGGGAGCATGGGCCTATCCCAGCTGACAATAGGGAACACCGTTGATGGATCGGCAGCCAAATACAGGGCTGACATCTAGAAAGAGACAACCAAACACACTGTGACACCTAAGGCTGGAGATATACGTGCTGTTTGTCCTCGCAGAGTCCTTGAGGGCTCTGCTCTCTTTGTTTTTCTTGGTTCTTCTGTTTACAGGTATTTGTTGTACTTTTATTCCTCAGCAGTTCCAGGTTGATGTACCCTTCAGTTCTTTATTGTGAAGCCTTTTAATAATCACTGCATCAAAAATATAAATCAGTAGTATCTTATATCTGAGGAAATTCAGCCAAAAAAACTACGGCATGTAGTCAAATACCGCTTTCATGCTATTATTAGCGGGTAAACGTGGGTTTTTTTCAACGCGGGTTAACAACCGGCAAATGACTCCTTTCCCACTGCCAGCAGACCTGGGTCTAATCCTCAGCTGCGTGGCTGTTTTTTTTCCTCTGGTGCATCAAGCTGATGTCATCATGTTGATGACATCATCAGCACCACGAAACACGGTCATGTAAACAATGGGAAGGGAGCATGGAAGCCGTGGACATGGTGGTCAGCTGTCTTCCGTACTTCATACTTTTGTCCCTTTTTGAAAATGTACAAACTCGGCGCAGACTGAACAACATTTAAACACTCATGATACGAAGGAAGATGGAATTTGTTGCTGAGATGGCAAAGAGTCACGTAAGTTACAGACGGAGGAGACGGGTGTGATATTATGCTGTGGGCACCTTACGCTGACGTCATCTGTAAATTAGCGCGTTCACCCTGGTGTGATGTTCCCACTGGAGCTGATCGGAGAAGAGCCAATAAAAACCTGTGTCACTTGCAAGGTCAGTCAACCTGGGTCAAAATGCCGATTAGACCCTTTCCCATTGCCGACAGGAGCCGATTGTTACCGGGTTTAAACAGGTTTTTTTACCAGTATGAAAGGGGTAAAAGCCACCAATTTACACGGTAACTAGTTGAAATAATACACCAGTCTTACTGTGCTGTCGTAAGCAATGTTGGGAAGTTTTTTTAAAAAGAAGTGTTTGCTTGTTACATGTTACTTCTTAAAAAAGTAACTTGTTACTTTACTTAGTTAAACTCTATGGAAAATAACTTTTTACGTTACTTGATATGTTTACGTTACTTTTATGTTGCTCAACTTTGGGCAGAACCCCATATCTGTTCCTAAATGTGTAGGCCTACATAAAGTTCTACTGCGGAAGACATGACAGGTATTTTTTTTGTGCTCTTTATTTTACAAAATCATGTCACATACTGTGTGGAATCAGAGCTCCTGTCCAGCTGTGTTTCCAGATTTTTCCTCAGAAATAAGTAACCAGAACAACAAAGACAAGCCCATAACAAGCAACCTCCAGCTATTTCCTTTTCTAATGTGATATATTGTGATATGTCATATATATACCTGTGTATTAACTAACGAAGCAGAAGAGGTGGAAAAAATGACAGCATCATTAATTTTAGTAACTAGAATAAACACCATTTGGAATCAGAATTAGATTAGATAGAACTTTATTAATCCCTTGGGAAGATACTTTTAGGGAAATTAATATTGAAACACTTGTAATTAAACAGTACTTGGTATTCATTCTGGTAAACTATAAGGTGTGAGCAGTATAAGAGGGGATAAAAACAGACAGAGAACACGCTTTTAGGTTTAATGTGGCTGGTTGTTAAAAGAACCTTTTGTTCATTCAAAGAGCCTTGATTATGAGGTTGGTTGCCATGGCACTGCACCCTCATCTGAAAAGTAGGAAGCATACATCTCCCTCACAAGGATGGCCTCCCGTGCAGCATTGTTGATCCCCACTCTTCTCAAGCCCTGCAGCACTGAGATCTCCCCCTCTGATGCTGGCACCAGTTCCCTCCTGGTCCTAACGTTTCTCCTGATGAAGTTATGGAGGATACAGGTAGCCTTCACACATGCATCCACACTTTCAGGGCTCACGCCAATGACCTGACGGTACATTCGCCACTAACTGGACAGAATACCAAAAGTATTCTCAACTACCATCCTCACTCAGGACAGCCAGTAGTTGAAGATCCTGTTCCTTGGAGAGAGGCTGGCTCCTGGAAAAGGCCTCATGAGGTCCCTGTGGAGGGGAAAGGCTTCATCTGCCACAAACACATAGGGTCGTGGTCCCAAGTGCTCAGCTCCTGGAAGCAGGGCATCCACAACTGCCAAGAGGACAATAGAAAATGTCCCCTTGTAGTTGTGGAACAGTGACCCCGAGTTTTTGGGAGCCTGGATCACTACATGCTTTCCATCTATGGATCCCAGACAGTTTGGAAAGTTCCAGCTTTGGCAGAAGTCAGCTGAAATGGCTCTCCAATCTCCTGATGTTGGGACAGGCATGTAGTCTTCCACCAGCCAATCCCATATTGCCCTGGCTACTACTGTCACAATACTGCACACTGTGGGATGTCCCACATGATAGCTGTATGCTATGCTGCGAAAAAGAATCCCCAGTTGGTGTCTATCCGGTGGATCCATGGACCAACCTTGTTGAGTTGCTCATCAAACTTTATTTTATCCAGTCAGAAATAACACTGGAACCAAACATCATCCAAATGAGGCTCCTGTACGAGCCGGTGAAATGCACCCTGAAGCTGCCTGGTTCTGGTACACCACAGAAACACAAAGAAGGCTTCCCAAAGTGATCCATGGTGAAAGAGGGAACCAAAGTCCCACTTGCATTGTATATACACCTCTTTCCCTCCAAAAAAACACCCGCTTTGTGCAAATGTTCCATAAAAAGGGCGGTAAAGTCATAATAATCAAATTGACAACTGTTAAATCGTCACATGTCCATGCTTATGAATTTCTATTTGTGTAATATTAGTGCAATCTCTATATATTTATATATATATATGCATATAGAAGCGTGAAAACAAGAATGACAGTATATGGTCATCCAGAGCACAGCTGATCCGCAGCTTGAAAGCTTTGCCCCTTCGGTCGCTCACATCACATCCCCTGCCTGTGTTCTGTGTGTTTTCAAGTGCCAGGTGGTGCGATGTGAGCGACCAGAGCGTCCACAGGTGATTTTTTCGCTTTCGGTGTGAACACAGGGTAATGCGGGCAGCTGAGAAGGCAGCATTGATGTCAGATCTTTCTGTGGGAAAAGTAACGATTAAAAAAGGAATTACGTTTCGTTACCACATTTTCAGTAGTTGTGCATTACTTTACTTTTTACTAACGTTACATAGAACACTGGTCATGAGTGCCAGCGTCTTGACTTTCCCCTCTGCAGCTCTTCTGCACATTTAAAGCGTTGAGTCGATGCAGGGGATGCATGGTGGCCATCATGCATCTGCATGGTTAGCAGCAAATGTATCTCCAGCCTAAGGGGCAAGAAGCTCTATGAAGTGATGTCTGAATGTTGCTCTATAAATTTAGTGAGCGAAGTCAGCCATGCAGAAAGCATTTTTCTGTCGCTGAATTTGCTCTACCTGAGGGTCGCAGAGACACATCGCCTGAGCTGCTTCTAAATGCATCTTCAGTGTCAAAACATGGCCTTACCACTTGGGCCTCTATCAAATGAGTAAACTGCAAGGATGCTGGACTGTGTTGCTTATTTCATCTATTTTGGGTCAGTAGATGCTCTGGATACTCAGATACATGTGCATGAATGCTCCTGTTTGAATCACAGTATACACCCTTCTAGCACCATCTACCTCTTTGATCATATTTTGCTCTTTGTTTTATTCATACATTCAGTTTTCTGTACTGCCCTTCACTTGGTTACCTCATTCTCTCTAATAATGCTGCTCCGTCTTCAGCAGGTTGTTTATGTTGTTTATCAGATGATGGAGAGGCAGTGTTGGTCTTTCTGTTAGACCAGAATCCAGGACAGTAGATCTGTTGGACAAATGGAGATCAGGTGTCACCCTCATCGAAGATGAATAATAAATTTGGCAGACTTCGTTCCATAATTAAACAATAAAACTCAGTCCTTAGCTCTGGTACAATCTGCTATGTGTCATATCTTAAAGTTTTGCTCACTTGGTCTTTGGGGAGTTTTGCCACCCCTGCTCCAGGTGCTGTTTTTGTCTCAGCCCCTGGGGTCAGACTCGTACACCTGGATACCTGTGGAAACAGATCAGCCCGCCTTAGGGAAGAGTTTCCATGGCGTCCTTGAGGTCGCTGTGCCATCTCCAGACGATGGGGGACCCTGTGGGGGACTATACCCAGGACAGAGGTGCTGGTTTGAAGTCTCTGGTGTGTTCGTGTTTGAGGGTAAACTGCAAAGATTTAAAGCAAACAGAGAAACACTGAAGAGTCAGTTAATGTTCCATTTGACGCTCACTGCAGCCTCTTATTTGTACTATAACACAATATCTAAACAGCAGAATGATCAGGGAAAGTGACACGCAGATGATTTTTCTTTCTGTGATAAAAACTTAGATGTGGAAAAAAATCAGGGAATCATATCAAACCATGGCATTGTGTTTGTAGGCTGGAATATAGATAATTAACATGTGAAATGTATAATCATGGTATCATTACTCAAGACTTTAGGTCTTTTTTGATCTTAACCTTTACATCAGGAAAAATTTGATATAGACGGTATGACAGTAATTTTTCCTTTAGTACAAACACCATGTTCCAATGACGTTGAGATGTTGTGTAAAATGTAAATAAAACAGAAAACAATGATCAGGAAATCCTTTTCAATCCAGCGCCACCCCTAGCCAAAATTGGAGCCCCAAGCAGAATTTCAGTTTGAGCCCCCCCCCTCCAAGCTAGTAAGTCTATCCAATATAGCCGATCAGATCGATGAAAAGCCTGCTATAAACATGGCACCACATATGATCACCAACTGCTCAATAATTAGCCACTCCTTTTTCAACAGAGAAGAATGTATGTGCAGTTAACTAGACATTCAAAAAATGATAAGGGAATTAATCTCCAGGCAACATCTAGACAGAATTATCTTCTCTTCTGTCTCGTGATTTCAGGCTAGCAGCTGGGGTGTTCATGCCACAAAGTTTTCCTTTTTTATTTCAACAACATACATACCCACCTTCCAGTGGTGTAGTCTGGTTTATTCTAGTGGGTATATTTTGACATACTCTTATGGATATTTGTCCACTTAGGGCCTCCGTACACTGAAGACATTTTGCCACATTTTTACCTGAGTTATACACCGTCCACTGAAAACTGCTCTGAGACCCACTTATGGGCCTCCACCCACAGGTTGAGAACCGCTGCACTGGTAGATTGTATTTGGAGCTTGATCTTTCAAAGATTGTTCTTATATCATGGAGAATAAGTGGTGCAGGATGCCGCAGGATGAATTTATCGTTTAGAAAACAGTGAGTGAGTAAAAACAGAGGGTCAGAGCTGGACTGCTGAGGAATGTTGAGTTTCGATTCATCAAAAGGCTGACTTGTCATTTTTAAGTCTTTGTGTTCACTTAAACAGTGTACATGAGCTATCAAGACACCGTTTGAATTACAAAATCACACAAAGTGACTGATGATCCCTCACTGTCCCTACGATGCGAGTCTATCTGTGTCTTTACACTCACCGGCAAATGGAGGAGCACACGCCCAAAGACGCTACGTGATTTAGGCAGTATTTAGATAAAATGGTCACATGTACATTGGCTGCACTGCAAAATGACACAACTGACAGACAACAACTATAACAGCCACACTTTAAATGGAAATGATCAGAACTGTAGTCCACAGAGTGGCTCGTCGCTGAATCAGACAGCAGAGAATGCGTCCCCTTGCGCAAAATGGGGCTCCCCATGGATCACGAGACCTTACTCACAGCGCGTGTTTTGTGTTTAGGGAGGGGCGGCGCTGTTTCCATCTATATTCAATTTAATACACTGAAAAAGAAGATATTTAATGTTTAAACTGATAAACTTTATTGTTTTTGTTTTTTTTTGCATTTTTTTCACGAATTTTAATTTGATGCCTGCAACACATTCCAGTAAAGCTGGGACAGGGGCTACAAAAGACTGAGAAAGTTGATGAATGCTCAAAAACATCTGTTTGGATCATTCCACAGGTAAGCAGGTGAACTGGAAACAGGTGAGTGTCATGATTGGGTATAAAAGAAGCAACTCTGAAAGGTTCATTCATTCACAAGAAAAGATGGGGCGAGGCTCAGTAAGTCCAAGAGTTTAAGAACGTTTTTCAACATACAGTTTCAAAATTAGAGATTTTATTGTCTACCGTCCATAATATCATCAAAAGATTCAGAGGATCAGGCAAGACAAAAAAGACAACACTGAATGCCTGTGACCTTTGATTCCTCAGGCAGCACTGCATAATAAAGCAGCATCATTCTGTAAAGGATATCATCACATGGGCTCAGGAACACTTCAGAAAACCACTGTCAGTTAACATAGTTCATCTCTACATCTACAAGGTCAAGGTCAAACTGTACCATGCAAAGACAAAGCCATATATCCACAACACCCAAAAACACCACCAGCTTCTCTGCGCCGAGCTCATCTGAGATGGACTGAGGTAAAGTGGAAAAGTCTGCTGTGGTCTCAGTCCACATTTCAGACTGTTTTTGGACATCATGGATGTGGTGTCCTCCGGGCTAAAGAGGAAAAAGACCAGCCAGACTGTTATCAGAGCAAAGGTCAAAAGACCCCCCCATACCATCTGTGATGGTATGGGGGGGTCCTGCACATCTGTGAAGGCTTCATTAATGCTGAAAGGTACATACAGGTTTAGGAGCAACATGCTGCCATCCATCTTTTTCAGGGACGTCCCTGCTTATTTCAGAGACAATGAAGACACATTCTGCTTGTGTTAAGGTGCACTCACACCGAACGCGACCTGGGCGACCACTCTCCATATAAAGTCAATGTACAGCTGCAATGGGGTGACGTTAACCCTCCCACGATGCGACGGACACGATTTTGGCGACCTGCTTGCGGACGCCAAAATTGAAAAGTTTTAACTTTTCTGGCGACTTCCCGTGTGGCTGTGCCGCGACATCCAATCAGCATTGTGTGGGTGGTGGCCTGTTTTGATTCTGGTTCACAGAGTAACAATGTCCCTGTGGAAACATTAGTTAGTGAGGACATTAGTTCCGCCTAGACGAACTGCAGAGAACTCGCAGACGATGCTGCTGCAGTGTTTTGTGGTTGGTAGGTGACTTCATAGTTTGGACTGTTCCTGCTCTCTCTGCCTCCCTATTGCTGCAGATCCCTCACAGGAGTGAGGGGGTGTGTCCTTCGGCTTCAGCAGCATTTCTGTTGCAGCACACCTGGTTCAGATCATCCCCTCAGCAGCTGCTAATTAAGCCTCCTGAAGACTAACAGTGCCAGATTATTCCTGCATCTCATGAGGTAATGCTGGTCGCCTTCAGTGAAACTTAAGGTGCGTTCACACCAAACGCGACTTTGGTGACCAAGATCGCGCCGTAAACCCAAGTCCTGTCACCTGTTCATAGCTCATTTTGTCACCGTCACCGTTGCTCAGTGACATCACACCTGCTCGAGTTTCACCCCGAGATAATATCATATATCACATAATAGGACGTATTAGCTGACATTATTCCAACTGTATCCTTTTCACTCACCTACCAACCACAAAACACTTCAGCTGATGGCCCTGCAGCAGCATCTTCTGTGAGTTCAATGTGGTCCGTCTAGGAGGAACTAATGTACTCACTAACTAATGTTCCGCACACGGACATAGATTGTTACTCAGTGGACCAGAATAAAAACAGTCTGTCACGGCTGTCAATCACGCACCCACACAACGCTGATTGGCTCTCACGGCGCGACATCGCCTGAAAAGTTCAAATATTTCAACTTTGGCGACGGAGCACGGCAACATGCTCCGCGTCCAAAGTGACCCCAGAGTTCCCATCTGCAGCAACAGGGGTGCTGCCCCCATGTCTCCAAAGATGCGACCAAGTCGCCCAGAACGCGTCCGTCGCATCGCGTGAGATCTGGCCGCGTGTGGTCGTGGCTGATCGTGACTGTACATTGACTCTGCATGGAGAGTGGACGCCGAGGTCGCCCGAGTCACGTTCGGTGTGAACGCACCTTTAGTGTCTCTTGTGACTGTTTCTTGCTGTTTTTTGAATGTACCTCATGTTTTGGTTTTTGACTACTTTGTGCCTCTCCTTTGTCTCTTCCAGTGCTCCCTCGCGCTCAGAACTCACAGCCTCCCTCCTGTTACTTCATCTCTCTCAGCTCACCCTACCCCCATTTCCCCTCCTCTCCCTTTTCAATAAACCCTGTATTTTTGCACCTTGATTGATTCTCTGTCTGCTTTTTGGGTCCTTGAAAAACCTACGGATTTGAAACTTGTGAAACTCGAGCAACAGCGACAGTGACAAAATGACCTCTGTTAGGCAACTGAAGTCAACTGTCAAGAAGAATGAGAAAGAATTTACCTGCAGAGCTTCAACAGTTATTGTCCTCAGTTCACAACAAAGGGAGTCTGATGTGACACAGCTGTTTTGGAACATGCTGAAGGCATCAAATTCAAAATGAGTTAATATTTGGGAAAAAAAAAAACAAACAAAAAAAAAAACAATGAAGTTGATCAGTTTGACCATGAAATGTCTCGTCTTTGGAGTGCATTCAGTTGATTTATGGTTGAAAAGGACTTACAAATCCTTGAATTCTGTTCTTGTGTTTAACACAACAACTGTATAAACTATTTCATAAAATGTATAGACTGTTCTATAAACTGTTCTATAAACTGTACAAACTACATTTTTAACTGTACAAACTACTTTACTAACTGTTTAAACTACTTTATTAACTGTACAAACTACTTTACTAACTGTATAAACTACTATACTAACTGTATAAACTACTTTACTAACTGTATAAACTACTATATTAACTGTATAAACTACTTTATTAACTGTAAAAAACTACTTTACTAACTGTATATACTACTTTATTAACTGTATAAACTACTTTACTGACTGTATAAACTACTTTAACTGTATAAACTACTTTACTAACTGTATATACTACTTTATTAACTGTATAAACTACTATGTTAGCTGTATAAACTAATATATTAACTGTATAAACTACTATATTAACTGTATGAAGTACTTTATTAGATGTATAATCTACTATATTAGCTGTATAAACTACTTTATAAACTGTATAAACTACTATGTAAAATGTATTAACTGTTCTATAAACTGCATAAATTACTCTGTAATCTGTATAAACAACTTGTTTAATGCAAAAACTGAAACTGCAGTAAAGATGAAATCACGATTCAAGGCACATGCAGAAAAAACACTGAGTAAATAATTACAGTAGATTTATAACTTAGAAGAAAAAGTCTATAAGGTTTTGATCTTACCTGGACGTCTTTGTCTGCAGAAAACAAGATGACTGTTCCAGAAAACCAGCCAAGTGTCTCCAGGTGAGTATCTCCAGGTGAACATGCTCTGAAGATCTGAGGGATGAAGCCTCTGCTGTGTCCAGTATCAGGGGAGAATATTCACGAGTTGATTGGTGGAGAGCTCAGCTCATGACTCTTCAGCTCAGCTCACTGTGATGCAAATGAATGGAACAGGAACAATGTTTTAATGATGATATTAAAGTTTTCTCATTAAAGCCAGAGGATCTATGAAGATGGAAAGACCACATGAAGCATCAACTCTGCAGAATATTGAGGAGTATTTGGCAGTAATTTGAGGAGAATATTTTATATTTTGATTTGCCCTTTCTCATTTTTTCATTTTCTATATACTGCTTATCCCTTTCAGGGTTGCGGGGGGGCTGGAGCCTATCCCAGCTGTCATTGGGTAAGAGGCGGGGTACATCCTGAACCTGTTGCAGTCGACCGCAGGGCCGATTTGCCATTTTTAAAAAGTATAAATACAAATAAAAACAAAATCAAGGTTACATTTCAAGAGTAAAGATGAAGTAGACCTGGAATTTTGTAAAGCAAGTAAAAATGGCGAGGAAAAAAGGAACACAACAACTCATCTTTGCACCAAACAACAGATTTCAGATACATAATTTAGTATCAATAAGGCTGTCAGCTAAAATTAAAATGATCAATTTTATTTGCTGTGAAATTCTCCTCAGCAGATTAGTCAGTACTTTTTTATAAAGTTCATAGTTTAGAATAAGTCACAGTACCGATGGTGCTTTAAGAACTCTAATATCCATGTTAGAATGTGGTTTATCAAAATGGCTTTAAGGGGAGAAAACATCTGGACCTAGGGCATAAAAATCAAAGGACTTTCTAAAATGTTCTGATTTGTCTACACAAACTAAAACTCAAGAGAGTAACAGTGACTAAACTGTGAAAAAAACTGGAACAAATGTACATCCTAAAACTAAATCTAAGATATCGTCAACATCAACGCTGATGCAGGTTTTGTTTTGTTCTCTACAAATAATGAAATAAAATATAAATCTGCATTTGCCAAGTGATTTATATTTTCTTATTAAATTATTTGACCAGAAATGCTCTTTCTAAGATGTGAGTTAAAGCAGTGAAATTTCTGATCATTGAAGAGTTTGAGAGACCACAGAAACCTGATGAAAACCCATTAGGGTGCTCCATCTCAGTTTTGACCAATGAAAGGTGACAGTCTGTGGAGGCGGCTCAGGTTTTGAATAACAGACCTGCTGTATGTAAATCCACTTGCTGCCTGTTCTACTATGTTCAGTCTTTTGTGACTGGAGATAATGGCCCCCAGAGGCTCTTTTCCTGCAGACAGATCAGTTTGTCTTCTAGGCTTTTTACTGTGCTAAATGTCATAAAAAATTCAAAGATTGTGAGAAAATATCTCGAACAGTTTAAGCTTATTCATCAAAGTGATGAATTAATCAATTTTACCATTGACATCCAAAATCGAACCAATTTAAAGTCATTCTGTCATAATTTCTTAGACCTAGACAGGCTTAATTATCATTCAGCATGCAGCAGGTGTATACTAACCTTGCAGAGCAGATGGACCTGCATGATTCATTGTATGAAATCCTGCAGGTATTTCCATGGTGGATATATGAAACTGTCTGTCTGGCGTGACAGGTTAGGTGCATACACAATGAGATTTAATTTGCATAGGGTACAGTTTGCAGATTTGAAGTATAGTACAAATATAAGTATTTAACAATAAGTTGCAATTCATCATATAAAATGTGCAAGGTGCAAAGGTTATATGCATATAAATCTATTTATATTTAATATCAAATATGTACAGAAGAAAAAGAAGGTTAAGTCCAGTAGCAGTCAGTATAAAGCAGTGAGATTTAGGAGTTCAAAGGTCTGATGGCTTGGGGGACAAAGCTGTTGTAGAACCTGGTGGTCCTGCACCGAATCCTGCAGATCCACTTCCCAGAAGTGAGCAGGTTAATGATGGGGTGAGAGGAGTCACTGCAGACCCTCTTAGCCCGAGACACACAGCGGTTCTGTGCAATGTCTTGTTCGGAGGGGAGAGAAAATTTCACCTCCTGTGTCAAAAAAATGTGTTTTAATTGGTTACTAGAGCACAAATGTCAGCTGCTTCATATTTGGGGTCATCTCTCTGCCTCGCCTGTCTAATCTGCTTGAACTTCAGAGCTTCCACTGCTGGGCGGCGCTGTGAGATTCTCACGACACTGTGAAGCAATTCTCGCACAAAACCGCGAGACTTCCTCTTCCGGTCCTCTTTCAACTGGCCTCCAAGATGGTAGGTGCTGTCATGTATTCCTGTGCTGTGAAGTCGTCTTAATCGCTGCCCATCCGTAATCATCTCTGCTTGTAGTCGCCATTCGACGGTGGCACGTATGTACTTAGAGTCTTATAGCCCGACACGGCTCGGTTTCGCTCTGATTTACGCGGATTATTTGACCTTAGGGCCGTTTGTGTGAGACAGTTCGGCTCTCCTAGGCTGGCGGCCTCAGCAGACTGATGAGGCGGGGTAGAGATGTGCTGGCTGCAGGTGTAATCCCCCGTTAACCTGAACCCTCATAAACCTGATGATATGATTGATATTAGAGATCCGGAGGGGGGGTGGGGGGTGTTTAACACAGGTGAGCTCTTGAGTGTGGAGGGAGCCACAGCATTAGCATTAGCATTAGCCCCTGTGGTGAATTCAGACATGAGACTGAAGTGTGATGTTTCTGTGTGGGGGAGCTGCCTGTGGGGATGATAGCTCACCTGATAAATGAGGATTTAATTCTGTTTTCAGCCAACCAAGACGACCAAGACTAGGAAGCTCCGAGGACATGTCAGCCACGGACATGGACGCATCGGTGAGTGAGGGGCCTGTCCTGCAGGGTGTCCCAGTGTTTCTGCAATGGTGTTTATTATTATTGTTACTATTGTTGTTGTTATGTTCAGTAATGCTGACATGTGCTCTGCAGGCAAACACAGGAAGCACCCTGGAGGTCGAGGGAATGCTGGTGGCATGCATCACCACAGAATCAACTTCGACAAATAGTAAGTTCTGCACGCCAATCACATGGGACGGCAGTCGTCCTGCTGCATCAGTGATTGTTGTGAACTTAATGTTGGTGTGTGATTTTTATTGTACAGTGGTTTGTGATTGAAATTGCTGGGGATGTATATTCAGACAGCTTTTTCTTGCTTCTCAATCCTTCCAGTCACATTCCTGACCAATCAATGGAAAGACTGATGGTTAGAAAGTGTCTGAACACAGAACCTGAAGAGCATCCACAAATGTTAAACCAGCTCTCATGTCCGTCTTTGGGAAATTGCAGATGATGCCCAATATTGGATTTTTGCTGATATGCTGATATTTCACAACTCACTATAGCTGAGTCCATTATTTTTCCATCAAGATTATGGAGTCTTCACTAAAATTACGTCTGAAACATCAGCAGACAATAGGGCTGGGTATTGCGATGTGTATCCCGATGCTTAGGCCACGATACCCTTGACCATGCACGCACATTGTGGGTATTGTTGTTTTTATAAGTGTAAAAAGAATAAGGACAGGGTTTGAATGCTTTTTCACTGTAAACGCTCAAATTCAAGGGCCTCAAAGATTTTAGACACTTCAAAATTTGGAACTTGAGTTGTGTGGTGTACTTTGGTCTCTGTGAAAGGTGCCATAGATAACATCAGCCTCTGTGTATTTACCACCATCTGAATCTGTTCTGCAGAGCTCGTATCAGCACATGCATCAGCAGGGAGTGTATTCTTCTGTATGGATGTTTTACCACAGGCTGGACAGAATGACTTTAAGCTGTGCGGATCATGTTCATCCTTGGACTTCAGTATTGTAAATGTGTATGATCAGTATGTTCGTAGAGACTAGAGTCTCATCTCGACACTCCTCATTGTCTTGGTGTGCTTGAGTCCTCTTAGAGTAAAAACTGGTCCTATTCACCGACCCGGTCTCTGTAGGCCGGTCAGCCACATGGGCAGTCACAGATTGTTCATTTATTTGACTCTGAGGTTATCTTATTCATGCTGAGGTCGCAGTACATCAACACCACACACATTTAACCTCTATCATACACTGAACTATAATAAAAGACCTTTTAAAAGGTGGTTTGCATGTGACCGAGGCAGAAACAGTGTTACTTCTGACAGCACTTTCAATTTAGTTTATTTATAGTCTTTTGCCTTAACCATCTTTTAGTTTTAATCATAATTTAGTCATCTAAATTGTTTTAATTTTGGTCTAGTTTTAGTTGATGAAATTTCACAACATTTTAGTCAATGAAATCTACTGTAAATTTAGTTGACTAAATATGAAGTGTAAAGTGTAAGGCATTTTTTATGTTTCCTTGAAGTTCTGAAGTCATGTTTTACACTTGGATAAAATGAAACATCTAACAACCCTTTACTGAATGCTAGTAAAGTTTGAATGTATAAATGAAAAGAAACAATTTGAACTTTTGTGTGAAATGCAGTCACCTTTATTTAGGCTACCTGGTAGAGCATCTCAGTTACAATACCAGATCTGACAACAAACAGTGAACCTGCTCTACATGAATATATCAATTCATAAAGAGAGTAGCTCTGATTGGATCGCTCAACAACTTATCCAACCACCACCAAGCTGAGGCAGTTGTGATTGGATGCCCCTCTTAACTCATCCAACCTTTCCACACACCCAAAGTAGCTTTGATTGGATATATTCCTAACTTGTCTCTACTTTCTACATGACCAAATGAGTTCTGATTGGATTAAGTCTCTGTCAAACATTTTAGTCTAGTTTTTGTTGATAAAAATGTCAGTTAATTTAGGTTTAGTTTTTGTCCATGTGCACTTGTTTTTATTAGTTACAGTCTATTTTTCGTCAGGGAGAAAGGTTGTTGACGAAAACTCTGACGAAAATAGTTGATCAAAAGAACACTGGTCTGAAATGAAAATGACTCCCTCTGTTCGCCTCCTGTTTTTGTCATCGGTCTGTCCCATGTGGACGCAGGTCAGTGACTGCATCTGTCTTCTCTCCTCAGCCATCCTGGGTACTTTGGTAAGGTGGGTATGAGACATTACCACCTGAAGAGGAACACAGCCCACTGCCCCACCATCAACCTGGACAAGCTGTGGACGCTGGTGAGCGAGCAGACGAGGCTCAACTACGGCAAGAAACCAGAGGGACCCGCCCCCATCATTGACGCCGTGCGCGCCGTAAGTGTTGGGTTGGATTTGTTTGCTCTTAGAATTATGAAGCCGTCACTGACACACATTCACCATTTTTTTGACTGTTAAACATTCAGCGTCCTCCTGAAGAGCTCCTACAGCTTGAGTGTCTGTGTTCAGAGAGATGGGGTTCCTACACATCAATGAAATGTCTGATTGTTGGAGTATACGGCCATTAAACATCAGTCTGATTCTCACTTGGGAGGTCTGGCCTTTTGGACAGCACTTTGACTAAACCAAGGCTTTTCATGGAAATGGCAGCGACGTGAAGCTCGTCGATGAACAGAATGATTTAGCCTCTAGTCTGATTTTAATTTTCAAATGTTTGGAAACCTGGAGGACAGACTGCCTTTGAGTTCACAGGTGCAGCTAGCTCCATCAGGCAAAAACGAGCACGTTGCCTCGGTAACACTTGTTCAAAATGGAGGCGATGGAGTTGCACTGGCATCACAAGCTGTTTTTCTTTGAACAAGCAAAGTCCAAGAGCTGCGCCTGTTTTTCTTTTGGATATTGGCAGCATTTTTAACCCACGTTTGCAAACTACTTCTGAAAACCTTTTCTTTTTGACAGTGCAGTGGTTTCAAGTGCTGAAGTCATTTCAGGTGTTTCTCAGCTAACACATCTGGAAACATTTAATTTGAGTAACTGCAGTAAATTCTGGGGGGTGTTACTGAAGCCAGCAAAGTCGAATTAACTCAGGACTTGATGCACCAACCCAAGTGGCAGCTGAATTTAAGTAATGAGCATTTTATTGAGACTATATTAACATGGTTTGTCATTTTTAACTTTGGACTTTGTTTTCCTGTTGACCTGAAGTCTTTCTGCCTGATACCTGCCAATGGTTTTTCACATGAATCCTCTTTCTTTACCTTTTGCATGATGTTTACATTTATACAGGCCACCTTCTAACTTGCAGTAGTTTTGCTTTTAAACTGACAGAAATGATCAGCTGTGTTGGTCACCTGTAATATCTGTGTATTAATGACAGCCTTTAAAGAACCTCGTCACATGATTTGATTGGTGGTTGTCGTGGTCACCTGCGTCTCTCTTTCAGCGTTCATGTTGTTGACTGTGTGTGTCCCTGTGTTTCAGGGTTACTACAAAGTTCTTGGCAAAGGCAAACTGCCCAAACAGCCCGTGATCGTCAAGGCCAAGTTCTTCAGCCGACGGGCCGAGGAGAAGATCAAGGCGGTGGGAGGAGCCTGTGTGCTGATGGCGTAGCGCCCGTCAGTGTTATTGCAGAAATAAAATGTATAAATGAGACCTGTGTGTCGTGGTCATGACTCTAAATCCCTCTGTTTGGATTCGTGGTTTTCACTTTAAGCTTCTACTTTGAAAAAAATCCTCTGAGTATATCAATGTGAATGCTTAATCAGCTGCTCTGCAGCTGCACCACAGGACTGTCGTGTGGGGAGCTCGTCCACGTGGATCTGTAGATGTGCAGGGTCAGAGGGATGGACTCAAACGGGACACAATATTCAAGTCCAACATCAGGATGAAGTGAGAATAGAGATCCTGGAAAATGAACAGAGGCAGCACAGAAGGAAGAGAGCAGAGACATCTGGATTTCAATAGGCTCAGATTGTACACTTCATTTTCTGTTTAAATGTGTTCCAATGTCACTGCAGTGCGGCTTGTCACAGTTTGAATTGGAAAATATTTATACATAAGAAGTCAAACACAAATTTCTCTCTGGCATGCAAACACTGGCCGTAAAACTAAACTGGGTTGATTGAACATTCAAGTTCCCACTGAAAGTGTTAGAGGTCTTAGATTGAAGAATTTTACGGGAGTAAGAAAAGTCTTGATTTAACATGAAGAACTAACATTTCAAACAGAGATGTACTGTACATGTGAAAAATTAGTGGGCTTCTTCCAAAATAAATAGATATATTAATATTGACATAGTATACTGTATTAAGTCCCACGTAAAATGAAATATGTATTTAGGTTTTGAAAAGTCTTCTAAGAAAAACATTGACAAAGATGCAGAGAGCCAGAGTTTAATTCAAGTGACAAATGAAACTTTAAAATACAAATTTGAGGAAAGTATTTTTACGCTTGTATTTAATTCTGAAAGTATGAAGACAACAAAAGAACATTGCTTTAAGTTTATATAAAATTAAGATGCAGCACGGTGCCCCCCCCCCCCCCCCCCCACAGCTAGAAGGTTGCTGGTTTGATCCCAGTGTTGGTTAGGACCCTTCTGTGTGGAGTTTTCATGTTCTCCCTGTCCATGCATGGGTTCTCTCAGGGCACTCCGGCTTCCTCCCGCAGATCAGAAACATACTCATCAGGTTAGTTACTTAATCTTCATTGCCCTAAGGTATGATTGTTGGCGAGAATGGTTGTACACTATGTGGTCCTGTGATTGGCTGGCGACCAGTTCAGGTTTTATCCCGCCTCTCACCCAGTGTCAGCTGGGATAGGCCCCAGTCCCTGTGACCCCGAAAGGACTACGTGTTACAGATAATGGATGTGGAAGATTAAGCCTCTTATGAAGGGAATTTCAGTCCGCTTTAATGATGTGGGTTTTTTTGACTCAGCTCAGCATTGAAAACCAACTGTCAAATATCAGAATCAGAATACCCATTGTTGTCATACAAAGTGTACAATGAGATTGGAGAGCTTCTTCTTTTTCAGTGCAAATAGTGAGGTAAAAAGAAAAGTAAAGGTTGAAATTGTTGTTTATATAAAATAGTTGTGAAAAGTATAGATACAAAACATACACAAGATAAAATCCCACAGGATAGTGCAATTAAAAAACTCGATATACAAATATTTACTGAATACTGCACATGGTGATTCATACTTATACAGTGTAAATGAAATTAATTGTATACTTGATTAAACAATCTTACTCAATTTTTGGTTGGTATCAAAGTAAGATTTAGTAAAGGTCATCCATTAACTCTGAAACGAAAAAGGGGGAAAGGAAAGAGTCGGTTCATATGGTAAAAACTTAGGAGTCGTTTATTTGGACCAACTCTTTCAAACACGAAGCGTCACTCGTATCTGCTTCTGTTGGTCAGAGTGTGGGTGAATATTCCCATATATAATGTATGAAATATTCCCTCCTGGTTCCTGGACACGACTCTCCTGTGTCGTGTCCAGGAACCTTGAAAAGAAAAACTGCAAGATGGGGGAATCGGCCTAACGTTGTTGGACTCATATACATAATATACCGAGACACCTCTTTCCGTGGTGGAGCCTAATGCAGCGTCGATATTACCATAACTATCATTATTACTGCAGCTGCTATGGTTAAGTGACCCTTCTCCCTTTTATAACAAACTATTAATATTACTGTTGTTCTAGTTATTATTATTATTATTATTTTATCTTTTATTTTTTATAAAAGAATCCATACTATAATTTTATTTAATTTCACTATTATTGTGGCCACTTCAGCTATCTGTCGGTGGTACATCCCATGCAGGGGTTTCTCCTCCCATGATGGTTCCTCTAGTTCCTCCTTCCCTGTCAGTTTCCACTGTCTGAGACACTCACTAAGCGCTTGATCTCTTGGGGCCATCTTCCTGACGTAGTCATGGAGCTTGGATGTTTCATCTTGGATAGTGGCTCTGATGCTCACTAACCCTCTGCCTCCTTCTTTGCGCTTAGTGTATAGCCTCTGGATACTGGACTTGGGGTGGAACCCCCCCGTGCATGGTGAGTAATATCCGAGTTCTAACGTCTGGGGCCTGAATTTCCTCCTTTGGCCAGCTTATTATTCCAGCTGGATATCTGATCACTGGCAGGGCATAGCTGTTTATTGTCCAAACCTTGTTTCTGCCATTGAGCTGACTCTTTAGGACTTGCCTTACTCGCTTCAGGTACTTGGCCGTTGCTGCTTTCCTAGTAGCCTCTTCGTGGTTGCCATTTGCCTGTGGTATGCCAAGGTATTTGTAGCTCTTCTCCACATCTGCTATTCTGCCTTCTAGGAGTGTAATGCCTTCTGTATGAACTACCTTCCCTCTTTTTGTCACTATTCGGCCACACTTCTCCAATCCGAACGACATTCCGATGTCACTGCTGTAGATCCTGGTGGTGTGAATCAGTGAGTTGATGTCTCGCTCACTCTTAGCATACAGCTTGATGTCATCCATGTAGAGGAGGTGACTGATGGTGGTCCCATTTCGGAGTCTGTATCCATAGCCAGTGATGTTGATTATTTGGCTGAGGGGGTTCAGTCCTATGCAGAACAGCAGTGGGGACAGAGCATCACCTTGGTATATGCCACATTTGATGGAGACTTGTGCAATTGGCTCGAAGTTGGCCTCAAGGGTGGTGTTCCATTGACTCATTGAGTTTGCAATGAAAGCTCTTAGAGTCTTGTTGACCTTGTACAGCTTCAGGCATTCCAGGATCCATGTATGTGGCATCGAGTCATAGGCTTTTGTGTAATCAATCCAGGCAGTGCACAGGTTGGTCTGTCTGGTTCTGCAGTCTCGAGCGACTGCTCTGTCTACCAGTAGCTAGTGTTTTGCTCCTCTGGTATTTTTACCAATGCCTGTCTGTGTCTCTGTCATGTATTGATCCATGTGCCCACTTATCTTAGCCGCAATGATGCCTGACAGGAGTTTCCATGTTGTGGAGAGGCAGGTGATTGGCCGATAGTTGGAAGGGACTGTTCCCTTCTGGGAATCTTTCTGAATCAGGACTGTACAGCCCTTGGTCAGCCACTCAGGATGGGTCCCATCTCTCAGCAGTTGGTTCATTTGTACTGCCAGGCGCTCGTGGAGTGAGGTCAGCCTCTTTAGCCAGTATGTATGGATCATATCCAGGCCTGGTGCTGTCCAGTTCTTCATACCTGAGACTTTTTCTGAGACTTTTCGTGGATGTCTGCTACTGTGATGGTCACGGCATCTTATTCAGGGAGATTGGTGTGGTCTGCTCTTAGATTGATTAGCCACTGTGCATGGTTGTTATGCGATGCTTCTTTCTCCCATATGCCTTCCCGGTATTGTTCAGTCTCCAGCCTTGGTGGGTTAGCTCGTGAGCTGTTCCCTTGCCACTGAGAGTACACTTTGGCTGGTTCAGTGGAGAACAGCCGGTTTATTCGCCTGGCCTCGGTCTCTCTTGTGTACCTCTTCAGTCGGGTGGCCAAGGCTTGGAGTCTTTGTTTGGCAGTTTCCAAGGCCTCAGGTATGGGCATCTGCCTGTACCTCTTGGGTATGTCTTTCCTGGTTGCACCATTCTGGAGTTCTGACAATTGGCTGACCTCTCTCCGTGTCGCCTTGATTTTAGCCTCTAGCCTTCTCCTCCATTGTGGGTACTGCCCTTTATTCCTGTTCATGTTACCCGTCTTGTGTCCAAGCAATTCGAGGATCACTGTTGCTGTACTGTATATCAGCTCATTGGTCTCAGTGATGTTTGCAGTGGGAATTGTTTCTATTACTGCATTTACATTGGCTAGGATTTCTGGAGGTACTTCACTAATCTTCGCTAATCGGTGTCGGGGTTGACAGGCGCTCATCTTAGCCATGATCTTATCTCTCAGGTCAGTCAACTCTTCGCTCAACTCTGGGGCTTGGCACCCAGTCTCCGGGGGGGAGTCAATGTTAACTCCCCCATCTGACCTATCGTCCTGGCTCCCCCTTGCCGTAGCATTAATGTGTTGTATCTCCTCAATCTCTAGTCGTGATAGCAGTTGCCATTTGTGGATGTTGGCACACTGAGCTACTAGTTGTTTCGGCGTTAGTATTGACTGTGGGTATCGAAGTAACCATTTCTCCCACAGTCTGTTCATGTAACCCTGCTGGCTAGGGTTACTGGAATAGTAGCATTCCAACAGGGCCTTGTTCTCATCTCGTGTCCATTGCCTTCTCTGTGTTGTTCCAGAAGCCCTCTTGTCATCACGATGCCCTGGTTCCTCAGCATGTGACGCAGACCTTGTTAACCGTCTGAGCCGGTGTGACTTTCTGTTTTAACGCACTCATGTAATGAGGAGGGCAATTGCGCTAAGGGTCTTGCCCAAGGATATATATATATATATATATACATACATATATATGAGCTAACCAGCCGCTATATATATATATATATATATATATATATATATATATATATATATACACACATATATATATATATATATATATATATATATATATATATATATATATATATATATATATATATATATATATATATATATATATATGTATATATATATGTATATATATATATATATATATATTCTATTTTTAATTTTGTTTTTACTTCTTTTATTGTTATTGTTCCTTCTGCCTGTCTAATAACTGTTTTTTTAAGACTATTGTTGTTATTATCATTTTATGATCATGCAAGCCTTATTACCAGGGGCGTCACTAGGTTTAAAGGACAAGGGGGGCTTTGCCCCAGGAGACGCATAGGTTGTGAACAAAGAAAATTTCCCAAACAGCTGACAAAGACTCATAAATGATTGATTATTACTATTTCAGTCTGTTTTTTAAGTACAGTACAACAAAGTTTAACACTAAGTGTATGTTTAAAACATGAACAACAAAAATACTTAATACTTCTTTGGACTAAATTGGAACATTTTGAAGTTTCTAAAAGTATATTTTAAGTTTACTTTATAAGGTCATTTTAAGTTCACAAAAGTACACAGTATACAATAAATACACTTATCTACATACCACTAGTGTACAAGGTATATACTTCGAGTCCACATTTTAGTTTATTGAAGTATCCTTTCGGTATACTTTTATTAACTAAAGAATACTATTTTTTGCTATTTTACTTTTTATACTTTAAGTATACTTGCAAGTTTGCTAAGCATATTACTTGTAGAATAGTATTTATATACATGAAATATACTTAAGATTGCTAGAAGTTAACATACTGTATGTAAACTAGACTGCAATGTATTTACAAAATCACAAAACAGAATGTTGAGAACAAGTTTGATATATTTAACATCTCTAAATACAGTGTATTTACAAATACCTGTTTAAATCATTTAAGATGTGCATTTCAAAAACAAAGACCCTCTATGAAATCAAGCCCTTCTTTTTCAAAATTGATAAAGGATAAAGTGCACATTTGCATGTTAAAATGTAAAAATAATAGTCTCTCCAAGATCAAGCTCTTCTTTGTCAAAAATGGATTCATAGATCATTGTACAAAGTACTTAAATATAAGAGGTTAAAAAAACAAACTGTGAATGCTGCCTGGCCTGATATGATTAAAACAAAATCTGTTCTTGTTGAAACAGATGACGCTGTGTGCATAACACCATTGCCAAACCTTTATGAAAGGGACTAGAACTTAATCAAGAAAGTCAAGTCAAATGTTCCTCTGTTTATGTTTTTAAGGTATATAAAGATAATGACATTGAACACACATAATATATTAACTGTAAACTTTTAAACTCCAGAACTATATGATCTTGAACATGTAAGTTTACAACAGGGGTAATACCTCAAAGCAAATTTGTGTAGTGAAATACAGTTTTATTCTGCTAAATTAAATGTAAGCACAATGACTTGACCTTATTCTGTACCTGGACCAAGATCTACTAAGTATTAGCACTTTGTGGCAGAAAGAAGTAAAAAGTATACTAAAGTACAAGTTTTAGTATTAAAGTTTAAGTGTACAAGTCTAAGTATTAATGCACTTAGTCTTAGACTTTTCTTTATACTCTTCAGTACGAGCCAAGTATACTTCATGGTACTGTTCTTAAGTATATAAAATATAGAATATAAAAAGTATACTTCAAGTATCCTGCCTCAGTTCTAGTATAAAATAAGTATACTCATAGTAAACTTGAATAAACTACTTTTTGCTAAGGGCTTCTCCTGCCTGACCCTTCAAGATACAATGAAACACAAATAACTGATCAACATAGAGGCTAACACCATGACTTTTGCATACAACACAATAATTGTTTTATATTTGAATAATTGACAAAAAAGCACAGTGGCTAAAAGTAGCACTTACCACTGCTAAAAGAGTCATATTGAGGCACTGGACAAGAAACAATAACCAAACCTACTGTGAATGGCTGAATGCATTAACAGAAACAGCCTCATATGAGCAACTAATATATAAAATAAATTGTAGGATAGACACTTAGACAGAAATTTGGGAACCACTTTTAACACAAATTAGGAATTGACAATCTGAGAATGAAACTGAAACTGGTCAATTAACTAATACTGTTTCATAGTGCATTTGTTTGACTGACGGCTGGGGAGGCGGGAAAGGGGGGTGTTCATTTTGTTCTTTTAAGTGTTATTGTTAGTTATTTTCAATGAAATGTACATCAATTACACAGTGACTGTTTATATATAGATGGAGTTTGCGTGGGTACAAGTCAGTTTAATTTTGTAATAATTCAGTCAAGTGCATAACTATCATATGTAAAAGTATGTGGTAGCTTTAATGACCTTGTATACTAAGGTAAACATTTTTTCAAACAAAATTAATAAAAAGTAAAATAAAAAAAATAAAAAAAGAAATAATTGTTTTATATTTTAAAGTCACATTGGTAACATTTAGGCACATTTGAGTCTAAAATGGTTGTAAATTCAAGCTCTGAAAAATATTACTAAATTACTTGAAATAAATAATATCGAGGTACTCTTGAAAATATCTGGGTGAGGCTAATTTGGCTATATATATCTTGACTTCCTCCACTCTCTAATCATTGCACTCCTACATAAAAGCTCAAGTTAAATGAGTCTTATAAGGTGCGTCTTGACTGAAATGTTTAATATTTCATATTATTCATATTGAGGTCCATTAAATTCCAAGACTGTCTGCATCACAAATGTCTCTGTCCTGTGAAATCGTTAGACTTGCCAATCCAGCAAAGGTATCTCCCCTCTCACTCCTTGCGCTCCTCTGCCCTCTGACTCTGACTGCTCCAGATAAATAGGGATGGTGGAGTGACTATTGTTAGTGCATTATTATTATTATTCAGTCCTCTGTGGCATTTGAAGAGTCCTTGTGTGTGTGCTTGGGTACGTGTGTGCGTGTGAGTAGCTTTCTGTGTTAAATGTGGGCTGGGAGGCTGGGTGGGGTTTTCTATTTTACTCTGTAACCCCTGACTTTTATCTGCTTGTTTCTTTTTTTTTTTTTTTGTAATGTACAGCACTTTGTGCTACATTTGATGTATGAAAAGTGCTTTATAAATAAAGTTTGACTGAGTGATTGATTGATTATTATGATAATAATCACATGTGAATAAGCTCAGCTCCTGTTTCACAGTGTGCATCCATATGTAAAGTGAGAAACAGCTCATGCTCCAGAAGGAAGTCACCCCAAAGATAGAATATGGTCAAAAAATAAAAATAAAAATAAAAATAAAAACACCGTGCTCTTAACTCTATAAACAGCCAGGACCTTCACAGTGCATTTCAGACTCACTAGCTAGCTTTGTAGCAACATTATTTTAGAGCTGGAATGTAACTTTTGTCAAAGTATGTCTTCCGTGCAAGCTAGGTTTTTATTTGTCAAACAGGGAGCATTTGGTTAATTAATTACATGGACCAACTGCTATTAGCTAGGGGCTGCAGCTAATTGTTGCTACCAGCAGTGATGAATACTTACTTTTTTGAAAAAACTATCTTATATCCAGGCTTGTTTGATGGTTTAATGTTGTTTCAGTCGGCTCTGTGTGCTTCAGTGCCGATACACACACGCTGCATGGACCGAGAGTGCAAGCAAGGTTGCTGGGAAAAGTGGACTGGACTTTAACTGATGTGGGCGTTCTTCATATGAACAAGTGGAATGGATTGGATATCGACGCACTGAAGCGACCCTCTCTACAAAGTGAAGGGAAACTGACAGATTTATGATTTTATTTAAGTGAGTAATGTATGGTGATATGATTATTTAATTTAAACTCATATTCTGGCCACTTCATATCGAATTTGTAGGTACTTCTTTGTAATTTTCAATTTTTTTTTTTTTTATAAAACAACCCCAAATTATTTAGGGGGGATTAGGCCTATTTTAGGGAGGCTTCAGCTCCTCTAAAACAGGACTCGTGATACGTCATTAATCACAGCCGAAGTTCTGTTCTAAGTCTGCATCGACACAAGTTCGGTTCACATACCCGGATGTGGACTCGCCACGCCCCTTTACTAAGTCTGCCACCGAACGTAACTAGGGGTCTTTTTCAAACTGGCCACTACACACTCTCCCTACCCACTACCCCTCTGTTTGAGCGTCCTTGCGGAGGGGCCGCCATATTAAGTCCGTCCCAAACCGATTCCTGGGGAGGGGTGGTGGGCGAATTTCAGCACTGAGATAGATATAGGCTGATTAAAATCGTGTTGCAGAAAAGTTCTCTAAGGCTGTTAATTATTTTTATTGTTTTTGATGTCCTTGTGGAATTTTGACACAAACTTAAACTACAACAAAAATAGTTGCTTCTTGCTGCTCTGACATTAAAAAAAACATTTCTTGGATTTTGCATTTATTGAGGACAACCTGTTGACATGATGACATGTTGACATGATGACTTAATTACAATGACTTGACCTTACATTAAATTAAACATTAAAGGACGATTTATTGGCTCAATCTCATATAATTTAATAAAGATGAATAAAATCAATATCCAGAACGATTTTTACAGAATGTGTTAGCAACAAAAAACAGAGGCTCACATTTCACTGCTGCATAATCAAAAGTAAAAGATGCCTTGATCGTCTACGCCTTCTGGAGGATCTAATCTAACTGCCGCTCCCTCAAGATGCCTCTGCGAAACCATGGCAACATACACTTCCTGTTTCCGCCTGAGAGAGGGAAGTTTTATCCCAAAGCTTGCCGCTGTATTTATACCCTACACCTTGATGAAGTGAACTTCATTCAGCTGCGAGTGTGACTTCTGATGGAGTGCACTCCGTCATGGACGGGGAGGGTGTAGGGGCTGGTTTGAAAAAGGGTCTAGAGCTGACTTTTCGCAACTACAATCCCACAATGCAATTCGCACCGTTCAGCAGGAAACTCCGTCAGCCACAAAGAAGAAGAAGAAATACTCGAGAAATGGCTGAGGAGGGATGAACAATTGTAAGTTACCGTTCTTGCAACGTAAAATTATGAATGAGATACTCATTTGTGATAGAGTTGTGTTTTAAACCTGAACGTTGAACCAAACTCATTCTTGATAAATTCTAAATGGCCAATGTGGGTGGTTTTGGAAACGATAACAACTGGACATGTAAGCTGGCTTCTGCAGCACCGACCCAGCGGTCTCTGAATGCTATACTGCTGTTGAACAGCTTTATTTCTGTATTTCTGTACAGCGAATACAGCTAAAAGTTGTATGTGTAGGCTAGCTACTGCAGTCTAACATGAATCTTAATAAATTGTAAATAAATTTAGTTTATTTTTTGAAACTCGAGCAATGATTCATTTAAAAGTCAGCGATATTTTCCAATAATTCAGACATGTAGTCTTAAACTGTGTCAGACTGTGTTTGAAAAATACATAAACATAGTTGATATACAAAATTTATCATTTGGGCTTATAATGATGCATCTATTTATCTATAAACTGAGTAGGTCAGACCTGGAGGGTCAGGGGACTAAAGTATAATCCGTTTTTCTGTCCAAACCAGTAAATGAAAAAAGGAAAAACGGCTCAATTTTTCGTTTTGTCGTTTTCAACCAAAAACGAAAAAACATTTTTTTTCTTTCTGAATTGAAAACCGAAAACCGAAACCAACACAATCAAATTACGGCTGAATTTTGTTTTTTGGATTTTCCTTTTTCGTTTTTTCGTTTCAGGTCTCCAAACGAAAAAACGGAAGCACGTGATTCCTGACCGTCATGGGTGAAATGGACTCCCTACCAAAATAAAAGCCTTACTGATAAATAGGTAATAAAAGATAAATTACGTTAAATAGCGCTTTTATTTTTGCACAGTATTTATTAAATACACTACTAGGCTTGTGATAATGTTAGAAAACTATTATTATTAATAATAATAATAATTATTATTATAATAACAATAATAATAATAATTATAACAGGTCTACTGCCTGGCCTGGATACATCTAATGCACGGACACAAGATCCTTAATGCTTGGATAGGAGTTCACCTTCGCGATCAGTGTGACGTGGCACTCCGGTTGATGCTATGTCTGTTGATCACAAAATACGTGGGTCATTTTAACTTTGTGACATGTCAGCTGCATGGCGTGTGCTGATGAGAAACTCTGTCGTCCGGGAAGAGCTTGGAGTAGAACCGATGCTGCTGAGGGACTGTCTGTCAGCTGGCCTGAGAACAGCTAAGCGGTAGGAGAGGTCGATGGATTGATGGACGGACCGACAGACGGATGGATGGATCGTTTTCTTTTCCCAACCATGGCACGTAGCAGCCTGCGTGTATTCTAGTTAATTTAATCTCTAATGGTTGTTTTGTGGGAAACATAGAGTGAGTGACATCATTTTCGTTGATATCGTTTACCCCTCTTCCATAGTCCCAGCATAAAGAGGATTCCTAAAGTCACCAGCAGAGGTCTCCATCATCCACCGTGAAGAAGACCATGAACAAAAATAACTGTAATAGGTTAATAACATATAAAGATGCATTACAGATATGAGATATGATATTACAGATATAAGTCCAAGTTAAAGACTCAACTGGTGCAGTGGACACTGCTGCAACTGCTCACCTGGAGATGGAGTGTATTATGGCCCTTTTCCACCAGCCCGCCTTGGCCCTACTCTACTCTACTCTACTCGGCTCTACCCGGTTTGCGTTGCGTTTCCACCGGCACAGTACCTCCTAAAACAGACCAGTTTTAGTACCTACTCTGCTCTGGTTCTAAGCGAGCTGAGTCGACACTAAAAGGTGACGTTGACCGACTGCCGGCTACTGATTGGTCAGAGAATGTCGTCACCGATGGGTCATGAGCGCGATGCACAAAACAGGACTGCAGTACATACACTTTGCTACTTTATGGCAATAACTTGCTGCCGTCACAATGTTAAACACGGGGCTTTATCATTACGAGCTAGCTAACAAGCTAGCGGTAGCTTCCATTAGCTTACCCTCATACGTCTTTTCTTTGCAGCCCGATTGCTCTCGTCCTCGGCTTCAGACTGTTGTATAGCTTCCAAAACTCTCCTGTACTTCTCAAGGGTATTTCTTCTCGCCGCCTGCAGCCTTCTTCTGCTTTCCTCTTTGTAACAAAAAGCCACAGACCGAGCAGCAAGTATACTATTGCCTCCAAGTCCTCCATTGTTTTGGTTGTTGTGTCGCTCAGCTGTTTCACAGCGACCCCGCCCCCGCTGGGCAGGGGACCGGGCTGGTGGAAAAGCAGGCCAAAGCGAGTAGAGTAGAGCCGGGTAGAGTCGGGGGAAGCCAAGCCGAGTAGAGTAGGGCTAATGGAAAAGGGCCATTAGAGAGTTCTTCTTACTACCAGCCATCCCTTTGCCAATTAGCAGCCTTAATCTATGTTACATAACTATGTTTATAACTGCCCTTGTGTTGTTTGATATTAAATGCAAATTCACCTATAATGAAATACTGTAATATCTAGGTGTCAAGGTATAGTTTTTAATGTTTTAGGTGAAGACTGTGGCAGCAGAGTTTTCTTCATCACCTTCACATCATTGCTACTCAAGAAATAACACTACTGGTGACTTTGACGCAGTTGATGGCAAGGTGGAACTGTTGGATGAAGAGTACGCCTGGACTACAGAAGAAGGGATGTTTGTTTTTTTCGAAAAAACGAAAAAGGAAAATCCAAAAAACAAAATTCAGCCGTAATTTGATTGTGTTGGTTTCGGTTTTCGGTTTTCAATTCAGAAAGAAAAAAAACGTTTTTTTTGTTTTTGTTTGAAAATGACAAAACGAAAAATTGAGCCGTTTTTCCTTTTTTTCGTTTATTGGTTTGGACAGAAAAACGGATTATACTTTAGTCCCCTGACCCTCCAGGTCTGACCTACTCAGTTTATAGATAAATGGAGGAAGAAATACAAGCCATTCATTGTCGTTTTAAAACAGTTTACTGTAGTAAAACTATTCTGGTAAATACATACATTACTCATTAGAATACAATGTTTCAAATTGACAGATTATAACAAACAAACAAAAAAACAATTTACACTCTGTAGCCTGAACATGACTCCCATCTGCAGTTTGTTTATTTTTTTTTTAAGCAAGACCATGTCCTGACTTTCAGAAGGCTGCAGATATGAAGTGACAATGGCCACAGAATACTGCAGGCACGGGTATCCTCTGTCGGCCAAGAGAAAAAACCCAGCTGGTGGATGGAGGGCCTGCTGGAACACAGGGGATCATCTCAGGACCAGGGCATCGTGAACAGATCCTGTGTTTCCGATGTACACGTCGGGGAAAACACCACTGGAATCACAAATGCCCTGCAAAATTATGGAAGGGAAAAGCTTCCTATTGATTTAACTTTGCTTTTGTGGAAATCAAATGCTGTCCTTTTTTCCGTATTGATGTTCATGAATTTTAACTTATTATTCTTATATATTAACATATTCTTTAACTTATTCAGTGTTTTCCCTACAGTTTATTTATTTTTGTATGTATGTAAGCAAATTAATAAAATTTACTACTTAATGATTGTTTTGTGCAATTAATTGTTATATTTATAAATAATTTGAGTCTTCTGAAGAAAAACAAAATTTTCCTCCATCTGTCAGATTTAAGTCAAACACTTCTTGCTGTGTATTTAATTTCTCCTTGGAAAGTTAATTGGTGCTGCTGCTTGCCTTTGTCCATGGCATAAAAAGTAACTCTCTTATATGTTTACTGTGTCAGGTTAAGGAATGAAATGTGCATGTTTCTACTCTTTATCGAGCCTTGAAATTAGTTTCCACTAGCGATGTCAGTTTGCCTATCACTGGAATAGAGCTTAGTAATGTAATGTAAAACTATAAAAATAATTATTGGATCCAAATCTGAATGAGCTGAAATGAACGTGCAAAGGCAGCTAAACTGGCCAGCAGGGAGCGTCTCCTCTCCGTCCTCCGCCGCATCATGGCCCTCCTCTGACGGTTCTGCCTCTGCACCCGTGTAGGCTCCTCTTCAGCGGCGATGTAAAAGATGCGGACAGCGGTGGTGAATTTTTATTTATATTTGAATCGATGGTGAAGTTGTTGACGGCGATGATCAGATAGGGGTTTTTCTATTGTGTATCCCAAACCAAAAGCCGTTTTTCCACCACTGGTGGGCTGTTTATACTCAGGAAGACACAAATATATTAGCATATAAATTACTATTTTACAATGAATTAAAAATGAGATATGACTTATTTATATAATAATTTATGCTTTTTATCTTTGGTCAAAAAACTACCAGCAATGCAACCGGATGTGACGTAGGTACGTGGAAGGGGATGCTGGCGAAGTACGTTGCCGTCCCAATAGTGATAGATCGTTTTGCGGACTCCCGTACCCCTGCAGTCTGAACTCAGGAACGAACTTGCCAAGTCTGAGCTTCCAGAGCTCCCAAGTTCGAATTTGCGAACTATGAATTGAGAAACACATTATGTCTATTTTTGGACTGTTTGGTCGAAGGGGCGTGGCTTAACTGGCAGGATTTCCGGTATTGTCATTTGAAAACGGCGTCACTACTTGGCTCCGACAGCCGAGCAGGCTGATGATGGTAATGTGAGGATAGACCTCGCAGAGGTGGACCGCCCGGCCATCCGTGAGTCCTGCAGGTCAGCCAGCTGACCTACCTCACACCGACACCGAGCAGAGCCGACAGCCGAAGAGAGAGACGGCCGCACCTGGTAGGTAGGCTCACCTTCACTCTTGCGCTCTGTGCAAAATACTCTGAAACAGTGTGCTACGGTGGCTGTGACGTCAGTTGAACGGGGTTTTGGACAAACTTCGATTTCCAATGAAGTTGGGACGCTGCACAAACAAAGACACAAAGTCATATTTAACTATATACACCACAAGGACGAGACATTTCATGTTCAAGCTTTTTTTGGTGTAGCAAGTATTCACTTATTTTGAATTTGAATCCTGCAACACAGTCCAAAAGAGCTGGGACAGCTGTTTGCTACTTTGCTCCATCACCTCTCCTTTAACAATAGTCAGTAGGTGTTTTCAACAACAGTCAATAAGTATTTTTAACAACAGTCAGTAAGTCTGAACTGAGGACTTAAACTGTTGAAGCTTTGGAGGTGATTTCTTTCTTCTTCACGTTTGATTTAAGTGTTTCAACAGTCCAGGGCCTCTTTTGTAGTATTATGCACTCACACACCTGTTCAGTGGAGACAGGTGTGGACTGCAGCAGGTCAGTCTAGTCCCTGCTGTTGTAACTCAAGCAGAATGTGTCTTCATTGTCTCTGAAATAAGCAGGGATGTCCCTGAAAATGATGGATAGCAGCATGTTGCTCCTAAACCTGTATGTACCTCTCAGCATTAATGGAGCCTTCACCGATGTGCAGGTTACCCATGCCATGGGCACTAACACCCCCCCATACCATCACAGATGCTGTCTTTTGACCTTTGCTCTGATAACAGTCTGGATGGTCCTTTTCCTCTTTAGCCCGGAGGACACCACGTCCATGATGTCCAAAAACAGTCTGAAATGTGGACTCAGACCACAGCAGACTTTTCCACTTTGCCTCAGTCCATCTCAGATGAGCTCGGCGCAGAGAAGCTGGCGGTGTTTCTGGGTGTTGTTGATATTTGGCTTTGTCTTTTGTAATGGGTTGGGCCGGTGAGGTGGAGAGGCCAGCGGCTAGCACAGAAGACCCGGGTTAGCAGGTTAGCTCAGACAGGAGATGAGACGTGATAGGGATTTCCACACGGTGCTTTAATCTGCAGCTATTCGCAAAGACCGTATAATGCCAGGCCTCCACGAACTATATTCACTATTCATACATGAGAAGTGAGACATAGGCATAACCTGTACCAATCCATTACTTATTAAGAGTCCATTCTCTGCCATAGAGCATACGATTATCTCCAATGGCGATGAGAGAGAAAAGAGAACGCGCATTTACTGCATACAACTCAGATAAAGCAAGGGTGCCATCTAGCGGTATAACCATGTATAGCAACAATAACACTCTGGCTGTTACACTTTGCATGGTTAAGTTTGACCTTGACCTTGTAGATGTAAAGATGCACTGTGTTAACTGACAGTGGTTTTCTGAAGTGTTCCTGAGCCCACGTGGTGATTTCCTTTACAGAATGCTGCTGCTTTATAATGCAGTGCTGCCTGAGGAATCAAAGGTCACAGGCATTCAGTGTTGTTTTTGGCCTTAAAGCTTCTGTGGAAAGTTTTCTCTGAATCTCCGAATCTTTTGATGATATGGACAGTAGACGATGAAATCCCTAAACTTCTTGCAATTGTACGTTGACAAACATTGTTCTTAAACTCTTGGACTGTTAGTTCAACCTCGTCCATCCTTGTGATCAACTGAGCCTTTCAGAGTTGCTCCTTTTCTTCCTGATCCTGATGCTCACCTGTTTCCAATTAACTTGTTCACCTGTAGAACACCCACCAGGTACTCGTTTTCACAGAAGACCAATGTCTGACACAAAGTGCTCAGTGATTTCTGAGCTTTTAACTGGAGTATCAGATCATTGAAAAAGATCTTTTTGATTTCTCTCCTCTGTCCTCCTGTGAAGTGAAGCTCACCTGGTTCCAGTTTGGCTTGTTCATGGAAAGTCGAGCCTGGTTGGAGTCTTCTCTGCGTCGCTCTGCCAGTCTGGGTCTGGAGGTGCTTGAGCGAGCGTCCAGACGGAGTGTGGACTGGAGGAGCACCGGAGCATCTCAGGCCTCCACCATGACAGACGAGGGCTCTCACAAACCAGCAAAAGTACCCCCACCTTTTTAAAGCATCACTTTAAGGAGGCCATTTTACTGAAGTTTTTACTAAACCTGCTCTCTAACACTGCTGTAATCCTCCAGGGCGCACACGCAGACACTGATGATGTCTTTGCAAACATCGCAGAGCTCATGGGGCAGACCACCTACCAGTGTAAGGTCAGTGACCTTTATTAACCCCTATGTTTGTAGACATGAACCCGTGTTAACCTGTGGACCTGGTCTCCTTGTAGAGCTTTTATGGGTCTGGATGTTGCTCTGAGCCCACAGACACTGAGAGGATCCACATTTGCAGGTTTCACACCCAACCAGCTGCTGGATCAACAAAACCTGCATGGTCAGCGAGGAAGCACGTGAAGGCCCTACACAGCAAGGTAGCATGAACACGGAGAGGGAACGCCAGCGACTCTAGTATGGCCGGTGTCATTGGTTTATGATCCTCAGGCCGCTGCCCCTCCCCCCTAATCTGCACACTGTTCATTTAAGAAATGATAATCCAGCCCTATGTCCCCTTCAGGCTCCTGTGTCTGCAGCAGATGAAGATTTCTACATCGAGGTTTCTCCGGGGACGTACGCCATCACAGCCACCGCGCAGGACTCTCAGCAGCAGACTCGATTGGTCAGAGTAAAGGCAGGAGAGAGCGTCGACCTCATGTTTTACCTCTGACACCAAAGCTTCAATAATTATAGCAACCATCCACAGATCAGCTGTTTGTGGGTTTACAGGAAATTGTGCTTCTCTGTGCTGGGAGTTGAGGAGCAATTTTAACAACCTTATAGCTGAAGGTGTGATCATGTTGAATTCGTGTTCTTGTCACGCACTTCAGCCGCATCAGTGTCTGAATGAAGTCTTTATAGTGAAGTTTTTTTTTACCAGCTCTTCTGTTGCATGGTTAGCAGTTATTTGTGGCTCATCAGGTGTAAACAGTAAATGAGATAAAGAAACAAAATAGCAGCCAGTAGCAGGTCCTGCTTCGTCATGGAGCAGTCACCCAGTGTTTTCATGGCAACAATAAACGCAGCCCTATTTTAAACGTGCACGGGGCTAAAATTTCAAACTCGATATCGATGCCCAGAAAAATATGTGATACTTGATACAATTTTCAATACTGCTAAGATGACAAATACTTAAAATGGCATAAAAATGTTTTTATCAACATTAAAAACTCAAAAACATCTTTCATGGAACGTGCTCTCTCAACAGAACCACAGATGCTTGTTAAATAATCAGAAAATGGAAAAAAAAAAAATTAAAATACAAGACATTCACATTGTTTTTACTTAGTGCAAATAAATGCAAAATAAATAACCCAAACATTTTGACAATAATTTAAGGTTCTCTCCGGTGTTTTTCTTTTTAACTTGGTGCAAATAATCCAAAAATCTAAAATTAAAAATAGCAAAATTATGCTATCACTTCTCTGAGGTAGTATCGATACCATGGCTAATTAGTATTGTATCCGGATTGAGTATCGATGCTTTTCGAAATATCAATAGTTTTGACATCCCTATGGATTAACTGTATTCATACTCTGTTTGGCCTAGCCTAAATAGATGTGAGCCTAGCCCACATATTCAGTGCAGGCCCGGCCTGCATCCTTGATCAAGGGGAGAGAAGGGCAGCAGCAATCAAGTGCGTGGTAAAATCGGTTCTCTCATTTATTCAGGAAAAAAGAAGAGATATATATACAGTGTGACAGACAATGATGTGTTGGAGACTTTAGCCCTTCCCCTTGCTCTGACATGTTGACTAATGACCAGAGTTAAAATTGCATTACTTTCTAAACAAGTTATGTAGGAAAACACATGTGGACCATAATTGCTCTATCTGTGGCTTCCTGAGCACACACACACAGTATATTTGTCCAGAGTTCGTTAGGTCAACCTATGAATGACTTCCTAAGTGCACATACACACATGCAGTGCATATGACCGTTATGCAATAATTCAATTCAGCGATGACATGCCGGGCATATGCCCATTATGCAGCAATTCAATTTTGTCAATGAGTTCCTGTTTTTGAGAACACACACATGATCAGCGTTAGATCTAATAGCAGGGCTGAAGTTTTAATATTTATTATACAACCCTACACGGGGCACAGCCATGCTCTGGTATTTAAGGTGCTGCTGTGCATCTGATGTGAGTGAAACGAGCTCAGTAAAGTGTTTCTGACCTCATAGATTTCAGTCCAACTCCACAATGTGACCTGAAATGAGCAGAAACTCAACAAATGTGTTGAAGTGTTTGTTTAAATCAGGCTCTATTCAAAGGAAATGCCAATATGATTATGGCATTTTAAACTTTTGATTAAACCAAGTGTCTTGGTTTCCTTGCTTTTTTGTTTTGGTGAATTTGTTGTAAATTATTTTTTTAATATAGTGTAATGCTTAATGCAATGTGACTATTTACATTTAAAGTCTGAAAGGCACATGCATCAGAAAATTAAAAAAAAAAAACATTGCTGAAAAAGTAGCAAGAATTCATATCATCCACAAAAGTTAATGGATTAAAAAGTACAAGATATATCTTTTAATGTCTCAGTAAAAGTAAAACGTTTCCCCAAAAATGAAACTCAAGGTACAGATACTCAAAACTGTACATATGTGTAGTAATTAATTAATTTACTTGGTTATCATCACCACTGCCTTTGAGACAAATTAACGTTGGATTTTGATTTTTGTTCTTTAAATGATTTATTTTTATTATTAATTACATCCAGCAAAGCATGTCATTGTTTCAGAGATGAGTTCTCTACACATGGAAGAGACCAGACAATAATAATAAGGATGTGATATGTTGCCGACAACGATTCAGTATTTAGGTGATCAGTTCTGGGTGTCACTGTCACGGGTCCTGGATCTGCAGTTGCGGTCCAACCTTTGTCCATTAGGCTCCGCAGACACATCCTATACAGATGTAACAGGTACAGTCTGCCATCTAGTGGACAATTCAAAGTATTGTGGCCGCGGGTCTCCTGATCCACATTGAAAGTCTGATACACACTGTCAGAGGTCATTAAAGGTCACGGTGACTGCCAGGCATGAGCTCCCCCTCCCTCATGTCCTGTACTCAGAAACATTTACAGTATTTTCCACACCACAGGCTCCTCCAGAGTCAGAAACTCATTGGTCCCTTGGTTTTTGGACTTTCGTTTACAGTTTTAATAGTTTACATTAATTTCATTTGGTTTATTTCTTCACACTCTCTAGATTAGTTTTCCCCATCCCAAACATTTACTATGATCATTTCAGTGAAGTCTTGCTCGAGTTTCACCACGATTGAAATAGCTTAGCACAACTAATATTACAAGAAGCTTCTTCAATTGAAAACAAAATGCTACTTTTAGTGACTACTGCAGTCTCAAAATTATTCAACCCCCTGAATAGTATCTCTTGTAAGAGCCCAAATTTGCAAATCAGGTGTTGTCTCAAGCACACCTGATGCAAACTAAGTGCTTCATTCGCTGCAATAGGTGTGCTATCTGAAGCACACTTCAAATACCTGCACTGGCTAGGGTTTTGTTGATTACATGTTAGAAAAATGGCTAAGTCAAGAAAACTGTCCAAAAAGTAAAGGGAAGAGATCATTGCCTTGCACAAACAAGGAAAAGGATACAAAAAGACAACAAAAGCACTAAATGTTCCCAGAGATACAGGTGGAAGTATAGTTCACAAGTTCAAAGCTAAAGGAACAGTGGCTACACTACCTGGACGAGGAAGAAAGAGACAGCTATCAAAGGCAGCCACCAGATTCCTGAGGAGGCAAACCCTGAAGTGACTGCAAATGACCTGCAGCAAGACTTGGTGGCAGCAGGCACAGATGTTTCAGTTTGCACAATAAGGCGCATCCTAAACACTGAAGGGCTCCATGCCCGAACTCCAAGACACACACCACTACTGACCCTAAAACACAAGAAAAGTCACCTTGGATATGCTCCAAACCATATAAATAAGGCACAGAAGTTTTGGGATTCTGTACTGTGGAGTGATGAAACAAAACTGGAACTTTTGGGGCCTATGGAGCAATGTGTGTGTGTGGTAGTAAGAATGAAGCATACAGTGAAAGGAACACCCTGCCTACAGTGAAGTTTGGCGGTGGTTCGATGATGCTCTGGGGCTGCTTTGCTTCCTCTGGCACTGGAAACCTGCAGCGTGTGGAGGGCAAGATGGATTCAGTCAAGTATCAGGAAATAGTAGGGGAAAATGTCATGCGGTCTGTGAGGAAGCTGAAGCTTGGGCGTCATTGGACCTTCCAACAGAACAGTGATCCCAAGCATACCTCAAAGTCCACTAAGGCCTGGTTTCAGAAGAAGTTCTGGAAGATTCTAGAGTGGCCGTCACAGTCATCTGACTTGAACCCCGTTGAAAATCTATGTTGGGATTTGAAGAAGGCAGTTGCAGCACGCAAACCGAAGAATATCAGTGAACTGGAGACCATTGCCCATGAGGAATGGGCTAAGGCTCCTCAGGAACACTGCCAGAAGCTGGTGTCTGGCTATGCATCACGTTTGCAGCAGGTCATATAAGCAAAAGGGTGTTGTTCTAAGGACTGAAGTTGCTTGTCATGAAGGGGTTGAATAATTTTGAGACTGCAGTAGTCATTAAAAGATGCATTTTGTTTAAATTTGAAGAAGCCTCTCTTGTGTCGAGCTATTTCAGTTGTTCTTATTTTATTTGTTTATCGCAAACAGCTGGAAGTTTGTAAATTTTGCCAGTAAACCTAATTTGCAATGGGGGTTTAATAATTTTGATTGCAACTGTATATTTGTGTGCATAGCTTTGGCTGGCATTATTCCAACTGTATCCTTTTCACTCATCCACTAGCAGCTGATGGCCCTGCAGCAGCATCGTCTGTCAGCTTCACCTCGAGTAGGGAGTTCTGTGCAGTACGTCTAGGCGGAACTAATGTACTCACTAACTAATGTTCCCACACGGGCACGGATTGTCACACTGTGAACCAGAATAAAAACAGTCTGTCACAGGTGTCATACACCAACCCAATGCTGACTGGCTGTTGCAGCACAGTCATACGCGATGTTGCCTGAAAAGTTCAAATTTTTCAACTTTGGGGACTGAGTGACGCGACCTGGTCGCACGTCCAAAGCAATCAGGTAGGGCAACCAAGTTGCCCAGATCGCATACGTTGCATCGCGGGAGGGTTGGCCCCAACCACCCATCGTGGCTGTACATTGACTTTAAGTGGGCGCCCTGGTCATGTTCGATGTGAACGCACCTTTAGGGGTCTGAAGGCAAAGCTGTGTCTATTCGGACACTGTCCTGTGATAAAAATTCCAAAACCATGTTTTTCAAAGGGGGTACCAGTCAACTCCTAATGACCTGAAATGTGCTTCTAAACACTTTCTGGGAGAAACTTCAACACTTTGGCAAAGATTGCTGCCCGTCTGCTCCCATTGACTTACAATGGCGAACAATCAATGCTTATAACTCCAGAACTGTAAGTCCTAGGGGCTTGCAGCCTTGAGCCCTCTACCCCAATTGGCCCTTATTAACACATCAGTCTTGATCTCATGTCTCTGCAACCTTCCGTTGCAAAGTTACAGACGGAAACATCCTTGACCGACAGGAAAATGGGACTTCCCGACATTGTAGACTTGGGGACGACTCCATTCAGGTTCTTTTATTGTTTTTTTGAATCCCTTAATGGCCTTGGTCCATCCTATTTAAATGATTTGCTTTTACCGTATGAGCCCAGGAGACTTCAGGTAGTAGTCTTTTAATAGTTCCCAAAGTTAGATCTAAAACATACGGTGAAGCTTTTTTTCATTATTTCGGCCCCCATCTGTGGAACAGTCTACCTGAGGACCTGAGAGCAGCTCCCACTGTTCATATTTTTAAAAGCAAATTCAAGGCCTGCCTTTTTAGTCTGGCTATTAGCTGATTTCTGTTTTATTCTCCTAATATGGATTTTGTGTTTTTGACTCTATTTTAGTTTCAGAGTTACTATATTGCGGGGTTTTTTTACCTCTTTTATTTATTTATTTATTTTTTGTTTGGTTTTAAGACTGTCTTATTTTAATTTACCTTCAATGCTTTATTATATATTATCGTGGTTTTATCAGTTTAGTCTCAGGTCCTGTGTTTTCTCCTTTTTAATTAAAGATAGCATTTCCTCAGTTGTCGTAGTTTAAAGAGTCCTTACTTGGTGTCTTTGTGTGTTCATCTGTGTGTGTGTGTGTGCACGTCGTTGTGTGTGCTCGTTTGAGTGGTTGTGTGTGTTGAATGTGGGTTGCGGGGTGGGATGAGTTTATGTATTTTATTTTGTATCCCTTAGCACGTATCTTCTTGTGTTCTTGAATGTACAGCACTTTTTACTTCAGTTTTTTCCTTTTTTGTATGAAAAGTGTTTTATAAAAAAAAGTTTGACTGATTTGCAGCCGTATTTAGCCAGCCAGATGTAGCCGGTGCAGGACGAGTTAGCTTAGCCTTTCCCCCGGCCAGGAGAAAATAGCTAGGTCACTGTCCAAGGCAAGCATAGCCGTAAGTCAGTACCCCACTTGCGGGGACACATCCGCTGGGGATCAAACTCTGATTATTGGTAACTCTATTGTGAGAAACGTGAAGGTAATGAAGTCAGTGGGGCTAGTTAGGTGTATCCCCAGGGCCAGAGTGGGTGACACTGAATCAAATTTAAAGTTGCTGAAAAGAAATAGGCATAAGTTTGAAAAGATCATCATTCATGTTGGCACTAATAACTCCTGGCTGCATCAGTCGGGAGTCACTAAAGTTAACATGGAGTTGGTGAGTTGATTTTCTAAAATGATGACGGACACTGTAGTTTTCTCTGGCCCCCTCTCTGTCCTCTCTCTATATATCTCTGTTTGTTTGCTCCTGTACCCGTCTCTGGTTCGTGTCTTGTAGGCAGCCTGGGATCCTTGGTGTGGACTGCCTGTTGCAGTGCACCTACAAAGCTTCAGTTGCTACAATTACAATTATGTGGCCATTCCTTTATCATTATAGTCCCTGATATTAATATTATTGTCAGTTCAGCCAGATGCTGCTATATTAATCAACATCAAAGTCAAAGTCAACTTTATTGTCAAATATGCTATACATGCTTGACATACAGCACAGATGAAATTTCAGTCCTCTCGGACCCACGGTGCAAACAGGCAATATAGAAACTAAACTACAGTATAAAATAAATAGTATAAAAAAAACATCATTCCTCTCCAGATTATTATTATGTCTATTACAACCATATAAACATGAGGACCCTCTTGAGAGCCAGATGCCGCACCTCAGGGGCTTACCTTTCAATAAATTTATATTCAGCAGAGACAAATGTGATGAGGACATATCTATGGTCTGGGTGTCCTTAAGTTTGTCTCTATCATAAAATCTTCTTTTTAAATGCTTTGTCTCTGCCTGGATGGATACATCACTGGATGTATGTGTATGTATATATGTGTGTATGTGAGCGTTATAAGCATGTGAGATAACACTTGGTTTGAATGGGTGCGATACAAATTAAAACTGATTGATTAAAGAAGTGCGGCATGTACTGTCTTTAAGTGTTTGTTTCCGAGTTTGCAGCAGTTGCAACTTACAGCCTTTGCCCCATTTTGCAAGAGCCAAGTGCAGTTTCATTGTCTCCTCCAGGAAACACCTCCATGGTCCAAAGTAAGAGTGATCCAAATACCAAAAATAGCTGCTGAAGGGCTGGTGAGAGCTCTTGTCCTGTCAATCATTTATTTAATTTTCAAGGGCCCAGAACTATTTACTCTGTTTACTTTAAATGCCATTGCATTATTTTTGTCATTGCTATTGCACTGAATTCCATATGCACTGCATTTTTTATTAAATGTGAACAATGGCAAAGACCTTGTTGATCATGTTTTATAAACTAAGCCCCAAAATTTAGAATTCATTTTACTGATGATGAACTGATATTTTACACACATGGACAAAATTGTTGGTACACTGCTGTCAAAGGAAGAAAAACCCACAATGGTCACTGAAATAACTTGAAACTGACAAAAGTAATAAAAATTTACTGAAAATTAACTAATGAAAATCAGAAATTGCTTTTGAATTGTGGTTCAACAGAATCATTTTAAAAAACAAAATAAGGAAACTGGCCTGGACAAAAATGATGGTACCCTTAACTTAATATTTTTTTGCACAACCTTTTGAGGCAATCACTGCAATCAGGCGATTTCTGTAACTCTCACTGAGACTTGCACCTGTCCACAGGTATTTTGGCCCACTCCTCGTGAGCAAACTGCTCCAGCTGTCTCAGGTTTGAAGGGTGTCTTCTCCAGACTGCATGTTTCAGCTCCTTCCACAAATGCTCAATAGGATTTAGATCAGGGCTGATAGAAGGCCACTTCAGAATAGTCCAAAGTTTTGTTCTGAGCCATTCTTGGGTGTTTTTAGCTCTGTGTTTTGGGTCATTATTCTGTTGGAGGACCCATGACCTGTGACTGAGACCAAGCTTTCTGACACTGGGCAGCACATTTTGCTCCAGAATGCCTTGATAGTCTTGAGATTTCATTGTACCCTGCACAGATTCAAGACACCCTGTGCCAGATGTAGCAAAGCAGTCCCAGAACATAACTGAGCCTCCTCCATGTTTCACAGTAGGTACAGTGTTCTTTTCTTTGTATGCTTCATTTTTGCATCTGTGAACATAGAGCTGATGTGACTTGCCAAGAAGCTCCGGTTTTGTCTCATCTGTCCAAAGGACATTATCCCAGAAGCTTTGTGGCTTGTCAATATGCATTTTGGCAAATTCCAGTCTCACTTTTTATGATTTGCTTTCAACAGGTGTGTCCTCCATTAAGTCCACTTTGGCCCAAAAGCAATAGATGGTACCATCTGATACTGATGTACCTTGACCTTGGAGTTCACCTCTAGTCTCTTTGGAAGTTGTTCTGGGCTCTTTGGTTACCATTCTTATTATCCGTCTCTTCAATTTGTCATCAATTTTCCTCTTGCGGCCATGTCCAGGGAGGATGGCTACAGTCCCGTGGACCTTAACCTTCTGAATAATATGTGCAACTGTAGTCACAGGAACATCAAGCTGCTTGGAGATGGTCTTATAGCCTTTATCTTTAACATGCTGTCTATAATTTTCCTTCTAAGCTCCTGAGACAACTCTCTCCTTAGCTTTCTGTGGTCCATGTTCCGTGTGGTACACACCACGATGCCAAACAGCACAGTGACTACTTTTCACCCTTTAAATAGGCAGACTGACTGATTACAAGTCTGAAGACTCCTGTGATGCTAATTACAGGACACACCTTAGTTTAACATGTCCCTATGGTCAAATCATTTTCAATCTTTTCTAGGGGTACCATCATTTTTGTCCAGGCCAGTTTCAATCGTTTTTTAAAATGATTCTGTTGAACCATAATTCAAAAGCAATGTCTGACTTTCATTAGTTGATTTTCAGTAAATTTTTATTTATTATTACTTCTGTCAGTTTCAAGTTATTTCAGTGACCATTGTGGGTTTTCTGTCTTTAACGGAAGGATACCAACAATTTTGTCCACGTGTGTATGTGCACTGAGTGTTTTCAACATGTAAATAATTTTAATACTTGCTAATGTGGGGATTTAGGCCCAGTGGTCTTTCTAACAGAAACAAAAATAAGTGTCTCCCAAGGTTACCCTCAGTTTATTTTAAATATTTGTATGGAGTACTTTTATGTATCGCTTTGAAATTTGCAAATGAATCTGATTTTTTACACCTCACAAGCAGAAACAATTCAAATACTCTGAGGTGCCAGTGTTTTTCATTTTTAGACTGAGATCTTTGAGGGTGGTAAACATTTGCATTATAATGTCCATTCTTCTCAGGCACTCAAGAAAACTGTCCACACAGTGTTTATGCTGCTGCTATCTACTTTAATTTTACTGATTACAATGAGAAAAGACTGAATCACAGTAACATGCTGTGATACTGGAGGACAGAGCACAGTGTGGCTTAGAATCACAAATCCTACAAGAAAAGTATTGAACATTATGTGGGGACTCATGTCGAACAGGGTCAGGCCAGGGTGAAGCGGTGATCAGCGTCTCCTGCGGCGCTTCATTGGGACCAACGTTGTTCCTCCAACGCACTCAACTCTGCTGCACTCACAGCTCTCCACCATAGTATATTTGTGCTTCTTCTCCGTTCCATCACGACATTTAAGGGTCACTTCAACCTCACTGGTGGCTGTTTCTCGGCAACATTCACACTGGTGGAGCATCACGTTGGCAAAAGCTGAGTACCTGCACAAACAGATGACAGCCTTTAGTTTTCTTCACTGATTTGTCTGATTCACATGCAGCAGGATAAGATTCATTAAAGCATTTCTGAATGACTGGTTAGGTTTGTAGCAGCTGGATTCTCCTGATTCAGTGTCTGTAATTAGGCAAATCCATCTCATCAAGCTTGAACCTACAATGACTGTGAGTGAACCAATCAGAGTCCTTTAGAGCAGGAAGAGGTGAAGCTACAAGTGAGACGACAGCAAGAAGTAACTGTTTGTATGGAGATAAGCAAAGATGCTAACAGCTTCAGAAGCAGTTTATTCAGACCTGGACCACATTTCTTTCTTTATGAACTGATGAACAAACATCAGCACTACAAACTCGAAAGTAAGGGAATTCTCTCTCTACTTCTGACATGTTTTATCAAGAGTGTGTTTCATGAAGTAGCTCACATTTTGTAGCACAGTAGCACCTGCCTACCACATTATTTGACTGGCCTGTAATGAATGTGACTGACGGAACGATCATCCAGTCACCTGCCAGATATGCTTCTAAAGGTTCTGCCTTCCCCAAAACACTTTCTATGGGCTCTTTCACAGACGGGATATTGAACGTTCCATCTGGTGTGTCAGGTTAATGAAAAGGTGCACTTTTGAAAATTCCCTGTATTCATTTATTCTGATGTCAATTTATTCATTTCAGACATGACAGCATCAATCAGCATGTTTTTAAACACCAGAGTTAATTAATATCTGACTGCAGGTGCATCAAGCATGGTGTAAAATATATTTTTCTACATACATAGTTAATTTTTAAAAGGTCCTTTGTCAAAAGTAGGTCAGGCTATTTCAGCTGTGCAGCAGAGATTATTAAATGACGATTATCATTATCATATCATTAAAAAGTGAGTAAGAAGAGAGGGAGGTAAAAAGAGGTTATGGTTTGGCAATGAGACTGACACATGAGTCTCAGTGGCATTTAATTGCACCACTTTCATTACCTTAGAATACAGTGTTAATTGCAACAGGGCTTATTGGCAAATGGAGGGACCTATTTTGCACAAACATCTTGAAAATTCCTTCATTTGCATCCATCTAAATGACATTGGTGCACCCTGGGCACAGTCTGCTCTGCAGGTCAGGTGTGAGCATGTTACCCCTTGTGCAGCTGTCGCTCCCAATCCCCTCTGTGGATTGGGAGCTACAGTTTTCTGCCATGTGCAGCAGTTCAGCAGACAATTCTCTGTCTGTTTGGCCCTTTGCATTCTGGACCCCGATAGAATAGACATTGTGTTAGTGGTTACTTTGGAGGCTGATGACGCCATTTGAAGAAAAGACCCTAAATGGGAACAAGGTGCAGTCATCAAGCTGTTGTGCAGCTGTTTTGTGGCTGATTTGGCTCCTAAATTTGGGGTTGAATTGACTTACATGGACCTGCTCCCACAGTGTCCGGAGCAGTACGTCATGTTGCATGGATCGCTAATACAGTCATCAACCTTGATGATCTCCTGCGTACTGAGGACTTCACAAACACTTCGTAACGTGCCTGTAAGACAAAGACATTGCTCATCAAAGTTCCTGATGCTCTAATGAAAAAACAGCCTTGTCCTAATTATTATAAATCTTTATTCAGACAGTGCAAGCGGTCCAACTTACAATTCTTGCAGCATCCCTTGGCGTCATATGTCTCTGTACCCTGGAGGAGGAAAAAACATGTGACGTTACGAGAGACTTATGGACATGCTCAGTGGAAACAGCCATTGATGCGTAAAACTCACAGGTTCACAGTCCAAGGGGTTGAATGGTGGGCAAACTGTCACGATCTCTATTGTCATCAGCTGTCCACCGATGTTCTTACAGGCAAACTCAACACAGTTTTCGCCTGGTATTGTAAAGGTCTCGTTAACCTAAAGCATCATAAAGAGCAAACGCAGAGTCACTTTGGATCATCTTTCAGGGACTTCCACTCATTTGACAGCCTAACGTGGGCAAAATGCAGAGCTTTTGAAATGTCAAGAAAACTGACCTAACCCTGGACATCATGTTAGAGGAAAAACAAATTGTTTGTGATGGTGGAATAGAGAGAAGAGGAGAATTTTGAATACCTAACATGTTTTTATCATTTTATTCTAAACAACACCGTCAGTAAAATAAACAAAATTTGATTGACCAGCAGGAAAACAGTTGATTTTTAAGTCCTTGGCCTGACGTACCTCAACGATATGTGTTATGTTGTCAGGGCCAATGAAGAAACAGCTCTTCTGGACACAACGACCACAACACTGTCCATCCACTTCCTGATATTCAAAGCCCTAGAGACAGAGTCAAGGGGAGATAAAAAAATAATTACAATATGTTCTATCCTTGTAGCAACGAGGTGATGTGCTTCAGGAATACCTTTAAACATGATAACACACAGGCGTTGTAAGATCTGCCCTCATCTTGTGTGGGTTTATCTGTAACCACTGGACACTTTGAAGTCTCAAACCTGACCCATACAGAATCAGTCGTGTATCCCTAAGGTGACATTTATTGTCTGATTGGCTGTAAGCTGCATCTGGTTTGCTGGAAGGTTTTATTATTCTTTTTCATTTATTTTAAAGGCATATCTTTAACTTTTATTAGTGCAGAATACACCGTTCAGTGCTATTTGAACTTTGCAGCCCACTTTCCTCAGAAGAATAGAGTAACATTCTGACAGAAATGAGTTGCTGTCAACATCTGTCCTTATCCAGCCAACGCTCAACAGACAGGCAGAGTAAAACAGGAGGCCACTTTGAGTCCTGCTTGTCCTCTGGTTGTTCAGCAGAACAGCAGAGGAAGTACTTGCATGAATGAGTTGAAATCTGGACGTGTACATAAAAGCCTGTGCAAAAATCAAACTTACTTTCAGTGTTGTTCTGTCTGATCTCTGACTGGTCTGCTCTGACAGAAGAGAAACTGAAAAATTAATACTATTTCAACCAGCAAGGGTAAACTTCGTTGATCAAGATATCTCTGGACTATTCCTATCCTGCCTCCTAAATCAAGACAATGAAAAGGATGAGGTCGTAGTGCATGAAAAACTGCAGCATCGAATCAGTTAAAATTGAGGCTTATGGAATCACACAGGTCAAAACAAGATCAGGATACAATTTAATAAGAGAAATGTGTCTGTGCAATAATTTGCAAAATCTGAGTGGGACCTTACTTCAGCACAGGTGGTGTTGCAAACAATGGGTTGGCACTCAATAACATGGAGCCGAGTTTCAGGATCCATCGCTAGACTACAGGTACAGTTCTGACAAGGCCCTGGAAAAGAAGGTGTCACTGATGCTGTTGGTGTACTCGATACAGGTACACTTGTTGATATTCCTCCGGCTGGTGTTCCAGGTCCTGGGGGCCCAGTCGGTGTTGCAGGTCCTGCCGGTGTTCCAGGTCCTGGGGGCCCAGTCGGTGTTGCAGGTCTAGCCGGTGTTCCAGGTCCTGGGGGCCCAGTCGGTGTTGCAGGTCCTGCCGGTGTTTCAGGTCCTGGGGGCCCAGTCGATGCGGCAAGTCCTGCAGGTGTTCCAGGTCCTTGGGGCCCTGCCGGTGTTCCAGGTCCTGCCGGTGTTCCAGGTCCTGCCGGTGTTCCAGGTCCTGGGGGCCCAGTCGGTGTTGCAGGTCTAGCCGGTGTTCCAGGTCCTGTGGGCCCAGTCGGTGTTCCAGGTCCTGCCGGTGTTTCAGGTCCTGGGGGCCCAGTCGATGCGGCAAGTCCTGCAGGTGTTCCAGGTCCTTGGGGCCCTGCCGGTGTTCCAGGTCCTGCCGGTGTTCCAGGTCCTGCCGGTGTTCCAGGTCCTGGGGGCCCAGTCGGTGTTGCAGGTCTAGCCGGTGTTCCAGGTCCTGGGGGCCCAGTCGGTGTTGCAGGTCCTGCCGGTGTTCCTGGTCCTGCAGGCCCAGTCGATGTTCCAGGTCCTGGGGGCCCAGTCGATGCTGCAGGTCCTGCAGGTGTTCCAGGTCCTTGGGGCCCTGCCGGTGTTCCAGGTCCTGCCGGTGTTCCAGGACCTGCCGATGTTCCTGGTCCTTGGGGCCCTGCCGGTGTTCCAGGTCCTGCCGGTGTTCCAGGTCCTTGGGGCCCAGTCGGTGTTGCAGGTCCTGCTGGTGTTCCAGGTCCTGGGGGCCCAGTCTGTATTCCAGGTCCTGCCGGTGTTCCAGGTCCTGCTGGTGTTCCAGGTCCTGGGGGCCCAGTCGGTGTTGCTGGTCCTGCCGGTGTTCCAGGTCCTGGGGGCCCAGTTGGTGTTGCAGGTCCTGCCGGTGTCCTAGGTCCTGGGGGCCCAGTTGGTGTTCCTTGTCCTGCCGGTGTTCTAGGTCCTGGGGGCCCAGTTGGTGTTCCAGGTCCCGGGGGCCCAGTTGATGCGGCAGGTCCTGCAGGTGTTCCAGGTCCTTGGAGCCCTGCCGGTGTTCCAGGTCCTGCCGGTGTTCCAGGTCTTGGGGGCCCAGTCGGTGTTCCAGGTCCTGCCGGTGTTTCAGGTCCTGGGGGGCCAGTCGGTGTTGCAGGTCCTGCCGGCGTTCCAGGTCCTGGGGGCCCAGTAGGTGTTCCAGGTTCTACCGGTGTTCCAGGTCCTGCCGGTGTTCCAGGTCCTGGGGGCCCAGTCGGTGTTCCAGGTCCTGGCTGACCAGTCGGTGCGGCAGGTCCTGCTGTTGTTCCAAGTCCTGGGGGTCCAGTCGGTGTTCCAGGTCCTGGGGGCCCAGTTGGTGCGGCAGGACCTGCCGATGTTCCTGGTCCTGGGGGCCCAGTCGGTTTTCCAGGTCTTGCCGGTGTTCCAGGTCCTGGGGGCCCAGTTGGTGTTGCAGGTCCTGCTGGTGTTCCAGGTCCTGGGGGCCCAGTCGGTGTTGCAGGTCCTGCTGGTGTTCCAGGTCCTGGGGGCCCAGTCTGTATTCCAGGTCCTGCCGGTGTTCCAGGTCCTGCTAGTGTTCCAGGTCCTGGGGGCCCAGTCGGTGTTGCTGGTCCTGCCGGTGTCCTAGGTCCTGGGGGCCCAGTTGGTGTTCCTTGTCCTGCCTGTGTTCTAGTTCCTGGGGGCCCAGTTGGTGTTCCTGGTCCTGCCGGTGTTCTAGGTCCTGGGGGCCCAGTCGGTGTTGCAGGTCCTACCGGTGTTCCAGGTCCTGCTGGTGTTCCAGGTCCTGGGGGCCCAGTCAGTGTTCCTGGTCCTGCCGGTGTTCCAGGTCCTGGGGGCCCAGTCGGTGTTGCAGGTCCTGCCGGTGTTCCAGGTCCTGGGGGCCCAGTCGGTATTCCAGGTCCTGCCGGTGTTCCAGGTCCTGCTGGTGTTCCAGGTCGTGGGGGCCCAGTCGGTATTCCAGGTCCTGCCGGTGTTCCAGGTCCTGCAGGTGTTCCAGGTCCTGGGGGCCCAGTCGGTGTTGCAGGTCCTGCCGGTGTTCCAGGTCCTGGGGGCCCAGTCGGTATTCCAGGTCCTGCCGGTGTTCCAGGTCCTGCTGGTGTTCCAGGTCCTGGGGGCCCAGTCGGTGCAGCAGGTCCTGCCGGTGTTCCAGGTCCTGCCGGTGTTCCAGGTCCTGCCGGTGTTCCAGGTCCTGGGGGCCCAGTCGGTGTTGCAGGTCCTGCCGGTGTTCCAGGTCCTGGGGGCCCAGTTGGTCTTCCAGGTCCTGCCGGTGTTCCAGGTCCAACTGGTGTTCCAGGTCCTGCTGGTGTTCCAGGTCCTGCTGGTGTTCCAGGTCCTGGGGGCCCAGTCTGTATTCCAGGTCCTGCCGGTGTTCCAGGTCCTGCTGGTGTTCCAGGTCCTGCTGGTGTTCCAGGTCCTGGGGGCCCAGTCGGTGTTCCAGGTCCTGCTGGTGTTCCAGGTCCTGGGGGCCCAGTCGGTATTCCAGGTCCTGCCGGTGTTCCAGGTCCTGCTGGTGTTCCAGGTCCTGGGGGCCCAGTCGGTGTTGCAGGTCCTGCCGGTGTTCCAGGTCCTGGGGGCCCAGTCGGTATTCCAGGTCCTGCCGGTGTTCCAGGTCCTGGGGGCCCAGTCGGTATTCCAGGTCCTGCCGGTGTTGCAGGTCCTGCCGGTGTTCCAGGTCCTGGGGGCCCAGTCGGTGTTGCAGGTCCTGCCGGTGTTCCAGGTCCTGGGGGCCCAGTTGGTGTTGCAGGTCCTGCCGGTGTTCCAGGTCCTGGGGGCCCAGTCGGTATTCCAGGTCCTGCCGGTGTTCCAGGTCCTGCTGGTGTTCCAGGTCCTGGGGGCCCAGTCGGTGTTGCAGGTCCTGCCGGTGTTCCAGGTCCTGGGGGCCCAGTCGGTATTCCAGGTCCTGCCGGTGTTCCAGGTCCTGCTGGTGTTCCAGGTCCTGGGGGCCCAGTCGGTATTCCAGGTCCTGCCGGTGTTGCAGGTCCTGCCGGTGTTCCAGGTCCTGGGGGCCCAGTCGGTGTTGCAGGTCCTGCCGGTGTTCCAGGTCCTGGGGGCCCAGTTGGTGTTGCAGGTCCTGCCGGTGTTCCAGGTCCTGGGGGCCCAGTTGGTCTTCCAGGTCCTGCCGGTGTTCCAGGTACAACTGGTGTTCCAGGTCCTGCTGGTGTTCCAGGTCCTGCTGGTGTTCCAGGTCCTGGGGGCCCAGTCTGTATTCCAGGTCCTGCGGGTGTTGCAGGTCCTGCTGGTGTTCCAGGTCCTTGGGGCCCAGTCGGTGTTCCAGGTCCTGGGGGCCCAGTCGGTATTCCAGGTCCTGCCGGTGTTCCAGGTCCTGCTGGTGTTCCAGGTCCTGGGGGCCCAGTCGGTATTCCAGGTCCTGCCGGTGTTCCAGGTCCTGCAGGTGTTTCAGGTCCTTGGGGCCCAGTCGGTGTTCCAGGTCCTGCCGGTGTTCCAGGTCCTGAGGGGCCCAGTCGGTGTTGCAGGTCCTGCCGGTGTTCCAGGTCCTGGGGGCCCAGTTGGTGTTCCAGGTCCTGCCGGTGTTCCAGGTCCTGGGGGCCCAGTCGGTACACCAGGTCCTGCCGGTGTTCCAGGTCCTGCTGGTGTTCCAGGTCCTGCCGGTGTTCCAGGTCCTGGGGGCCCAGTTGGTGTTCCAGGTCCTGCCGTTGTTCCAGGTCCTGAGGGCCCAGTCGGTGTTGCAGGTCCTGGCGGTGTTCCTGGTCCTTGGGGCCCTGCCGGTGTTCCAGGTCCTGCCGGTGTTCCAGGTCCTGGGGGCCCAGTTGGTTTTGCAGGTCTTGCCGGTGTTCCAGGTCCTGGGGGCCCAGTCGGTTTTCCAGGTCCTGCCGGTGTTCCAGGTCCTGGCAGACCAGTTGGTGCGGCAGGTCCTGCTGGTGTTCCAGGTCCTGCTGGTGTTCCAGGTCCTGCTGGTGTTCCAGGTCCTGCCGGTGTTCCAGGTCCTGCCGGTGTTCCAGGTCCTGGGGGCCCAGTCGGTATTCCAGGTCCTGCCGGTGTTCCAGGTCCTGCTGGTGTTCCAGGTCCTGGGGGCCCAGTCGGTATTCCAGGTCCTGCCGGTGTTCCAGGTCCTGCAGGTGTTCCAGGTCCTTGGGGCCCAGTCGGTGTTGCAGGTCCTGCCGCTGTTCCAGGTCCTGGGGGCCCAGTTGGTGTTGCAGGTCCTGCTGGTGTTCCAGGTCGTGGGGGCCCAGTTGGTGTTCCAGGTCCTGCCGGTGTTCCAGGTCCTGAGGGCCCAGTCGGTGTTGCAGGTCCTGCCGGTGTTCCAGGTTCTGGGGGCCCAGTCAGTACACCAGGTCCTGCTGGTGTTCCAGGTCCTGCCGGTGTTCCAGGTCCTGGGGGCCCAGTTGGTGTTCCAGGTCCTGCAGTTGTTCCAGGTCCTGAGGGCCCAGTCGGTGTTGCAGGTCCTGCCGGTGTTCCTGGTCCTGTGGGCCCAGTTGGTGTTTCAGGTCCTGGGGGCCCAGTTGGTGTTCCTTGTCCTGCCGGTGTTCTAGTTCCTGGGGGCCCAGTCGGTGTTCCAGGTCCTGCCGGTGTTCCAGGTCCTGGGGGCCCAGTTGGTTTTGCAGGTCCTGCCGGTGTTCCAGGTCCTGGGGGCCCAGTCGGTTTTCCAGGTCCTGCCGGTGTTCCAGGTCCTGGCGGACCAGTCGGTGCGGCAGGTCCTGCCGGTGTTCCAGGTCCTGCAGGTGTTCCAGGTCCTGGGGGCCCAGTCGGTGTTGCAGGTCCTGCCGGTGTTCCAGATTCTGGGGGCCCAGTCAGTACACCAGGTCCTGCTGGTGTTCCAGGTCCTGCCGGTGTTCCAGGTCCTGGGGGCCCAGTTGGTGTTCCAGGTCCTGCCGTTGTTCCAGGTCCTGAGGGCCCAGTCGGTGTTGCAGGTCCTGCCGGTGTTCCTGGTCCTGTGGGCCCAGTCGGTGTTCCAGGTCCTGAGGGCCCAGTTGGTGTTCCTTGTCCTGCCGGTGTTCTAGTTCCTGGGGGCCCAGTCGGTGTTGCAGGTCCTGCTGGTGTTCCAGGTCCTGGGGGCCCAGTCGGTTTTCCAGGTCCTGCCGGTGTTCCAGGTCCTGACGGACCAGTCAGTGTGGCAGGTCCTGCTGGTGTTCCAGGTCCTGCTGGTGTTCCAGGTCCTGGGGGCCCAGTCGGTATTCCAGGTCCTGCCGGTGTTCCAGGTCCTGCTGGTGTTCCAGGTCCTGGGGGCCCAGTCGGTATTCCAGGTCCTGCCGGTGTTCCAGGTCCTGCTGGTGTTCCAGGTCCTGGAGGCCCAGTCGGTATTCCAGGTCCTGCCGGTGTTCCAGGTCCTGCAGGTGTTCCAGGTCCTTGGGGCCCAGTCGGTGTTGCAGGTCCTGCCAGTGTTCCAGGTCCTGGGGGCCCAGTTGGTGTTGCAGGTCCTGCCGGTGTTCCAGGTCCTGGGGGCTTAGTTGGTGTTCCAGGTCCTGCCGGTGTTCCAGGTCCTGGGGGCCCAGTCGGTGTTGCAGGTCCTGCCGGTGTTCCAGGTCCTGGGGGCCCAGTCGGTACACCAGGTCCTGCCGGTGTTCCAGGTCCTGCTGGTGTTCCAGGTCCTGCGGGTCCAGTCGATGTTCCAGGTCCTGGGGGCCCAGTTGGTGTTCCAGGTCCTGCCGTTGTTCCAGGTCCTGGCGGCCCAGTCGGTGTTGCAGGTCCTGCCGGTGTTCCAGGTCCTGCGGGCCCAGTCGGTGTTCCAGGTCCTGGGGGCCCAGTCGGTGCGGCAGGTCCTGCCGGTGTTCCAGGTTCTTGGGGCCCTGCCGGTGTTCCAGGTCCTGCCGGTGTTCCAGGTCCTGGGGGCCCAGTCGGTTTTCCAGGTCCTGCCGGTGTTCCAGTTCCTGGCGGACCAGTCGGTCCGGCAGGTCCTGCTGTTGTTCCAGGTCCTGGGGGCCCGGTTGGTGTTGCAGGTCCTGCCGGTGTTCCAGGTCCTGGGGGCCCAGTTGGTGTTCCAGGTCCTGCCGGTGTTCCAGGTCCCGGGGGCCCAGTTGGTGTTCCAGGTCCTGCTGGTGTTCCAGGTCCTGGGGGCCCAGTCGGAATTCCAGGTCCTGCCGGTGTTCCAGGTCCTGCTGGTGTTCCAGGTCCTGTGGGCCCAGTCGGTGTTGCAGGTCCTGCTGGTGTTCTAGGTCCTGGTGTTCCAGGTCCAGGGGGTCCAGTCGGTGTTGCAGGTCCTGCCGGTGTTCCAGGTCCTGGGGGCCCAGTTGGTGTTGCAGGTCCTGCCGGTGTTCCAGGTCCTGGGGGCCCAGTCGGTGTTGCACTTCCTGCCGGTGTTCCAGGTCCTGGGGGCCCAGTCGGTATTCCAGGTCCTGCCGGTGTTCCAGGTCCTGGGGGCCCAGTCGGTGTTGCAGGTCCTGCCGGTGTTCCAGGTCCTGGGGGCCCAGTCGGTATTCCAGGTCCTGCCGGTGTTCCAGGTCCTGCTGGTGTTCCAGGTCCTGGGGGCCCAGTCGGTGTTGAAGGTCCTGCCGGTCTTCCAGGTCCTGCTGGTGTTCCAGGTCCTGGGGGCCCAGTCGGTGTTGCAGGTCCTGCCGGTGTTCCAGGTCCTGGGGGCCCAGTTGGTGTTCCAGGTCCTGCTGGTGTTCCAGGTCCTGGGGGCCCAGTCGGTGTTGCAGGTCCTGCCGGTGTTCCAGGTCCTGGGGGCCCAGTCGGTATTCCAGGTCCTGCCGGTGTTCCAGGTCCTGCTGGTGTTCCAGGTCCTGGGGGCCCAGTCGGTATTCCAGGTCCTGCCGGTGTTCCAGGTCCTGCTGGTGTTCCAGGTCCTGGGGGCCCAGTAGTTGTTGCAGGTCCTGCCGGTGTTCCAGGTCCTGGGGGCCCAGTTGGTGTTGCAGGTCCTGCTGGTGTTCCAGGTCCTAGGGGCCCAGTTGGTGTTCCAGGTCCTGCCGGTGTTCCAGGTCCTGCTGGTGTTCCAGGTCCTGGGGGCCCAGTCGGTATTCCAGGTCCTGCCGGTGTTCCAGGTCCTGCTGGTGTTCCAGGTCCTGTGGGCCCAGTCGGTGTTGCAGGTCGTGCTGGTGTTCTAGGTACTGGGGGCCCAGTCGGTGTTGCAGGTCCTGCTGGTGTTCTAGGTCCTGGGGGCCCAGTCGGTGTGGCAGGTCCTGCCGGTGTTCCAGGTCCTGGGGGCCCAGTTGGTGTTGCAGGTCCTGCCGGTGTTCCAGGTCCTGGGGGCCCAGTCGGTGTTGCAGGTCCTGCCGGTGTTCCAGGTCCTGGGGGCCCAGTCGGTGTTGCAGGTCCTGCCGGTGTTCCAGGTTGCCCTGATTGTCCTCCTGCTGATGTGGCAGGTGCTGATGTCATTACAATTGTTGACTGTACAGGTGATACTGTTGGAGCTGCTGATGTAGTTCCTGGTGTAGTTCCTGGTGTTGTTCCTGGTTGCTCTGGGGGTATTTCAGATCCAGGCTTAAATCAAAGAAACAAAGAATAATTTCAAAAGTTTTTAAACTACAGGAGTCACAGGTTTTGTAGATTTTTTTTGTTTATACTGCAGAAAACCATTTTTTTAAATGTTTTTCCAAGAAATCCAGCTATAACCTGATCTGATTAACAGATATATTTTGGTTTGGACAGTTAGCTTTTCATTATTCCACCAAGGAGGTTAAGGTTTTGCCAGCGTAAGATTACGCAAAAACTACTGGACAGATTTTGCTGAAATTTTCAGGAGATGTTGGTAATGGCCCAACTTTAAAATGATTAGATTTTGGTGGGGATCCAGAATACTGCCATTAGAAAAAAATTGATTTTTCTCAATAACAGTTTAATTAATCATGATATCAACATGATTCTGAGTGCTAGGTGTGGGTTTTCAGGGTCAAGGAGTCGTACTATCAGGGGTCTGCCACCTCTGTGCTGAGCTCTGCCTACGTCAAATAATGATGGGTATGGACAGGACATGGAGGTATAGCAGAGACGATCAGTGAACTGCGAACATGTGCGCGTGCCTGAAGGGAGCCTTGACTTGGATAAAAAACATTCACTCCAAAAGTGCGAGAGCACGGAAATATTAGCGCAAAGGGCTCCTCCGAGTGCCGGAGTGAACGCAACGATTTGAAAAAAGACGGGTCAGTCTTTTGGTTAATTAAAACTCAACTTTCCCCAGCAGTCCAGCTCTGGTTTTCACTTACTTTTTCTAAATGATGAATTCATCCTGCGGTATCCTGCATCACTTATTCTCCATGATATAAGAGCAATCTGTAAAGGATCAAGCTCCCAATGCAGTCTCCTAGTGCAGTGGTTCTCAACCTGTGGGTTGAGGCCCAAAAGTAGGTCTCAGAGCTGTTTTCAGTGGACGGGGTATAAATCCGATAAAATGTGGCAAAAATGTCTTCAGTGTTCAGAGGCCCTGAGCAGACAAACTTCCATACATTTTATTTTACTCTGTTCTGCTGTGTCAAGTACACAATAGCTGTTCTCTCATGATCTTGACATATCCTGTCATCTGAGCATAGAAATTTGGGTTTGCCTATGACGAACTTTTGCCTTTAGACATCTGGAAAACAACCAACATATAAATGTTATGATGGGAAAAATAGTAAGACTTATGGATGTATGATCTCCCAGGGCTCTTATTATTATTTCATGTTTTTTCCTCCAGTCTCTTTGCACAAAAAAATATGTTTTTTTTATTTTTTCAATCTTACGTCCAAACTGCAATGTTTTTTCACTGAACAAATTAAAGTGGTTGATCATTTTGAGAGTTGGGTCATGATGACTGTTGAGATGGTGATTGTTTCTCAGGATAGCGCTGTAAGAGCCATCCCTTCAGTGTATGTTTTATATAAAAAGTGAAAATATCAATGTTTCCTTTCAATTCACAAATTAACTAATGATAAATCTTTTATGCATTTCCAGCAAAAGGACATTGTCACCCCCAGAATTTACCTTGTTTGACATATCTGTCATCATACATCAGTGATCATCCACTGGTGGCCTTGAGGCCAAATCAGGCCCCCCACAGCTTCCTAACTGGCCCCCAGAATACTATCAAGTTAAAAAAAATGTGAGGGAGGGAATAAGTTGTAATTTAAGAAGTATATTTTTTTTCATTGATTCCCTACACCTGTAAATACAACCCCTGAAACTATTGGGTCTGTTTTACAGAAATCCATGTTTCAGCCAATTCTAGCCAACATTCAACCAGGAAAACAAATATATTTAAGACAAATCCAGTGATGGAGAACATGACAAACCAGAGGGAAGCAGCCAGGATAGACTCGAAAAAGACTCGAAAGGACTCGAAACTCCAACTGTAGGACTTAGGACTTGACTTGAGACTTGTCAGTCTTGACTTGGGAGTTGACTTGGGAGTTGACTTGGGAGTTGACTTGGGACCTGAGGGCAATGACTTCAGACTTACTTGTGACTTGCATAACAATGACTTGGTCCCACCTCTGGCTACAGGTAATATATCACTAGAAGAATTAAAGCTTGCTGAAAGGGTCATTGATGCATAATGTTAGCTAACACAGCAGGAGAGGTAACACAGTTATCTTAACAAGCCTCCGCTGGAAATGAATTGTTAACGTATTTCCTGAGAGAAGTTGTCCGTCTCATTTCTTATATAGCACAATGTGACCATGTGTAGATAGATGCTTTATCATACATTCATACTGTCCTGTAATTCTGCTTCATTTTTCTCTCAAAATGCATCAGATTGATGCTTTTAAATATGAAATACTCAAAATTTTCTTCTGGGTGAGCATGCCCCCTAGAGGGGTCATAGCCTGCTCACCTTTTTCAACCCCGACCTGTTTTCATGCCTGATATTTTCTCCTAGTGTAGCCTATGTAGTTATTTTTACTTTCCATGTTTCCCCTGTCTTTCTTCATCTCCTCATGTGTTTCACCTGTCTTGTTTCACTCTCCTGTGTGTCTATATAGGTGTGCTTTTCACTTCAGTCTTTGTCCAAGTCTTTGAGTCAGGCTGTTAGTTTGCTGTGTTTCTCTGTTAGTTAGCCATGTTAGATTGTTATGTGTGTGTTTTGCCTGTTAATGCAACCTGTATTTTTCTGTTGAGAATAAGGCTGATACAGCTTTTTGCAATAATTTACGTCATTTTTCCTGCTGTGCCACAACACCGTATTTTAGGGCTCCCCCACCTGTCAAATCACACTTTAACCACTGCATATTATGATGGTAACTTTGTCATGAACTATTCCTTATAGATGTAACAGCAATATGTGATCTACCATGGCGGAGGTTTGTGCTCTCCGAGTGCTTTTCTATTTTTTTCATAAATTACCTTCCAAATAAATCCAACCTTTATGAAGTCCTTTATTTTACTCAATAAGAATCACTTGGCATGTTTCATGGTCACCCAGTTAGGAAGTTAGAGCAGTCACCAGAGGAAAACTAAGAATTTTCACCATTTGATTTGACACCCTAAACCTTTTCACTCAACTTTATCCATTAGCCTATTACCAAATGCATGAAGCACATGTACCTGGACCAATGCCAAAGGGTTTTTACACTTACCGGGTACTCAGTCCCGTTATGGACACAGACGCCTTTAGGTTCTGCAAAGAACAGAAAGTGTATGAGTTCAGAATTGGCCAGTGCTGAAGCAAACTGAAACTACTACCAAAGACTTGTAATGACCTCCTAAGCAAACAAGGTCATAAATGAGAAGATAAACTTTTAGAGCACGCCTCTAGCAACAGAGCCTCTTCCAGGACTGTAAGACAGTTTCTGTGTGTAATGACTTCACAAGTTTAAAGTTGCATTCATTATTAGACATCAGGATTGGGCATCTAAAGTATAATGCTGATACGATACGGATCTCGATACAATGTCTCCGATCCAACATATTAAAGATACATGTGTGGCATGTTACGATGCAATACGATATGACTCACACCCAAATCACGATACCGAGCAATTAAGCATGATCTAATTAGACAAAGTTCATGTGGAGATGTAAAAGAGGATGCTGTGCAATTCAATGAGTTTGATTATTTATTTACCAAGTAAAACCAAGACTTTTCACAAACTGGCTTTTCTCTCAGAGCCTGAGTGCCTGTTTTAAGTTTCCAGTGCAGTGCCATTTTCAAACACATGACTCAGATCTAAGTATCCTCAAGGTGGATGCAGAAAGAAGGCTCATCAGTGAGCAGCTGAAAGTGATTTTTTTCATGAACTATGAATACAAAGATGTCTTTTAGCGCTTGCAATACTTTGCTCATCACTTTTGGAGCTAGCAGCTGCAGGCGAGTCAGAGCTAGAAGCATGGGAGGCGGGGGAACAAATGCCTCCTCTACAACTCCGTGGCGCTGCTTCAAGTGAGTTATCAGATTAGTTGTACTGCCTGTGTATTTTACAGCAGAGCGGCACAATTGTGCAAATTGCATCTGACTTGTCAAGTCGTCCGTCCCTCTTGTAAAATCTGTATTGTTGCCAAACTTTAGATTTAAACTTAGTGGAGGATGAATTCGCTCAGCGTCCGGCATGTTTGTTTACCTTACGCCTTACCCTCCCCTGACTACACGCCGCACATATATCACAGTGCATCCGTGGAGCTGATACTTCAGTTTGTAGTATACACACCCGCAAGTCCGTTGCTTACTTTATGTGGGTCGAATAAAAACTGAACCCAAAATGCGTTGGTAACACTTATTAATAAATGTAGAAATACAAATTATGTATTAAATGGATCAGATTGTATTGATAAAAATATTTAATAACCGATGCATCTTGATATGCTTCCAAAGTTGCATTAATTCTCAGCTGCTCTAGCAGTGCACTTGCATCGTGAACCAGCATGACCGCGTGTCGATACGTATCGGTTAATCTTCTCATTCCTATTAGACATACAAAGAACTAGGATCATCAACACCAACGGAACTCATCCATCCATCCATCATCTACACAGCTTGTCCCTTTCACAGTCACAGGGTTGGAGCATATCCCAGCTGACTTCGGGCAAGAGGTGGGGTTCGCCCTGAACTGGTTGCCAGCCAATCACAGGGCCACACAGTAAGACAGACAACCAGTTCCACACTTACCCACACTTAAGGGCATTTTAGAGTCACCAATTAACCTAACAAGCATGTTTGTTGTCTGTGGGAGGAAGCCAGAGTGCCTGGAAAGAACCCATGCATACAAGGAGAGAAGGTTAATCTCACACTGATAGGACCTGACTGACACAACCTTCTTGCTGTGAGACACGCACACTCCATGTTGCGCCACCATGCTGCCCACACCTACTTTTACTAATGTTTATCAAATATTTCTGCATTTAATGTTTTAAAATCCTTAATCTGTGTCATTCAGTCCATCAGTCGTTTGACTGACTGGTAATCAGTAAAGACACTGATTGTTCCAGAGGGCTTCACCAGATGGCGGACTCCCGTCCATGTCCAGACCACCTTTCCTATCTGTCTGGACCCTGGGCGATTTGATTCATTTCTGATGTACCGTAATTCCCGGACTATTGATCGCACCTGAATGTAAGACGCACCCACTAAATTTAAAAAGAACAAAAATGTTGTACATATATAAGCTGCACTTGCCCATAGGCCGCAGCTAACCTCTGAAAGCTTTTGTAGTCTTTCTGCATTGAGTCAGTTCTTCACTGCCCTCTCCAACGTCTCACTATCCATTCACTGATGCCAATTTGACGTGTAGCAGCTCTATTTCCTTGCCAGATCGATTGCCTTTAACTTGAAAGCTGCATCATATGCATTTCTTCATGTGCTTTCCATGATGAGGGTGTGTGCATGAAACGCAAAATGACTGATCTGAATAATTTAGGCCCCATTTACACAAAAACATTGTCACCAAAAAGGTTATTCCTTTACATTTTCAAAAACACTCTGCATTGACACTGAGACACGAGAACTACTGAAAACCCTGTAACGTCCATGCCAGGCCAGTAGTGGGTGATGTAGGTTTGAAGTGAAACAGCGGTGTTACAACACTCGTACGCTTTCCAGATGAAGACAAATTTTTCACAAACAACAATGGTGAGTGGACGCATGAAGATGCAGGAGTTTCTTGTCTGGACAACAAATTTGTCTAGATATTTTTTTTCTGGATTAAAAAAAACGAGCACAGTAAGCAGCACACATGTTGAAGCTGTTGTTGTTGTTGTTGTTGTTGTTCCTGGGATTTGGACGCAGCCTTCACCAATTTCATTGGTCTGATGTAATGAGGCTAAATGTATTGGGGACATGAAGCTTCAAAAATCCATAATTCAGCCGCATCATTGTTTAAGCCACAGGGTTCAAAGCGTGGGAAAAAAGTAGCAGCTTATAGTGCGGAAGTTACGGTAAATAGCACTGCTTGTGGTGCCTTCACCTCATATAACACAGCTTTTCTGGCATTCAGTGCAGCTGTATTCACTGCCAGATGGCTGGCTGACCAATGATTATTTTTTGAAGTGTCACAAAGGATGTTTCTCAGCCAATCCATGAGACAAGTCATTGTGAGCAAGTGAGGAGTGTGTGAGCAGAGAGACAACAGACTCAGGAAGTGAAAGAAACAGTGGGAAAAAAAAAATGGTGTGGTTCTAAATTGGACGAGAAGACGGAGAAGATGAAAAAAGCTGGACTGTCACCTTTTTATTTTACATACTGGCAGTTCAAACTAGACTATTCTAATGATTAGATGCCTTGACAGCAAGGTCTATCATGAAAGGATCTGTCATTTGTGGAATGAGCAACATAACTCAACGTGTGGGTGGTGCCTCCAAAAAATCTGCATAAGTCCCCTGCAATATGCCTCTATTGGTATTCACTCTTGTTTTGAGCTCCAAGTGCTGCCGGGTGTATGCCAGTCACACACCTGTGACTGGCATACACCCGGCAGCACTTGGAGAAAAAAACAGAACTTCTAGGACATCAGTCCATCCTCCAGGATGACAATGCTAGCCCCCACAGAGATCGTTCAGAGAACCTCCAAAATTTGGGAGAGGAAAGGATATGTGCGGTGAGTCCACAGGCGTGGGAAGGAGGGGTGCTGAGGGTGCCGCAGCGCCCCCTACTTTCCCTCTGGGCAACTGCAATTAATAAAAAAAATGTGACTAAATACAGTTTTTTTCAAACTCATGGACTGAGGATGTGCTGTTTAACCGTCTACACTGATGGGGAGAAGATCGTTTTAATAATTATTTCATTGTTTTGTTTAAATAACATATTGAGTTGTCAGAGCGTGGTTTTAACCAGTCGGGTCCCTCCGCTGCCAAAGGCAATGACGTATCAGCAGAGGGAAGTCATTTCTGTTACACACACAAACATATCTCAGAAAAGGATTTTAGCCCCCATTTCAAACTTTCTCCTTAAAAATCTTGTAGGGACTCAGGTGCTCAGGAACACTGGAAATAACACCACAGCTTGTTCGAGACGCAACAGAAGCAGCTCCAGCCTTAACACTGACCTTCATGCTGATGTCCAGTCGACTCCTGGCTCCTTGCTCCAGTGTCAGCATGCTAACGGCTGTTGCTAGCACAGAAACAGCGGGGCCGGAGTATGAAGCCTCGAGTCCCGCTGCCAGAACTCATGAACACAGTGGAGTGGGAGCCTAAAGCCACAAATACTGGCTAGCACTCTTGCTGCTGCCCATGGAAACGACAGAGCCGGAGGATAGAGCAACGAGCCCTGTCGCCAGTGGTCTAACTTGGAGTGCTGCGGCCTTCACAGAAACAGGCAAGCCGGAGATTGAATCCACAAGAAAAAGGCCGACTCATATGGCACCTCTGCATGTTCACAGAGACATCTACAGGACCTTGTGAGAGAGTTCATCCACATCACTCCAGAGCACAAGTCCACCTTTGGAATGCTTTAGTGTTTGCAAGGTAAGAGGTGGATTTTTGTATTTATTTACTGCCAGTGTGTGTTTCAGTGTTTCAAACCAGCCACCAAGCTGTTTATGTTGCCTGATTTTCAAAAAATCTAATTTTGTTCTTTTCTCTCCCTCCCACTCCCTCAACCCTCCTGCAACCTCCGGCTCTTTCTCATACTTGCACACCATACTCCTTGGATGAATATGCTAGGGTTTTTAAACAGCAACAGTTGTGTTTATAAAGGATTTGAGAGGATTTGGCATTTTGATTTTGATTATGTATATTTTGAGAGTATGTAGGGTCAAAGTCTGTGGTTCAAAATGTCTCATGGAGTGTAGAACTTTTTTTTGCTTCTCTCGTATGAAATTCTTTGGCTTAATGCATTAAAGTTATCTGTTGTTTAAGGGTAATGGGCTTCAAGTTGTATTTATTATTATTATATGATTTTGTACACTGTATGCATGGCACTGACCCTCAGCACCCAGTCGAAAAGGTCTTCCAGCACCTCTGGGTGAGTCCAGACCCCAATAGATCACTTGTGGGATCAGCTTGGGTGTGTTGTTGGTGCTTGAGTGACCAACACAACCACACCGGCTGACCTTCAACAACTTCTGGTTGAGGAGCGGGATGCCAGCAAAATATAGCTAGGTTGGTGGCCAGTATGAGGAGGAGGGCCTAAGCTGTTGTGGCGGCGTATGGTTCTTCTACACGCCACTGAAATCCCTGACAAATTAATAAGATGCAAAGACGGCCAATGTGTGTGGTTTTGTCCTTCTTACTGTGGGAGAGTAAAATCTTCCAATTCAGCAGGCGACTCCAAACGAGAGAGAATATAAGCAGGTGAATATTGCAGGTGATTTTGGCACTACCCACACCTTTAGCTGTGTTTCTAATACAACAGAAGTATGATCGTTACCAGTTGTACCTCATTGAAAAGGTGACCAATCAGGCTTTCCAAAAATACGAAATACAACATACAGTAGTATTATTAAAGGGGATAAATATTGAACAAAATAAGTTTTACAAACTGTTCCTTAGGTGTTTAGCATGCTGTGTCTTAGTCATTATGCTCAGAAGAGTGAATGCTGTCATATGAAACAAAACGTGTTTTACAGGGGCCGTCAATCTTTCCCAGGATACAGACAGATCAATGCACTGAAAGCCAAACATGAAATATTCATCGATCAGCCTAAATGTACATTATTAACTGAATAACAATGTTTCAGTAGTGACACTTAAAGCAGCCTCAAATATGTATTAAGATACTTAAACAGGATTAAACAAGACAAAATGTGAGACCGAGAAAAAAAAAACAAGTACAGCAGCTGTGAAAATGAGTTATACTCATGATGAGAATTAGAATGAAAAAATGACTATGGTCTGAAAATTAAAATCTGCAGTTTCTCCTGGCAACAATATATTTCTGACTGACTGCAATGGGCTAACACAAGAGTGGTCTGGTGCATCTGGTGTGCAAAGGCCTTTACAGATAAACCTCAGAGAAGACTGTAGGGCAGTGCCATCATGTGAGCACATTTGAAACGCTGTCTTTAATGGGTCTGACAAATTAGACCCCCATCTTTACCTGAACACGGGTTTAAACCCAGGCAGTGATGCCGCTGAGTGAGCACTCACTCTTACAGCATGTTACAGACATGCTCACATTTCATGGCAGACGTTCTGTATCTCATGGTCCTCGTTAAGAAACACCATATCTGTTTGAAATACCCTGGCACACAGACCAGTTCAAGCCGTCAGGAGACAGATAAAGCTTAGAGTGTGGATGTTTTTACTTTCCATCAAGTCTTTTTTCAGGCATGTGTGTAAAGCAGCTCTCACATTTCAGATCACTGTGGTATGTTTCTTGTCCATGCACAGTTCCTTGTTAGCTTTAATGCACCAGCTTTTTCTCAAGCACACTGACAAGGTCACATACCACAATTGTAGGTTCTGCAACAGACTCCTTCGGTGTAATTGAGCCGGAAACCTAGGGAGCAGTTCCTGGGAGCGGGGCACAGCTCAACATCACACTCTGTTCAAGACAAGAAGAGAAGATGGTTGTGAGTTTGTGTGCTAGATTAACCCTCTCTCCTCTACATCAAGTTATGGATGAAGAACTGACCGAGAGCCAAGCTTTGGGCATTATAATTTGCTCTTATGTACGAAAGCACGACTCGTCTGCAGCGTCATTAAACAGATATGACCATGGGGGTGGGGGCAATATGATAGATAGAAAAAATGGTAGACATCTTTTATAGAAAGACAATCCTCAAAATCTGATTGTTACACCAAACAGGGCAGACTGTTCTTGTTCTTGAAGAAAGGTCTCTTTTTCTTCAAAAACCTCCTGACTGACAGACACCAGGGCCTCAGTTATCAGCCTCCCACTTTTGAAATGCTGATGATTGCTGTGTCATCTTTGATTGATAAATACCTCATGGATGGCCCTTGAGTCCTGAGCGTCACATGACTTTTGGTGGGAGTGTTTGCATTTTTAATAGACTCTGACCTGCGCTGTATTGTGAAGGACACATGAGGTCTTGGACCACAGTCTCTGTTCAGTAGAAGATTTTCTGTCTGGACTTGGACCCGTCTTTAGCCCCTCCCTTAAACTGCAGTCCTTTCTGAGGCCTTTGTTGTTGTGACAGGACTGTGCTGTGTTCTCTGCAGACCCAGACCAGAGGGTCAGGGCTCATTTGCTGTTATGTTAAGGCTGTTCTTTTTTACTGATTAAAAACACTTCTGGTTGCATTTTACAGCATAAACAAACAAAAATAATAATAATAAAATACAGATGAAAATAGGAGCATGGCATTGACACAGTTTTTGGTAAAGCATCCTGAGGTTGGTTTTGGTTTGGCGTCATACAGATAATGATTTATCGACTGATTGAGTGACTTGTTTATGACTGTTTTATTAACCATGGGGTGATCAAGCATCAGTCTTAATGTTTGCTTCTTTAAATATGTTGCTGCTCCTCCTCTCTCCCATGTCCTTCTGAGTATTGACGGATCTACATTGTAGGGTTCTGGTGAGAGTGAGGGATCTATCTTCTATCCATATGCTCTGCACAGCCCAAGAGCACCTCCTCTAACTTCAGCTTCAAGTAAATGGATGTTGTTTTCCTTGGCAATAAGGTCTGTGATGAGAGCCTCTACCTGGTCTGATTAAATCTTCAAGTCTTTTCACGTGTATCCTGGGAAATCCTCACTCTAGAGATGTATTTTTCATAGTTAAATAAAAGAAAAAAAGTACATTTAAAAGCTTGTTTTTCTTGCTCTTCAGTCAGCCCTGTAAGTGAGGAAGTGTTTTGAAGGAAAAGTGACACATCTTCCAGACCCTTCACCAAGTCTACATGCCCTTTTAAAGGGAGCATTGTCTCCTATGACCTTGATGACTAAAATCTAACAGAGGCATCTTTTACAAAGTTTTCTAAGGGTCTCTGAAAGAGAGGAGAGGACCTTTAATTTCTTACGGATGTTAACTTTTGTTGATCATTATCCTAGAAACCAATAGAAACTGCCAGAACTGTTTCAAAGGCCTGCAAAGAAGAAGACCACATTCGAACACACACAAATGCAAACTGCAGTCAGATATGTGCACATGTGGTCAAAAATCTTCTCACTGTTGGTCCTGAAGGGCTCAGGCCACATCTTATTAATGAGGTTTCACTTCAAGAATTTGTCCCTGAGAATTTTAAAGATCATATGTTTTATAAAACGTGTTTAAGCGACCAAACCGACACCTGAGAAAAGAACTCGGTGGACATTATCCTTTTGGGGGGGTTGGTAAATGTAGTAAAACCACAGTGCTTCCTGTGTTCAGCTCAAGGGTCTGCAGTCCTGATTAAAAAGGGGCTGAGTTTGACAGATCAATGCATAGATCAGGGTTAAAAGGTTAAAGAGCTTTAGGAACAGGCCTTTTTAACAGAACTGAAACTTACCACAGACATATTCTGTGCAGCAGCCATTGCTCCTGCTGAACAGCTTGTAGCCAGGTTCTGTGCAGTTGGGAATTGTCATCGGTGGGCATTGAATTGGCTCACAATGGACACCCATGGTATCATTATCACAGACACACTCATTGCAATCAACGATCCATTTGTCACCAGGCTGTTGGACAGACATCAAACAGTTAACACACCTGGTGTCTTTTTTTTAGTCAGAATGATATTATACACTCATTGGCCACTTCACTTGGTACACTGTTCGACTGCTCACATGAATAACTAATTAACCAATCACAGGACAACAACTCTATGCGCCCTATGTCATAAAATATTTTGGCGTGAAGCGCAGGTATCATCCCTAAGTTACTCCTGACAGGTGTCATTCATACAACCTGCGCCCACGCTGTTTAGATAGCAGATCAACATGCCCTCCTGTTTGTACACGGGGCTGTGTTTATCTGAAAACAGGGAGTGGTCGGGCACAAATCCGGGGAGGTCTGACCTGGAGGACGCAGAAACTGAGTGAGCTTTAAACCTCCTCATGCCTGGTCTGAAGTCTAACGTCTGAGGCACATACTGTTCTGCTTCTTTGAGGACACTTCAGAGAGATGGACACACATCAAAACGTACACTTAGCTGAGCTTGTTTCACTCACAAAGGATGCACAGCAACACATCTACCATTAAATATCAGACCATTGGTTGGAAAAGTCAGTTAAAAGTCCAGAACAGGACAGAGAGCTGACAGACGGTGTGCCTTTCTTTTCAGCGCTCCTCGGTCAGAGGAGAATGGTCTGAGTGGCAGGAGATGACAGAAAGACAACAGGGACTCAGGTCTGCAGAGGACAATTTCTGAACACAAAACATGTCCAGTCTTGAAGCAGATGATCTACAGCAGCAGAAGACCACACCAGGTGCCGCTCTTGTCAGCTAAGAA